>WEKX01003739.1:899-51768 GCA_013390025.1 Pitta sordida | reverse complement strand
GAAATGGAGAGGGATTTAGGAGTAATTGTTGACAGAAAACTTAGTATGAGCCAGCAGTGTGCCCAGGTGGCTAAGAAGGCCAGTGACATCCTGGCCTGTATTAGGAACAGTGTAGTCAGTCGGACTAGGGAAGTTATCCTTCCCCTGTACTCGGCACTGGTCAGACCACATCTTGAGTACTGTGTCCAGTTCTGGGCTCCCCAGTTTAAGAAAGATGTTGAGCTACTTGAGAGGGTTCAGAGAAGGGCGACAAGGATGGTGAAAGGACTGGAGGACAAGCCCTATGGGGAGCGGCTCCGGGAACCGGGACTGTTCAGCCTGGAGAACAGGAGGCTCAGAGGTGACCTGATTGCTGTTTACAACTACCTGAGGGGAGGTAGCAGTCGGGTGGGTGTGAATCTCTTTTCTCAGGCTGTCGACACCAGAACAAGATGACACGGCCTTAAGCTACGCCAGGGGCGGTTTAGACTGGATGTTAGGAAGCGGTTTTTCACAGAGAGAGTGATCACTCATTGGAATGGTCTGCCCAGGGAGGTGGCGGAGTCGCCATCCCTGGAGGTGTTTAAGAGAAGACTCGATGAGGAGCTCAGTGACATGGTCTAGTTGGTGGGAGGCTTGGATGGATGGAGCGTGGTGCCCATGGTTTCACGCCTGTGGGCCTGGTATCTGGGTGGGTGTTCGCTTGGGATTTGGACTAGATGATCCTGAGGGTCTCTTCCAACTCAGAATAACTTGTGAACATGTAATATGTATTCGAAAAATAACAGAAAGATAGGTGTTTTTGAATGCACAACTCAGATTTAGAGTTGTACTTGTAAATCAAAAACTGCAGTTAAACTCTGGAAGGGGTGAAAGGCAGAAGGGGAGAATCTAACTTTCTCTCCACATTTAATGTATTATAAAGCCATGCACCTGTTACTTTCTTCTAGCATACTTTGTGCTTTTTGACCTCATTACTGTGCTAGCATTTTGTCAGAAAGCTCCACTTAGAGGATGATTTTACTGGTAAAATGGACTTACATATATTCTGCTACGTTTTATCTGACTGGGATGGTTTTGTTAATGTGCATTTTTCCATTGCTTCCCTGTGGAAAACCTTGTGGATGTGTGTGTCATCATTAAAGTTCGTCTGTGGTGTATGAGCAAAGCTGGTGGGCACTGACCCAGTTCCTACAGGAGCCTCACATTGTGATGGATAGCCTTGGAGTCAGCTGTGCTTACAGGCTGTGTCCTCTGGTGTTCACACCGTCTCAGCAGTAAATATAAAGAAAGATCACTCTGATTCTATTTGTGAGAGGTAGCTGAAATATATTCTGAAATCAGGAACAAATTGGCATATTGTAATAAAGCAGCAGTTCTGCCTGTGGCACTGCATCCCGCACTCATCAAAGCGCAGGGAATATATTGTAGACTAGAGGCCTGTATTGCTGGAAGTTAGATACAAATAAGCTACTTTAGGAGAAAGGAAACATTTACTTCTGTTTCTGTTTACATAGTATTCTGTGCATGTGTTCATTTATATAATTGCTCATGCCACTTTGTGTATTTTTATTGTTTTTATTTAGCTCTCAAAAGCTTGGAAACTTCATTATTCTTGTAATCTGCCGAGGCTGGAAAGAAAAGTTGTTTGTTCCATTAGGCTATTTCAGGCTTCTGTGCAGTTTTTGTTTGTTTTTAAAGATACCACAAGCTGTGAGTATCAGACTGTCTTAAAGGTGAGGAGTAAGCACGACACAGAGATTTCTCAAGCTCTGTATGGATGTCTTAGCTGTTGCTTGTTTCCATTAACTTCTGACCAAAATGCTAGTGCTTGAAAGCATGCTCACCCCTTCACTTGACAAGATGGATAGTCTCTTTCCTGACACGGTGACAAAATTAGTCTTTTCGCTGATTAAACTGGCATCACCAAATATGCTGAAAGCCCAGGATATCTCCTTATTTTTGAAAGTAATTCTTCAGGTAGATAAGCTTAGTAGGGCTGCAATGTGTTTTTGAGACCCAATATAGATTGAGTTAAGGAATGTGGCATGTACCTAAGTGGCATGTACCTAAGTGTTATACAAAACAGTCCCACCAACAGAATGTTAATTTGACTGCATTATCCATTGAGTTCCATAAATGCCTACGGAGAGGTAGTGATGCAGGGAAGATTCTTATAGCAAATAAGCTGAGTTGATCCCCTTCTCCCACTCCTTTCTTGGGCTGTTAATAAAGTGATGCTCCCCTTGTTACAGAAGGTAAACCTGTTCATGTTCTGTAGATACGTAGTTTGTAAAGGACAAAACCCGAGATGAGCGAAATAGTTTTGAGAGTATTGTTCTTGTGTTCAAACAATGGATTTCTTTGTTAATATGTAGTAAAAATCATCAGTCTTACCTTAATAAAGATACTTTTGAAAATCTGTGTAGTACTGAAAATTAACTGTAACAGTGGTTTTGTTTAATTTTTTTTATTATGATATTTAAAGCTCAATTGAAGGCCACTGTGGAGTCATAGGCAGATAAAGATGCTGGAAGCATAGAAGTCTAATGAATACGATTATCATTGTATTGTTGCTTGCACTAATCTTTGAGGCTATTCAAAATGTTAATTGGACACAAAGTTTCATCTCTAGAGAAAATGTCTACTAAATGTTTGGATCATGGTCAGAATATACCAGATTCAATGAGAATATTAGTTAGTGCACTTTACAGCACATTGTACCAAATATCAGTTACCTGATGAAGGAAAGGGGCTCCCCCTCCCCTCAGAACCCCTCCATATACAGTGATCTTCCGCATAGTTGTGGTCCGTAATTTGCGGGATCCCATACTCGCTGTTGATTTTCCAGTGAGTTGCAGGACTTGGCATGTGCACAGAACCTACCACAACCTCACTCTGATCGGACCCCAGCCCCGCCGCGAGCCATACCCCACCTCGCCTCCCTGCTCGCATGGCTCATACAGCCAGCCTCTTACCTGCTCCCCCCCGCCCTGCTCGCAGGACTCGCGGCACCGGCCTCGTCCCTACCGTGACCCCAGTCTGCTCAGCCATGGCCCCACCGCTCATGCTGGCGAGCACAGCTAGCCCCGGCCCCGCTCACCCCCTGCCACTTGCAGGACCCAGGACTTGCCGCTGCTGCGGCACCGGGACACACTCGCTGCTACCGTGGCCCCGCTCCCCCGCCCCGCTGCTCACAGGACCCGGGACTCGCCGTTGCCACTGTGCCAAGATTCCCCACTCGCACAGCACGTGGCGCCAGCAGCCACCGCTCACCCCCCACCCCAGCGGAGCACAGCCAGACATCTGAAACAAGCCCCGCTCTCAGGACCCTCCTCCAGACCTTATTAGGGGACGGGGAGTGTCTACGGGCATGGTGTACTCAACTACATAGTAGGTTTGCTATCTTTGCAGATTTCAGAACTTGCGTGAGGCGGACCAGACCTAACAGCCCGCGAGTAACGGGGATCACTGTATATATACAGTCAGCCCTCTCCACTTTGCCCCTCCCAGATTGTGGCTTCACCTATACGTGGCGTGATTTTTCAGTGGTTAAGGGACCCCGCTTCGTGACTGCGCTTGCGCGAACTGCCAGTCATGAATATTCAAATCAACTCCCACGCCGTGCCGCACAGGCCATGGGCGCACTGCTTGGCCTGTGCCACACCCACCCTGCTTTGCTCGGAGGGAGGCGGCTGCAGCAGGTCCACTCGAGTGGCACCCACTCCACTCAGAGGGAGCTGACTGCGCCAGGTCCGCCTGGGGCCCCACCCGCTGCACTCTGCTCCACTTGGAGGGAGCCAACCACACCAGGTTCCCCCGGGGCTGCGCCCACCTCGCTCTGCTTCGAGTGAGGAGACTTCGTGCAGTTATGAAAGATTTGCACACTCTCGGGTTAGATGTGGTGTCTGAGACTTTCTCCAGGTAGATGTCTACCCTGAGTATGGAGAGACCAGGTCTACCCACCCCGAGAGACAACAGGACAGTGGCACGGGCCGCTTCCTGCACCAGCGTCCTCAGCTGAGCAGAAAAGGGGTTTTTCCAATTGTAGGGTGGCCACGGGTGCCAGGAAGTGCTGACACAAATGCTGATACACAGCAAGGCAGTGCCAATACAGTGACGAAGCGCTGGGGGGCCGTGTGAGGGTGCGGGGAAAATTGCATATTAATGAGCTGCCATTCTACATGAACGGAGGGCTTCATGGAGGGGCAACAAGACCCATGGTACCATGGTATTCGAGGGCCAACTGTACTGCATACATTTCCATTTGTGTGGAGTACACATGGAGATAACTTTATGTTGGCATCTGTTTCCATATTAATGTCTGATATTTCCCTGGTTCTTTCAGAAAAGGAGAAATTATTTATATGAAAAGTCTCTGAATTTGTCTTTGGTCTCTAGTTGTGGGTTGGGGTTTTCCCCTGTTATGCCAGAGAATTCCACAGTTCTCAGCCCCTTTCCAAACTGCCAACTTTCTGTTCTACTGAAGTTACTTCTGGCTCCAATACCAGTATTTGGGGGGAACAATAGATCCTGTTTTAGCCTATACAGATTTAATTGCTGTGAAAAAGATTGACAATTATCTCTTTTGTGCCTGAGAATCCTACCAGCTGTTTTAGATGCATTTAAATTGTTGCACCATGCTAAATTCACGTCACCATGACGTGATGCCAGTTTTCAGACATTTGCCAGTGTGTCCTTGGCCTTTATTTTTAAAATAATTTTTTCCGCATTTAATTCTTTTTCTTCTGCTTCCCTTTAAACACTAGTTCTCTGCACTGGGTGACATTGTTAGTAATACCAAAAAACTTATAGATAAAAGATGCATTTTCAGGAAAATACATTGCAAATAGCAAAAAACAACAACAAAAAAAACCAATTGAAAGAGAAGTTCTTTGATTCTGTGAAGTTGATGAACTTTTTTGTTATTGTTTTTTGTTTGTTTGTTTTGCTTCCTCCACCCATATAAGCTCAGATGCCTATGTGGGAGTCATCTGACCACATACTGACAACCTGCTGTGTCAGTGTGTAGGCTCAACTTTATTGCCCATGAAGAGGAAGGGACATTTCATGCTATATAAACAACTAAAATAGGTCAGATGAATCATGACCTGAGATATCTTCTTTCACCCAGACTTGGTAAGCAGACTTAGCTGTCTACACCATAGACATCTGACTAGATCTCTCCTCTGCGGACCATAATTGTAGCAACAGTCGTATGTGGGTGACTAGACACATGTAAATACCAATGAAGATTAAAAGTACAGTCGGCCCTCTTGCACTTTGCGCCCCCCATATTGTGGCTTCACAACTTAACAGCATGATTTTTCAGTGATTAAAGAGGCCCCTTTTTGCAACTGCGCATGCACGACCTAGCAGCATGAATATTCAATTAGGCACTCATGAATATGCAAATTAACTTGCACAGCCGCGGCAGCGGTGGCGGCCCCGCTGCTTCCTCCTGGCCCCATGAAGAAGTGGTGGCAGCCCCGCCACTTCCTCCCAGCACCGGGATGGTGACAGCACCGCTGCTTCATCCTGTCTCGGGGACGATTGTGGCTGTGGCCCCACCGCTTTCTCCTGGCCCCGGGACAGGGGTGGCGGCGGCCCCGCCGCTTCCTCCTGGACCTGGGATGGTGGCGGCAGCGGCCCTGGTGCTTTCCCCGGCCCCAGGACAGCTGCTGCGGCCACCAATGCATAGCAACACAGTGCCAAAGCAGTGCTGGGGGGCTGCGTGAGGGTGCAGGGCAAATTTGTATATTAACGAGCTGCCATTCAATGCGGAAGTAGGGCTTCGCATGACCCAAATAAGACCACGGTACCATGGTATAGGAGACCCGACTGTATTTGTCTTCTTGATGCAGAGCTACTGCAAGTGCCAAGATGCCACTCTGGGCCTATCTTCTTGGAACCAAAGACAGAACCAAGTGGATTTTCCCAAGAAAAAGTTATATCAGTATTTGATGTCCACAGTTATAGAGCAATAAACTGTGGTGAGCCATCACTTTCTCATTTCTAGCTTCCTAGGCTCATACAACTTCATAACTCTTTTTTTTTTTCAGAAATGCTAGTTTTGGCAGGTCTTCTCCCTATCACCTGCTATTTCTGCCTGCATACTGTATCTTCAGTCTTGCTGTGGAAATATATTGATTTGGATTTTTTTTAAAAAAATCATTTCATTGCACAGGTGCCCTTGTGGAATAGCACACTGACATGTGGAGGTGGAGGTTGTTTACCCTGGGAAAGCCAAGAGAGGAGGTGCTTAAAATTTGCCTTTTATCCTTTGCTTGAGAATTTGCCTCTCTTGCTAATGTAACAAATTGTTCAGCTGCTGAACTCTGTGCTTTTCTTTTCAGTCTGCATACAGCATTGTTTAATATTTATTTAGAATCTTGTCAAGGGGTTAATAAATTCAGACTTCCAGTTTCATTCTATCTCTGTGCATATTTCACACTTGTCCCACTGTAAATATAATTTCTGAAAGCAAGTTGTTCCTTGGTGTAGCAGGATGCAGGGATACCCTAATACTTTATTATTTCCAGATACATATTTTTACAGATCTTGACACAATTTTAATTTCCCAGTGGTCCAAGAGGAATGGAAAGAGTTACATGCAGGTTACAATAGTCAATTTGCTCTGGTGTTGATTTTGTTCTTGTTGAAACGTCTCTGGCATTGCAAGTGCCTTTGGTCACACTGTGCAGGATCCACCACTTCAGGGCTGCTTAGGTTATTTTGTACTGGGCTACCCCATGTTTTTGGCCTCTTTGGGCACCATTGATTCTCCTTAGTTATAGCACTTTCTGAAATATTTGATGTTGGCCCTACTCACTATGTTTTGCTAAGTATTTACCAGTCTGTAAGTTTCCAGTGTGTCTGTTATATTTGCAAGCGAAAACTCAGATTGAGGTTTCCGAGGTGATTTTGCTATTGACTTTGGAAAGGGTAAGATTCATAGTGGAGGCAGATGCACAGTACAAGTAGAAGAAACGGTAGTGCTGGAGAAGAACAACCTTTCAGACTTCATGAGGTACCACTGAACTGCTCCTGCACAGTGCCAGGTCCTGTGCACACACTGAATAAGGCAGGTTTCTGTTGCTTTGTGCTTTGCTCCTTCTACATTCCCATATGGACATGGTCCTGGACAACCTGCTCTATTTGACTCTGCTTGAGCAGGGGGTTTGGACCAGTTGACCTCCAAAGGTCACTTCCAAGCTCAGCTGTTCGTAATTCTCTGGTATTGCACCTTCCAAAACTGTTCCTTAATCTTATTAGGTCTCCTGTGCTCTTGGGTGAGGGCACATCTCTTCTTCTCACACGCCTTGCAAAGGCAGCAGGAGCCTGTGGGGACAATCTCCCTGAGTTGTGGTGTGCCATGTTAATAGGTGTTGTGCAGACCCTAGAGGTTCAGTACCTTCCCTCTGGATAAAGGTAACCTATGGTGTTGGAAACGACACCCTTGTCTCCAAGTTGTATCCACACATGCAGCCAGACACTCGTTTGCTCATATCCCTGCAATTGGGCAGAAATTCTGCATTTGGCTATGATTCTTCTTTCACTGGTGCTGATTTTACCAGAGTTCCTATGTTGACTTTGACTCTAAATTATCATTGTACTTGAAAATTTACACCTGTAATGATGGAAAAACTAAACAAAGATATTAAGCACTTTGACCTATACATATTACATGAAATATAGATGTTTTTAATTACATAATATTTAAATCAATTTTGAATAGCTTCTCTGAGAAATACCATAGATTTTTGCATAGAGGTGTGTGTATATGTATGTATGTGTATATAAAATATATGTAAAAACACTGCAATATTTTCTTAATCTTGTTTTGCATTACATACTGTGACTTTTTTATACATTAAATTCAGGAAAGCTAATTTTGGATCTGATTTTTTAGTCCTCAGAAGAATGAATGTATGCTATACAAATGTTTTGATGGATCATGATCTAGCAAAATCAAGGTAGCTGCCACTTTTCTGTAACCTTTCTTTTCAGGCTCAGGATTGCTGATATTTCACTGGTTTGTTTTTAGCTTACATTTTAAGAGCTTCAAGGATGAGGTCTAGAAAAGCAATTTTAATAAAAGAAGTAAAAGACTGGGTTTTGAGGCATGTTTCTAAGGCAGGGTCATCGTACAGTTTTTTGCCTGTGGTCCCTCCTTGCGGATCTACCAGTTAATGTTCTTCCACAAGAAAAGTAATGGATATAAAACTCCAGCAGCAGAGTGTAGATTTTCTTTTATTATTAAAAAATTACAAGTGTCTGAGTGGCTTTAGATTAATTTTCTACTTGTAGATTCTTGATAAGAAAACTGTATGTAATATTTTATCTTTTTTTTTCACTTGTCTTGCATATGTACACTTTCATACATACACAATTTCTATAATGACTTTTAAGAGTAAATTAGCAGATTGATTTCTTTCAGGTTGTATGGATTTCACAATGCCTGCGGCAGTAGGGGAATACAGTAAGCCCCCGCATATTTGTGGTCTGCAAATTCATGGTTTCAATTACAGTCAACCTTCTCTACTTCGTGGTTCCCCAATCGCAGATTCATCTCATCGTGTCTGATTTTTCTGCGACTGGGGAGGTCCGTTTCGTGGGGTATTCATGACTGCACCTGTGTGAACTGACATGCATGAATATTCAAATTAGTTGTGCAGACTGCCTGTGCAGTGCTCTGCCCATGCCACACACCCCACGCTGTGGTGTTTGTAGCAAATAGCAAGTGCTCTGCCTGCACAGCCAGCCCCACTCCGTGCTGAGAGGCTGTGAGTTCCTACCATGATCTCCCTCAACACATGAATGTAATGAGCTAATGAATATGTAAATTGGCTCCACCCACCACCCCACCTGCTGGAGTTGCTGTATGCCCTCCATTTTCACTGTTTAAGGGGAAGGGGAACTGCCACCATCACCACAGAGCCGGGAGCGCTGCCGGGTTGAGGGCACAGTGACAGAAGGGCCATGCCAGTGCTTCCGGACATGGAGGCACAGCTGCAGCACGGCAATCGCTGCATCTGACGATGGCAGGGGTGCAGGGATGGGAGATGGTGCATCTGATGACTGGAGGGTAGCTAGGGAAGGCAGCTGATGCATCTGACAACCTAAGGTTGATGGAGGATGGTAGGTGCCACATCTGGGGACCCGTGGGTAGCAGGAGAGAGAAGGTTTAACCCCAAAGCACTCACGGGCAGGTGGGAGGGGAGCCACTGGCTCTGCATTGCAGCTCAGCTATGGATGCAATGCTACTGTAGCCACAATGGTAACAGTGCTGCCAATGGCACACTGGCCGTCCAGTATCCTGCTGCTGGTGCTGGGGAACAAGCTTCATGCTGCAGAAAGAGATGTGGCCAGAGAACGCTCCCAGCTGTGCCTCAGCACTACAGGACTGTCAGTTGGTGCATGCGCAGTCATGAACGCACCACAAAACAGACTTCTGTTACCGTGGAGAAAACACCCCGTGAAAAAGTGAACCCATGAGAACAGAACTATGAAATAGTGAGGGTTCAGTGTAGTACATTAGTGGAAACTGGACTAGAAGGACACTTGTCAACACAAAGTTAGTTGTCATTGTCTTCTGGGTCTCTTGGTTATATTTCTGCAAGCTTCAAACAGCCAGATAGAGAAAGCTGTTTTAAATAGAATGATGAGCAGTCTGATCTGGCATTCTCTGTAATTTCACTGCTTTGTGGGAAAGAAATTGTGGTCTCTTATGGTGTCAAATTCATCTTGCCTTTTGCAACCTCTTCTTACCCCATTCTAATATCTAGTACGCAAGTGAGGAAGGATTATTTGACAAGTAGTATTGCCAGCTGTGGCTAAGATTGTCCAGCACTGAAGTGAAATCATGCTTCATACCTTTGTGTCCCACTGCTCTGGCTCAACATCTGCTGTAGTCTCACTGCCCATTGGTTTTCTCCTGTACTACCTGCATGCTAATTATCAAAAAGAGCTGCTTATTCTTGTGTAGTGATCACAGCTTGCTCTGTTCCTACAGTGACCTACACCTGCTTTGTTCCTTGTAGTCACTTAATATTTGATCTTTTTTTTTTGAAAGTGTAGTTGGATGATGTGCTGCTCAGTAGTGTTTTGGGAAGTCCATACAAATAACATCAGACTGGACTTCCTTTCCAAGATGCTATTGACTTCAGTCCAAAGACTGAAGAATTACAAGGTTATGATCATTTACCACTGAATTTGTGGTCAATTTCCAGCAGAAATATTATTCTACTTTTATGCTTTGCGCATTTTAATCCCGTGTTTAGTCCTTATCAGTTTGACAGATTTTGTAGCTTCTAGCTGGGTCCCAAAGTGAACTTGGCCTAGTATGTGTGATTGCTGGTCAGAGAAACCATATACAGTTGGCCCTCTTGCACTTTGCGCCCCCCATATAGCAGCTTCAGACTTTAGCGGCATGATTTTTTAGTGATGTAGGAGACCCGTTTCGCAACTGTGCATGCACAACCTGCTGCCGTTGTGGTGGTGGCGGCGGCCACCCGGGCGGCGGTGGGGGAGCGGACAGCAGCGAGAGCTGCACAGGTGGCGGGGGTTGCGTGGGAGGTGGTGGCGGGGAAGGCCGTGGTGGCAGCCATGGTGGCGCTGCCGCCATTCAACGTGGAAGTCGGGCTGCGTGGGTCCCAAATAAGACCGTGGATGCGCGATATAGGAGACCTGACTGTATTCACAATAGATCATTGCAAGATTTTATGGCTAAATATTCACCTCCTCCTTGGTTAATAAAATTAAAGCTTTATTTAGCCCCATGGATTTAGAGAACCAATTCAGGGATGGCTTTAATTTCTGCCCGTGGTGGACAATACTAGTGACTGCTTTCGGTTTGATGTGCACAATATGACAGTTATAGTGATGAATGAATAGAAATGGTTAGGCTGCTTGAAAAGCTGCCTTTCGTCTGCAGGAGGAAGAGTGAACAGCTAGAGGGAAATCTCTTTTCAAGTTGATTCCCAGTGCAGAAATAAATCTTGTGTGGGTGAAAGGGAGGAAACAGCCACCCACCTGGTAATCTAAGACTGTAAATGATGCGTCATAGTGACATCCACTCACACGCTAATCTATTAAGGTGGGGGAAAAAAGGATGAGAGGAGGAAGAAAAAACAGCAATGCTTCTATGAAATTTAGGGGTTTACAGTATCTTTATTTGTCATTCTAAGGCTGCTAAAATTATAACACGAAACTGTAGGAACATACTGTTTCTTGTCTAGATATTCGTTCATCTGAGTTACTTGTATGTTATGAGTTGGATTGGATTGGATACAAGCTGATGTCATGCCATTGTGGAGTAGCATGTGTGTACCATAGGTGGAAAGAGAAGGGAGGCTGGTTGTAACTACTCTTAGTGGCTGGAGCAGGATTTTGCAATTAGTGACCTTGGCACTTGACTTTGAGCTCTGTTTGTTGAATAAAGAATAGGATCACGATGTAACCTGCATTTCCATTCAGTCAGATGGGATCTGGGGTCTTACAAGATACCAGCAAAATGCCAATTGTGAACCAAACTAGTTGACTCCTGTCTGGAGGGTTTGCTTTTAGATAAGGACATGTTTAAGATTTGTCTCTGAGGTCCTGAAATGTCCATCAAGCTTGATGCAGGTACTTTAAGTGTGACCAAATCCTACCACCTCACTGTGGAGGCTTCAGGAAGCTCCTGTTTGGAAAGTAGGATGTTTTTTTCTAGCACCACTATACCACAAACCAAACCTTAGGTTCATTTATGTATTACTGAGCAATGTGTTTGACATAGTAAGAAAAAGAGGTTCTGATCCACATTAGATATGTTATTTGGGTTTAACTTTGTAAAAGATTGGATAGGTTACTGGGGGAGGGCAGGGAAGGACTTGAAAGGATTTGATCATCAATTGGTCTGATAAGTTTCCTGATGAATTGGGAGAGATAACAAAAGCATGTAGTCCGTTGAAAACGTCTGAGTGAAAGCTAGAGAATTATGCAGGCCTCAATCTTTTAAAATTATTTTTAATTAATTTTTTCTTTGCATTGTTATTAGTATTAATGATAAAATGGAATTGAAATGATTGGAGGTTGCTTTGTTTGGGAAGGGGTTTTTTTGTATTTATGTGTAAGGAGGGAGGAGTTTATCTCATTTTGTTCACTTTACTGATGGATAACTTATTTTTTGAGGTAGAAAAAAATTATGAAGGGGAAATCTTAGAAAGCTGAGACACTTCATGTGTGGAAGGAGGGGTAAATTTTTCCATTAAACATTCCAGAGGTTTAGTTAAGTTACCTATTAGTGATATGAATATCTTGTTGGTTCTGCTTTGTTATTTCTATAAGCAGCTTAGATGTGATTTTTTTCCCGATAAGTTACAGTCTGGGAGAACAAGGAGGAAATACAACAACAGAGACAGTATTGGAAAGCTGTCTGAAAGAATTGCCTGGAGGAGAGATTTAAGAAACTGTAGTGATAAAAGGATTTCAAAAGACAGTAAAGACAGAACTACATATTTGAACCTGAGTAGAAGATGTTACCAACTTCTGTGCTAGGGCACCAAGGCATAGTTCAAACTTTGAGATTAAAAAATCTTGAGGCTTCAGTGCATCCCTTTTCCAGGATTGGCATATGAGATGGGGTGTGAGAGTAGCAGAGAACCTTTGTCAGAAGAAGGGCAGCCACCTTTAACTGGTAGGACCCATAAGCCCTGTTTTNTCTTAAACTGGGGAGACCAGACGTGGACACAGTACTCAAGATGTGGTCTGACCAGTGCTGAGTATAAGGGAAGAATAACTTCTGTAGTCCTACTGGCCACACTGTTCCTGATACAGGCCAGACTTCAGAAGGAAGAAAATAAACATAATCCTCTGCTGGAGAAAGAAAAACTTGAATTTTGGGAGATGGAGTGGTATTCTGTATTTTTCACAGTCCCTGTCCCCCAGCTTCAATACACTGGCACTCCAACTCCCATGTCTTCTCTGTATTCAGTGTTGCTAGGTTCCTTTTGATCATATGCACTTCTAGTAATGGGCTTGGTGTACAGTTTTAACTCCAGGCATTTCATGGTAGCTGACTGCCAAGTTAGTCTGTTAGGTCACTGTGTTCTCATAGTCTTTCCAATGTATTCAGTGTCTTGACAAATTTTCTTGGTAAGACCTCTTAAAATGATACCATATTGTGCATAACTTGACACAATACTAACCATCAGAACATCTTCCATCATACAAGTCCTGAAGTGCATCCTTAAGCTCAGAAACCAGTACAGCTGCAATACTTGAATGACTTTCATAAGGAACGGTAAGTGGTAGGAAAAAACCCAGTTTTTGTAAGGAGTCACTTTTGTATCTTTTTTTTCATGGTGCTTATTGCACCAGGGTTATGGGTTCAATCCCTGTATGGGCATTCACTTAGGAGTTGGACTCGATGATCCTTGTAGGTCCCTTCCAACTCAGNTGTCTTCTCTGTATTCAGTGTTGCTAGGTTCCTTTTGTTCATATGCACTTCTAGTAATGGGCTTGGTGTACAGTTTTAACTCCAGGCATTTCATGGTAGCTGACTGCCAAGTTAGTCTGTTAGGTCACTGTGTTCTCATAGTCTTTCCAATGTATTCAGTGTCTTGACAAATTTTCTTGGTAAGACCTCTTAAAATGATACCATATTGTGCATAACTTGACACAATACTAACCATCAGAACATCTTCCATCATACAAGTCCTGAAGTGCATCCTTAAGCTCAGAAACCAGTACAGCTGCAATACTTGAATGACTTTCATAAGGAACGGTAAGTGGTAGGAAAAAACCCAGTTTTTGTAAGGAGTCACTTTTGTATCTTTTTTTTCATGGTGCTTATTGCACCAGGGTTATGGGTTCAATCCCTGTATGGGCATTCACTTAGGAGTTGGACTCGATGATCCTTGTAGGTCCCTTCCAACTCAGAATATTCTGTGATTCTGTGACTTGGCTTCTTTTTTAAAAGCGAGACTGAAGACAACAGCTTTGGTGAAGAGACTGATCAGCTAAACTGAACATTGACCAAATATTTCAAATGTGCCATTTGAACAGACTGCCTTTAGCAGTAATAGCTTTGTAGATTTACAGCAGGTATTTTTTTTGTGTAAGACTTGGAACATGACAGAGTGCATAGTCTTAGTCAACAGGTTCATTATTCATAGCAGAGAGGCTGGCAGGTAGAAAATCAACTGGGGATCTCATGTTTCTGCTGGAAGACATATGTGCTATCAATTTGGACCACAAAGTAGTCCCGTTAAAGAAAGGTATGGTATGCCTAAGGCTAGTATATGCTCATGATACTATTGGTTCTTATTCACATAGTTCTCCAGAAAATGCTTGTTATATTATGCATAGATGTGTGGAAACAAGCAAGTATGCACATGTGTATATATGTATATGTGTAAGTTGGTCAGGTATTTTAATTCAGTCAGTACTTGCAATACTGCTCGACTCTGATTCTGTACATCTTGACTCACATATGAGCCACAGCTGGTTTCTGTACTTTGCTGACTTGAACATTGTTTTCTTCTTTTATTTTGTTTTTTCTTAGGGTAATAAATGCAGGGAAGAGCACGCACAATGAAGATCAAGCCAGCTGTGAAGTCCTCTTTGTCAAGAAGAAAGCTGGAGGCAGTAATTCTACACCAAACAAGAACTCTTCAACAAAACGGAGGTCATCACTGCCCAATGGAGAAGGTCTCCAGCTGAAAGACAATTCAGTAAGCAGACTTCTATATCTTGTCAGTGGAGAGGTACAAAATAAATATAAAAGGATATGATAATATGGCACTAAAAGATGATTACTGAATGTTGCGTATCTTTTCAGTTATCTCTTATTACTTATTAGAAGTGCACTTGAGTACACTGGTGAGCGTCCCTGCCTCTCACACAGGAGACCGAGGTTTGATTCCCACCGGGGAGGCAGTGGTGCCATTTAAGATTTGGACTCGATAATCCTTGTGGGTCCCTTCCAACTCCGAGTATTCTATGATTCTGTGATCTCTGCTTAAATACAGAACACTTCACTATATTTTTTTTTAGCTCTACTGCTTGATTTTATTTATTTTTTTTTTGCTTTGAAAAATGCTCCTTGCATTGAAGATATTTAAATTTAAAGATGAGGATGGGGATGCTCCTTGGATTTTTCTTTTTTGTTTCATTTCTGAAATATGATCCTGAAAAATTTGAAGATGATCAGAGGGCTGGAGCACCTCCACTGTTAAGACAAGCTGAGAGCTGGGTTTTTTAGCCTGGAGAAGGGAAGCCTCCAGGGATACCTTAAACCAGCCTTCCATTACCTAAAGAGAGCTGGAGAGAGACTTTTTACGAGTGCCTCTAGTGAAAGGACAAGAGGTAATGCTTCAAACTGACAGAGGGTTTATGTTATATATGAGGAAGAAATTCTTTACTGTGAGGATGTTGAGGCACAGGAGCAGGTTGCCCAGAGAAGTTTGACCAGGTTGTTTGAGGCTTTCAGCAACCTAGTGTTGCTACTTTAATGCAAGGTATGCCTATGGTAGAGAGGTTAGAATTAGATCATCCTTAAGATCTCTGTCAACCCAAACCCTTCTATGATTTTCTAATATATACAAATGCCTCATGGTGCCACAACCAGAGGTCAACCTTGATCTTCTAAGTTTCTGCACTATCTTGTAGGCACATTTGCACTGCAAGGAGCTCTGTGGACATTGAATTGGTAGCTGTTTGGACTGAAGCTACACAGGGCTCAGATGGAGATCTATATGAATCATATAGGCTGTTAAAATGTGTCATATCTAAACCACTGTGGAGCAAAACACATCTTCAGCCAGTGTCAGACTGATACCTGTGTTCTCTAATTTTATGAACTACAAAAGCAGAAGAATCTTTTGGTTTATGCAGGTAGGGTAAGGTCATCCAGCACACAGAATTCAGTGATTTTTGCAGACTTTGGCTTCTCATTTGTGTGGAGTGTGATGTGTGTCATGCACTTGTCTACTGGCAATCATCTGCTATTCTTCATCTGTCTTGTTTCCTGAAGCCTAATTACGTCATCTGCTCTTTAAGAATGGACTCAGTCTCCAGCAGTGTTTGTGTGTGTTTGATAGTGTGTATTCAATACCCTGTTTGAATGTTGGAGTCAGACAATGTGGATATGCAGTATTCCTGCTGCTGGAGAACACAAGTTGTCCCTAAGTGATAATTAGTTTTGCAGTGGACTGTAGCCTTTTTTTGGTGTTTTTTGTTTTGGTGAGTGGGTTTTTTTCATGTGTGTGTGTCTGTTTTAAATCAGGTGGTGATCAGCTGTCTGCTTAATCTCTCTCTCATGATTCCATGGCTTCGTACACCTGATGGCTTCATTGGGATCCTGAGCAACAAGCATTCCTCTTATACTGTGTCTCTCTCCATCTCTTGCTTCTCCTATTCTGTTTCATATTTCATTATTGCTGCAGCATTTTCAGACTGATAAATTTTCATGGTCTGCAAATTGCCCTATTCTTTCCTCTTTCAAATCCTTCGTTAAAATACGTATTGCAATTCCTGTGTGCTGATCTTCCTCATTTTATTCAGACAGTTATGATGTCTATTTTCAAGTACATATTTACACACTCCTGCATAAAAAATTGTGTCTGGAACTTGCTGGGACTATGAGTTCGATGTACAGTCATGCAAAACAAAACAGAAATTGCATGAATAGTTTGTTTTAAAAAGTCTTTCCTAGAGAGTCCATGCAACTGTCTGCTGTTAGGTTATGCAGATGCTTGATTGACAGAGTGTATTTAGCTTTTGTATGCATTAGTTATGTTGAATCAAGTGTTTGCCCACAGAACTTTTTTGTGTATATAAAACACATCAAGATAAACAAGTGTCTTTGCTCCAGGTAATGGGTTTGTTTGACCCAAAGGGCATATCTGTGCCATGCACACAGGCACACTGCAAAGACTCCTGTGCACACACCAACCTGAGTAGACACATCTTGATGCTGTGCCGAGATGCTGCTTTTGATCTCACACTGCATTTAAGTTCCAGACTTACCATGTAAGATACCTGCTCTGGGTCCTCTGCATCTATGGATGTGGCTGAATGTACCCATGTGTGTACAGTGTGCTGAATTTGCCTGTGTTTCATATTTTGGGGGCAACCATAGGAAATAAAAAGCTTTGTAGCCTGATTAAATTCAATATCAAAAGCTTCTCAGGAATGAGAGGAACACACTGCATGGTTAATCATTTTCCTTAGAAAGAACATTTTTCCAAACATTATATAGTTAATAAGATTGTATTGCACTAAAAATACAGGGATCTAATACTGTTTCATTATTGGAAAGGTATCTTCATTGATGTTATCCATTGTTACAGTCGTCATACTGGTATGGTATTGTAATTGTAAGGTCAATACACTGCATGTTTTTAAAAGCTGTTCTTTTTATCCGTTTGAAATTTAATGTCAGGCTTATTAAATATCTAGTTACCCAGTGTTTATGAGAAGTATCTCAAATATTTCTGATTTTTCTTCCTCTCTTCACTAGTGTATTTCCTACTTTGATTTTGCATCTTTCATTTTGATTTTGGAATAAACAGCCACTCCCTTTCAAGTTTCTTGAGACATATAGTTTTTCTATTTCAAAACTTCCATTTTTAATTCTATTTCTGACATATTTTTACCAGAAATTAGCATAAATTCTGAAGTCAGGAGCCAGCTGATCCATACAACATATTATACTGTTTTCTAGTTACTTGTTACATTTTTCTTTAGATATTCTTTTCTTATCTACAGACTTACTTCTGTGATCTACATGGCACTGGAATGAGTGCTATAGCACACATTGTTTAGCTATGTAAAACCTATTCTACCATGTTATTAGACTACAGCTTGTGAATTTAAATTTGTAATACATTTTCTCAAAAGGTAACATATTTCTTGAGAAAGTTTTCTACTAGAGGGCAGTCTTACACTAGCAATTATTGGGATTTTTTCCTTGATACGTCTTTTGTTTGTTGAATGTATCTTAAAAATATATAATGTGCCATATTTTTGTTTTCACATTTTTATACTGTGAGGTATAATAATGTTTTACTGTCTCATAGCATTGTTGTAAATATTGAGTAAATATTTTTTAAGGAGTGTGTGATTTTGGTGTTAAATATGATTCGTAATCTGTATGAATAGGATGTAGAAATATGGGCTTGAGAAACTACAGTGAATGGTAAAATATTGTCCCAGTAAGTATGTATTTAGTAAGAAAGCCAGAGACTGAATGCTGTAAATATCTCAGGTGGGAAATCCCACTGTAACACACAATCTGAAATTGTCTGGTGAAGCACTTTACAGAAATACTGAAGAAAAAGAAATAAAGGAGGTAGTTTATTGAAAGGAAAGACTTCTTTTCTTGTTTAGCTTTTTAAAGTGTGGAGCACAAAGGAAATAGTTTAAGTTCCAGTGCCTATCTCTTAAATTTAATACAGTCCTTTTCATCATCCTCAGTTGTGGGGTTTTTTTCCCACAGAAGCTTTAGGAAGGCCACTGCCATCTTTGATTTATCCTACTTTTGGGGAAGTTTGTGAAACTTAAATGCATCTGAGATTGCGTGTTTATTATTGTTTAACACTAACTCGATCAATACAGCCCTACATTTTGGCCATGCCCCATAAGGGAGTTGGAGATCCATATGTTGTCCAGACTAGCTGGCTGCTGCTATCATGGCCTTGACTGCGAGTGGACTCTGCAGAGCTTCCAGGAGTGGGCAGGAGGAGGTGGTAGGCCAGAGATGTGAAGATGGAGAAGTGAATGTTTCTTTAGCCGTGACACACACAAATCCAAGGAAGCCCATTAAATAGCATAAACATGATTTTCTTCTTGAAAGAGTGGTTAATAAACTGAGCAGAGTAGTGAAAGGAAAGGTTCTGCAAGTTCAACCCTAAGTTAATTCTCTCCCTGTCCTCCACAACTCACTCCACTGTTGCTTGATTTATCATATTTGCTGTCTGTCCCCCTTCAAGAGCATTCACGTTAAATTGCACAACTTTTTCACTGGTACTATTTTCAAATGCCTTTAACTATGGAATACTTCAATCATAAATACTGAAAACCATCAGTAAGTGAAATGGGAATCCTGTGCCAGGATATTGTCATAGTGACAGGTGCATGTTACTGTTTCCATGGCTACAGGCAGGGAAGGGAAGTGCTCCAGGAAAGTGGGGCTGGCCACGGTAACCAGTGGGACATGTTCACTCTGCTGCTGCTGCTGAACCCCCCCGCACTGTGCGGGGCCAGGCTGACCCATGGGGCCAGGACACGGTGCAGGGCCGAGATGTGGCGGGCATGAGCGCTGGGGCTGGGGAAGGGGCGGGGCAGGGAGGAGCAGTGTAGGGTTTGGGCTGTAAGCATGTGCAGTTGCAGCAACCCGGCAGCAGCAGCGGAAGTGGCAGTATGGCCAAAGAGAAGTCTAGGGATTCTGGGGTGGGTCTCCCAAGACAAAGAGGGTGCAGAAACACTTCCCTTTCCTCCCCTGTGCTGTGAGAGCCCAAGGAGAGGAGTCAAAGAGGTCCCCCAGCGCTCCTGATTGGCTGGGGGTGGAGCAATGGGCATGGCCTGCATGCATAATAATGACCTGCACGTATTTGCGAGTTTGACGTTCTGCGAGACCTCTGACGTGACCCATTTCTCGCAAATGAGGGGGTATAACTGTAGTTAAAATAGATGTCTTGTTCTCTGGGATAGTAGAAGATCAATTGGTTTGGGGAAGAAGTTCAAACTCCCAAATGTAAAAGACAGAAGACAGCCATGCATATGCACACCAAAATTGGTAATCGCTTGTTGGCTACAGCTGTGCAAGGAAAAGCAAGGATCTTTTTGTGCCTTTTATCGCATCTGTGTGCCCTGACTTCTGACCATGGTCCATTCTCTGTGTCACTTTTTAATTGCACCATATATTTAATTCTGATTGAATAGGTATGGTTTGGGGGAATTAATTTTTTTCAAATAGAGGAGTTGTTGTTATCCTCAGGGTAGGGGAAAAGAGTTTGCTTTTTTTAAATTTTTTAGACTGCTAATAGGTTATTGGTGGTTCTCCTCTTTGCTAGTTCAAAAATAAATGTAGCTTTGTAGGAATACATAGAAGTTTTTGAGGAGTAATATTTATGTTACAGTAATGCCTGCAGATGCCAACTGAAGTTAAGGCCCTAGAGCATCTCACACGGAATGTTTCTATGCGAGCAATGTTATAGTAGTCATCTCCCCTGACTACTTATAATACAGACTTATCTAGGGTTCTTCTGCCATTGCTCGGGAGAAATAAATTTGCTTTGGAATGACATAAGCATAGTCTGAAAATGCAGATTTTTTTTTTCTCTGACTGCCCAATATAAGGGCAATTTAGACAACTGTCTTGGAGGTGTGCAGTGTAGATGTCTGAACTTAGCTGAAGAAGTAGAAACACCCTCTTTGTTGCAGAATTACTAGTCCAAAAAGGACAAAAGCAGTGACTATTCTGTCTTTGTGTCAGTGACAGCCTAAGAATACAGCCAAGGCCCATGTGAACTTCTCTGTTCAAATTTGTGCTGCCCATTGGCTTAGAGGAAATAAGAAGCAACATTTCAATTTCAGTTTTTGTCCTGGGTGATTGTTATTCTGTTTTAAATTGTCCCAGCCTCTCCTTTATTTGACTCCAAAACTCACATGAAATTTGTTCGGTGTAGGATATATAACCAGTGTTGAGGCCATAATAATGAGAGTTAATTGTGTTGATAACTGTTCTTCTTTATCTCCCAAAAAGCCATAACACAGACTGTAGTGGGGGCTTCCATTGGAGAACTTGGAAAATGGGGGCAAGGTGTGTGTGAACTTGTTCTTAATTCTAAGTTTCTGTTACAGTTTGGGAGCAGGGGAGAACAATGACAAGATACCTTTTTCCTTTAAGTGGAAAGTAAAAATATTTTCATTTTGATCAGAAGTGTAATACCTTTAGTTTTTTCCCCCAAAGGAGTAGCACCTTTAAATGACATGAGAATTTAAACTGTGGAAGCATTATCCGTGGTGCATCGTGAAGTCAATTTTGGCCAGGGAGCCCAACCCTAAGAAAAGAATGGGAACAGAAGTAGTTTGATCTGCACATCCCAGGAAGCACAGTGTTGCCATCTTGAATAAACAGTTTGTTTTCAGCTGAAATAATTTCTTTCTGGGATACTTGTTTCTATTGGCAAAATACTTTTCATTTTGCATGAATACCAATCTACTTATACAAGCAGGTTTTTAGTTGCTAATCCTGTTAACCATTAAAAGTTACTGAAGCAGAATTTTACAGCCAACTGTTGTATGACCTTGGAAGGATTCTGAGCTCAGAGCAAGCTAGTACAACTGCTGGTCCTGCCTTTCAGGGTGGAACTTTCACAACAGGTGCTTTGATGAATTTACCAGGCTGGGTAAGTGGGTGGGTCTTGCTAAGGAGCTGGATTTGGAAATGTGTACATGTGTTGCTTTTTCCAACATGCTATGATTTATCCTGTATGATCCCTACTGTGATAAGTAATCCAGTGCTTTAGGACAATACCCTCTTATCTCAGCATTTCAGTAAAAAAATGAAGAATGCACAATAGACTGCTGAATTCCTCCTCCTGGAGTAACTCTCTGCTGTGTAGATGACTATACTGTTGAGGCACTGGTTAAGAATATGCCTGATCTTTGCTCTCTCACAGCTGTGTAACAGTGACTATTTCTTTATTGTCTTTCTTCCCCTCCTGCTTCTCCAGGACACAGATGGGATCAACCTGTACTACTGGTCTCTGTTTGATGGACATGCTGGGTCAGGGGCAGCTGTGGTTGCTTCCAAACTCCTGCAGCACCATATTGTAGAGCAGCTGCAAGAGATTGTAGACATCCTGAGGAACACTGCTGTCCTCCCACCCACCTGCTTGGGAGAGGAGCCTGACAACCCATCCACCAACAGCAGGACACTGACACGGGCAGCCTCCCTGCGTGGCGGTGTGGGGGCCCCAGGCTCACCCAGCACCCCTCCAACGCGCTTCTTCACTGAGAAGAAGATTCCACACGAGTGCCTAGTCATTGGGGCCATAGAAAGCGCATTCAAGGAAATGGTATGTATATCTCAGGGCTCTGAAGTCCTTGTTACTGGCATTGAGTCACATGACCTGAAGAAGATGAAGGGTTTTCTTCACTGGGTTTTTCCTTCCACTACTTCAACATCATCTGGGTACAGACTGAACTAGGTATTTAAGAATCTCAAGCTTACCAGGTACATCCCTGTGATGCAGAAACTGCATCTTTAGTCCCAGATAGCACTACAGCAATGCTTATGGATTACTTCACTTTTAGAAGCAGATCTCTTATCTTTTATTTTATATTCTTCCCCTTTATCTTTTTTTTTAAAGAAAGATTTGTATTGCCATACAGCAGCAAATTTCAGCATGGACCGTTATTATCTGAGTATATGGGTATGCACTTTACACAGTCTTGTTGCCCAAGCAGCAGCAAAGACTCTTGGCGTTCCTTGCATCACAGCCCCTTGTTCCTGTTGCCCAAAACTGCATAAATGGGACATAAAAGGTCACATCAGGGACATGGATGAGGGGCAGCTCCTTGGTCGAGTGACCTGTAGTTCACATTAGTGTTGAACTGTCTCGTAAAGCCCAGCAGTAATGGTACAGTGTATACAACGCTTCACTGAGGCAGCTTGGGTCTGGGTGAGTGGACATGAAGTACATTCCTACCACCCAGCTGACATATGTACAGCATTAACAACTGTGAGAAAATCATGATACTATGGAAACTGAATATCCATCTATTTCCTTCTGGAAGCTGTTTTTTCTCTTCTGTAATTGAAGTAGCTGCTCCACATCTTTCATCTTCATTTCTCCACATTATTAAAAATCATTCTTGTCAGGCATATCAGAGTTTTGCCCCTCCAGTGAGTACTTGTGGATCAGGTCTTGGGAGATGTGATATTGTTCTTTTTTTTTTTTTCAATTTTTGTTTTAATTTTGTTGCTATAGTTATCAGAAAAACCTCTTATTTGAAAAGAAGGTTTTTGAACTAATCATTGTTTCCCAAAGGTCTTGTTTTCTGAAAACAAGTATTCAATCATTGTTCTTCCTGATACGTATATGTGAATTTTTTCAGTGCATGCAATTACAGACTACAGTTGTTGCTATATGTAGTACTTAATTTTGAGTTCTGAATAACAATTTTCTTGCTGGATTGTTCTTTCTTCTCAGGGAAGTGCAGGCAAACAGACCCACCAACTAGATTTGGACTTGTAGCTGGGTATGTGCAGGAGCAGGATTCACAACCATAGTTTAGGCATCATTCAGTGTGGGGTGTGGTAGCAGATTTCAGTGCTATGACTAGTGGGCTCAGTTTCTGCTACATGAAAAGGGAGAGGAGAGTACATGAAAATCTCCTGTCAGTTTGGCCTTTTCAGAAAGGGAGGACATGATTGTTCCCTTCTTTGTTGAGAAAGGAGAGGGATGATGACCGTGCCCATCCACTGTACCCCAGTGGGTCCAGAGCATATTTAAGAGAGGGACACCAATTTCACGCTTCAGTTGGTGTAATTTTCAGGCCAGAAGACTACCAAGCTCTGAGAGCATGACATGATTCTCTCCTGTTGAAACTGTCTCCAAGTGCAGGAGAGATGAGAAATGAAGTTTCATGGGACTGGACAGCAAAGGTAACAGAGTATAGAAGGGCTCTTTCCAAGAGCTCTACCTTTCTTATAAGAGCAGTGTGTGTGTAACCCATTGCTGCTTTCCTGAATGGGTCTGAGTGAACAGGGCTGTTATTGCCCTGCATTATTTTGAGTTGACATGTCTGACAGATGTTCACACAGAAGACCATCTCCGCTCATGTTCAGGCACCTGTCTGCTTTTGTGGATAGAATATGTCAAATGCAGAAACCCTGGGTAACTCACTACAGTCACCATGTCTAGGTCATAGTAATCTGTTCTCCCTGTTTCTAAACTGAACTAAACAGAATATTTTCATCCCTGTGTCTTTGTTTGTATGCTACAGATCCATTACCTCAATTCCCACTTGTGCATTATCAGAGGGTTGAAGTTTATTGTTTTTGATATGTAAATGGCTTGGTGTCTACCCCAATGCAATATGATTTCAGCAGCAAACTATAGTCCTTTCCCTGTATTTAACATCATATATATTTGTGTGATGTTATATGTATTTTAAAGAAAGATAAACAGGAGAGAGCACCTATTCCACACTGAACCCCATTTAATTTCAGATGGGAAAAATGCCACAAAACTAGTCTGTATCGTTTATTGGAAGGTATACATTTGCATATATTGTATCGTGATTTTCTTCTTTATTAAGATTTGTTTTACTTTGATGAAATCTAGGCAGGTGCTTTCCCTAGATTGGTGCCATTTTTAACTGATTGAACAGACTTGAGAGAGCAGCCTGTGTCATACAGTTTTCTTTTCGAAAAGGTTTGCCTCATTATGTACTCAGTAGAAGTGAGGAGAGTTTAAACAGAATTATAGGCATCTNGGTAGTGTGTTATAGGTAGGATGATGTGTTGGTAGTAGGATGGCAACAGGTCAGGTTAGGTAACAGGTTTGACTAGATTAGATTAGGTAACAGGTGATAGGTTGGACTTGATGATCTCTATGGTCTTTTCCAACCTTACTGATTCTGTGATTCTGTGATTCTGTGAGCTAAAGCCAGCTAAGAAGTTAGTTTTGTGTTTATGCCTTCTGAAACTGTTTCATTTGGTTTTGGTTTTGTTTCTTAAAAGCAGATACCCGATACTGTGCGCATAGGGAGAAAAGCTACTTTCTATCATAACAAGATTGAAATCCTGGATGAAGGCCCCTGCTCTGAGGATAAACAGGGAAAAGTATATGCTTTTCTATGTTATAGCCAGCAGGTTGAGGGGATAATCTTCCTCCTCTACTCGGCTCTTGTGAGGCCATGTCTGGAGTACTGTGTCCAATTCTAGGCTCCGCAGTACAGGAAAGACAAGAAATATGGGAGAGGGTCCAGTGGAGGGCCACAAAGATGATTAAAGGACTGGAGCATCTCTTAAGAGGAAAGACTGTGGGAGCTGAGCCTGTTTAGTGTAGAGAAGACAGAGGGGATCTCATTAATACATACAAATATTCCAAAGGTGGGTGCTAAGAGTGGGGTCTTTTCCTTGGTGCCCAGTGACAGGACAACAAGCACTGGCCATAAACTAAACCACAAGAAGTTTCACCTCAACATAAGGAAGAAATACTTTACGGGGACGAGGGGGTGGGTGGCAGAGCACTGCAACAGGCTGCCCAGGGAGGTTGTGTAGTCTCCCTCTCTGGAGATATTCAAAACCCACCCGGATGCATTCCGATGTAACCTTCTCGGTGACCCTACCTTGGCAGGGTGGACTAGATGATCTCCAGAAGTCTCTTCCAACCCTAACCATTCTGTGATTCTGTGAAAACCAGTTATTCCAGTTTTCGTTGCGGTATCCTAGCTTGTTGCAATGACGGTGCCGCAATTTGAATGCACGTAGTTCTGTTTTCAAGGTCCTGCACGTCTAAACCTCACAAGAGGCAGCTCGCACTTAGGTGCCGCCGGGCTCGCTGGTTTCCCGCCGTGTCCCCGACGTGTCCCCGCCGTGTCCCCGCCGTGTCCCCCGGCTGGCGCTGCCGGCGGGGAGCTCCCGGCGCGGGAAGGGCGGGAGGCTCCGCCAGGTGGCAGGAGCCGCCCATCCCGGGAGCCTCCGCCGCGGCGTCATCGCGCTGCTTTTTGGGCAGAGATAGCTAATCCGCGTCCAGAACGAGCCCCTTTGCGATCGTTAAGACGTAAAAGGCATTTTGGTATTTCTGCCCGTGTTTGTGCTGCTCTTTCCCAGCACCACAGTTATAAAGTACGTATTTAATTAAAAGCCAACGTCTCTGCATCAGAACGAGTTGGTGGCATTGGTGGGCTTTATTTTATTTTGCTTTATTTTTCCCCATCAAACGTTGATCTGTTGGAAAACCTTCCCCTCTTTCCCTGCCCCTGAGAAAGAAAATGTCCAGCAAAGTATGTAATATCAAATTAAACACGGCACTGAATGTACTCTGACAAGTCATGGTAGAAAACTCAAGCTCTGAACAACTAGATGGAAGAGGTCAGGAACAGAAATTGGGAAAAACTAGATTATGTACTACATTAAGTCAAAGAAATTCTGAAAATGAGGCCCTAATGTGTATCCATCTTCTCTCCTATAACAGATGCTTCTGAATTCTGCTTATTGAAATAAATTTTAATTTAGGCATTCCAGCACTTGCAAAGTGTATATATGACAGACCTAAAGCCAGATGAGGAATTACACACTGTTTGAAGGTATCAGAGGATTCTCTGAACTGTAGAGATGAAGGTCTCTTAAAATTCTTGACAGAATGGAAAATCCATTGTAGTATTTGCAAGTTTAAATTATTTTGATGGTTAGAAATGTCTGCTTTTTTTGAACTCTTCTTTTCAGTTTAATTTAAAACATATAGTATCATAGTATTGATAAGGTTGGAAAAGACCTTGAAGATCATCTAGTCCAACCTATAATCCAGCTAAATCCTAACATCTATATCATGACACTCATCATCTCATCTAGTCTAGCCTAAAACACCTCCAGGGACGGCTACTCAACCACCTTCGTGGGCAACCCATTCCAATGATGGATCACTATTTCAGTGAAAAACTTTTTCCTAATGTCAAGTCTAAACATCCCTTGCTGGAACTTAAGACTATGACCTCTCGTTCTATCTCCAATGGCCAGGGAGAAAAGATTGACCCCTGCCTGTCTACAACTTTTAGGTATAGACACTGATAAGGTCACCCCTGAGCCTCCTCTTTTCCAGGCTAAACAGACCCAGAAACTATGAGGAGAAAAATCAGCTTCTCTATGGCAATATTAATATAACCACAATTCTGTGAGATTTGATTTTTAGCTTGGAGGTGTTCTCTTCCTGGTCCTCACCACACCACCCTGCCTCCAAAAAGGGAAAAAGAGAAGTCTGCAAGTTCAGGGGTTCAGAGGCAGCCACGTGCAGTTCCCATGCGGAGCAGAGGATGGCCTGCAAGGACAGTGCCTCAGCACTGTGTTCATGGCAAAAATGGATTGTTCATATATCAGTCAGCTAGGAGTCACGTTATTTGTAAATGACACCTCTGCCCACGCACTTGGAACAGTCAGCCATCCCCACTGTCGCCCCAGGTCACTTCGTTCCCCTGAAATTTGTAGGAAACAAAGAATGGGACAGTGACCTCCTCCCAACCCTGCAGATTTTTAATGAAATTGCAGCTGTCATGGTTTGCATTTGTTGAAGTGCTTTTCTTTAGATAAATTTAGCTCTAAAATAAAGCTCTAAAATCCATACACCGTGGCATGAAAATTTGAGCTGTTTGTGTCTCAGTGCAAATATAATAATGGCTGAAGTATAGCTCTGTGCGTATGCACGCACAAATAGGCCAACACATATACTCATAATAAAAAACTCACAAAAGTAGGCAGCGTTTAGCTGGAAAAAATTGCCAGTACTTGCAATAATGATGTTAAATAGTGCTTCCTGTTTGAATCCAGTATTACAAGGAAAAATGAGTTTGAAATTGTATTTGATTCTGGACACAGGAGAGGAGGGTAATTTGTAACATGTTGTGTTATTACCCCAAACTAAACTTAAGAGACACCAGAATTGATTCATTGGCATACAATTCAGTTTTTGTTTGAAATGTATGTATCATGGACTAGATGATCCTTGTGGGTCCCTTCCAACTCATAATATTCTGTGATTCTGTGTGATTCTGTGATTGGAAAGTAACTCATCTACTTATGTCCTTTATGTTTTCCAAGCTTTCTTGGGACACTATATATATGTATGTACATATGGTTTTTATGTATGTACATGTGGGTTTTTCATATGAACATGTGTTTTTTCATTCCAGGGTTGATTGACTGTTGGTGACATATGTAATTTGTGTTCTCTACATCTGTTAAGCAGGAGGATGTTTTTATATATAATATTTGTTGCACACAGAATCAGTTTAGAATCCACTCATTCTCTATATTCCTGAAGAAAAGCCTTGTGGCATGAGTGTGTCTTGTTGCTGTTCCTAAATGTATATACTCCACAATCCTAGCAGTCCTTTAGAGGGGCAGATAGTTACTTATGTCATAGCAAGGTCTCATTATTTGCTGTCTATGTAAAGTACTCTCCAATTATACCACCAGGTACCTGTTGTTAAGGTACATTTATCTTTTTGTTTGTTGTGCTTTTGCAATGGCAAATTCTCTTGCATCCCTAAGATATTCCTTAGTACCTGATGCTTTACAATCTGCTGACCTGTTTTTTCCCAAACATCTTTGTATCATAAATAATAGGTACTCATAAACTTTCTGTTCTCCTCCCAGACCTTGTAGCCATATCTGCAAGAAAAGAGAGCTAGTGGGACATACAGCTTAAGCAAGACCCTATTGTAGTTTCATTTCTAAAGGGAGTCTTCATTTTCTCAAATGTTAATTGCAATACGTCCTTATAAATCTTATTCTCTTTTCTCATAGGATTTACAAATAGAACGAGAAAGGACCGTGTATAATATTTCTGGTGGCTGCACAGCCCTTGTGGTGGTGTATTTATTGGGGAAGCTGTATGTGGCAAATGCTGGTGATAGCAGGTAAGTGTGGTGTCTCCCCAGCTAATCATTCACCCCAAATTCCTGAGGTCTGGTGTTACTGCATTCCTTAGTTGCAAAAAGTATCACAAGAGTATTCTGTTTCTTGGCTGAACACTTAACAGTTCTCACAGAAATTAATGCAGATGCCAGTGATGGAGTTCCAGTATCTTGTTGAGTGGTAGTTGACAACACTTCTGTTTCTGTAGCAGTTTCTGAATGACTTGATGGTTGCAGAGAAATATTAAAAAGCCATTGAAAGAGAAGACATGTTGGGTGTGTAGTCGAATTGTGTGGGGAACACAAACAGGATAACTGCATCTGGAACAGCTGTTAGGGCTGCATTTGTTCAGTAAGAAATACTGTGACTCCTGTTGCCAGGCTTAGTTGTGATGGGACATTTGGCTTTCAGATTTTCATATAATTGAAGGTAGTGATCTGTAAGCAAATAGCTACTGTTTTTGCAGGGGAGTATGAGAAGGAGACAGACTATCTCAGTTTAGGTTTTTGTTTTGTCCTATTCTGGCTCATGTACTTGTCCATTTCTCAGAATAGAATGCTCTTGCTTTGTTATAAGTTGGATGCCTGAAGACTCATGATGAGAAGCTTTTTCTTTGTCTTCTGATGTTGCTAAAGATAGAAGCATATTGGAAATCTCTGGCTTGCATTCTTTTCCCCTTTCTCACCCTCTGCTCTTCTTGCAAGACTTCAGACCTTCATGTGGTTTTTTGGCAGCACACTCCATATACAGGACAGGGAGAGTAGTCCCCCACGTGATATGAACTGCTGTTGTATTCTGTTCATCAACAGCTGAATAATTTGAGTCTGCAACGGTACTGAACCATGTTGTCTTTAGGTGAAGACTGCTGTGGTTATGCATTTGTGTTTAAGGTTTGTGCACGCACAGTTCATGCCTGTAGTGTGTACACCCATGTACTTACAGCGATAACACTCAGGAGCAAAAAGTTTTGTAGTTTAAACCTAGCATTTTTATTGCCTCTTGCTGCTTTAAACTGTGTAGGAAGTCAGATAAATCATTAGGCATTAAATTCCTATTGTTTTCCCCTTGGTGATTATTTTAAGATGTTACATTTACTGTATGTGTTGAAAGTTGTTCACCCAGTTCTTCTTGTCACAGAATCACAGAATCACAGAATCAGTAAGGTTGGAAAAGACCATAGAGATCATCAAGTCCAACCTATCACCCGTTACCTAATCTAATCTAGTTAAACCTGTTACCTAACCTGACCTGTTGCCATCCTACAACCAACACATCATCCTACCTATAACACACTACCCTAATATCTAGGTCATGTCACCAAGAACTTCATCCAACCTTTTCTTAAACACCTCTAGGGACGGTGACTCCACCACCTCCCTGGGCAGCCCATTCCACTGAGAGATCACCCTCTCTGTGAAAAAGTGATATATTTGAATCTCCTTTTTGCAGCGAATGTCATGTGAGTCCTGATATGGTAGTTGCAAACATTCTTGAGGTGATCACCTATTCACACAGAATCACACAGATTATTCTGGAGGGGACCCACAAGGATTATGGAGTCCAGCTCCTAAGTGAATGCCCGTACAGGGGTTGAACCCACAACCCTGGTGCCATAAACACCCTGTTTTATCCAAATGAGCTAATCTCAGGGTCATGTCATCATCTTTTTTTTTTTTTTTTTGTTAATTTATTTTTGTATAACCTAGCTCCCTATCCCATCATCCCATTATCTAGATCATGTCAATGAGTTCCTCATCCATTCTTTTCTTAAAAACCTCTAGGGATGGTAACTGCACCACATCCCCAGGCAGACCATTCCACTGAGGGATCACTCTCTCTGTGAAAAAGCTCTTCCTAACATCCAGTCTAAACCTCCCCTGTCATCAGAACTGCCACTAAATTAAAAATAATCATGTTTTCTTGTGCTATTGCATTAGAAGTACAGTTCAGTCTCTTCCTTGTAGTTGCTTGATTTGCTTTATTGTTTCTTAAAAGTGTGCTGTGTAAAACTGGCCATGCAGGACTCACTTCTGAGTAGCTGAGATCTTTGTTCATAAATGACTAGGACTGACTGCTTCTGGTTCCCCCAGGATTCTTCCTGTGCTCCCCAAAGAGCAGTCTAGGCTCCATTGTAGCCTCTGATACCCAAGGGGAAGAAACTCTTGTTGGCAGTGATATGGAGTTAGGGCCAGTGTATTGGTGCAACTGTAATTAAAGACACTAAGTCTTCAAGAAGCTTTGATGTTCAGTAAGTCCATCCCAAATATCTCTTCAGAAAAAAAGGAAGAGTAGGAATCAAAAGGGAAGCCATCAGCAAGACTGGGTGTGTTTTGAACTCCAGATCCAGAATAACTTGGTTTTATGCTTTCCAAATAAAACCTCTCTCACGCTGAGGAAAATCTCCTAAAATCTTTCATTTTCAAATAAGTCCATTCCTAGATTTTCCTAGCTCAAAAAAAAAAAAAAAAAGTAAAGCTTTCAAGCATAGAAGATCAGTTGGTCGGGCTCTTGCTCCCACCAAATCCCCACTTTCCCTCTTTCAGGGAAAAAACAGCTAATGCAAAACATCCAAGTTGCTGTCATGACTAAAACAACATTTTAGGACTACAAAGGAAGCTCTGAGGTTGCCTGCCCACTGCCAGGGTGCACAGCGCATTTCTGTATTTTGATGAGCCCAGTTATATAGTCAAGAAGTTTTATTTCTGTTACAGTTATATGTACCTCCTAATTTGTGAGAAGCGGGTCTCCTGAGGGCCTCGCAAAACATCTAATTCACAAACATGTGCGGGTCATTAATATGCATAAAGGCCATGCCCATCGCTCCACCCTCCGCCACTCCAGAGTGCTGGGGAGCATTTTCCACTCCTCCCCACAGGCTCTCACAGCACAGGGGAGCAAAGAGAACCGTTTCTGAGCCCTCTCTGCCTGGGGAGACCCCCAGAGAATCCCTGGGGTTCTCTTCGGCCATACTTAAGCTTCTGCAGCTGCCACCAGGTTGCTGTCACCGCGCATGCTTGCAGTGGTGGGGAAGCTCCAGGGCCGTGGCGGGGAAGGGGTGTCCCCAGGCTCTGGTTGGTGATTGTGGAGCCTGGGAAACCTTAACTTTGCAACACTGTGACACCCAGGGACCCTTATGGTGGGGAGGGTGGCGTCAGTGTCGGAGTTTCTTTCCCTTTACATATGGTACATACATCCGCCGGTTCCTACTGAGGGAGTGGGAGCGCTGGCTGTATGGACCCAGCAGTGGGGGGAGGGCATGGGGGAACAGAAGCCTCCTCCTGGTGCAGCAGCTGCGGTGGTGGCATGGCCCGGCCCCACGGGGAGGGCGTGTGGTGCCTCTCACTCGCTGTGGCATTTATTGTAGTCCTACAGGTCTATAAACGGAACCTTTGCAGCACTCATAAGAGAGGGTAAGCCTTCTGTGGTATGGACTGGCCATGGAGACACGCAGGCGTGGGACTATAAATGCCACGGCAAGCGGGAGGAACCACGCACCCTCCCTGCAGGGCCGGGCCAGCCGCGCCCCACAGGGAGCACCAGTGCCGCCCCTCGGCAAAGCCGGGGCACTGCGCATGCGTTGGCGGGGATGCTCAGTGAATCATTGAGGCAGATTCACGGGGAAAATTTCTCGTGAACTAGTGAGGTCACAATGAAGAAGTCACAATGCAGTGAGGTAAGACTGTAGTTGGAAAAATATGTTTCTATTTGATGTCCCATGCCTTGCGTGGTCAATTTTGTGGTTTGTACAGATACAAGGGAGGGCGGTGAGAAATACAATAAGGAAACTACTCAAAGAGATGTTTATCTGCTCCTGAGAAGAAGAGTGGGTTTGTTTTTTCACTCAGACAAGACTTCTGCTTGTTTCTGTTGGAGCTAGATGCCAAACCCCCATGTTTTTTAGTTTCTTTGCGTTCACCTACTCATTTGTGCCTCTTCCCTCTCCTAATTCTCCTTCTTTCATCTTTACTACACCACTGGAAAAAGTCCGTAAATAAATCAAGTTACACCTCCCACAGATAGGAGTCTGCGGGAGGATGTTTTGTGCTGCAAGGGTAGGAAATACACATTCTGGGTTCATGCAAACCTCATTTGTACTGCCTCTCCCTGGAAGAAGGTTAGGTCTTTTAAATTCAGGCAACTTCGAAACAGCAGAAGCTTTTAAAGATGGGGTTTGAACCACTGCTTCTATCAGAAGACCAAGGTATGTGCTATAAACTGTATTATCACAGTGAGACTAAGGAAACCTTAACTGTGAGACTTGAATAATAATAATGTACTATGTGCTGCCAGTTATACCTCAGATTTATGTCTGTGGTATTCAGTTTATCTACCAAAGGTTCTCAGTTCTAATCATTTCATGCCACGTACCCTAGCAGTGTTGTATAGCAGCTGTCCTTTTGTAGTTGATGTGTAATTACATCATGAAAGGACTTTAATTACCATATTACTAAATTACCAGCCAGCAATCCTTTCAGGTTCAGCCCTAGCTTGCTTCTGTATGGACTATTAGGCTTCTCCAAGGTACACACTTTTGGTGGATGTAAAAGAGGGGAAAAACTGTGCTAATTGTAGGTTTTGTTATGAACTATTATTGAGCTTGATGTTATGGCATCACTAATGTCAATGATATAATTAAACTTCTGCTAATGATGCAATCACAGTTCTGCAATAATTATTCATTAATTGCACATGATACCAGAACTCTACTAAAAATGAGGTGATGTATTCAGAGCCTGATAAAAACAACTTGGAAGGAGCTGCTTTCATTCTATAATGGTTTGTCCGATCATTCTTGGACTCTGCCATAAATATACCTATTTGTACAGTCAGAAGTCATATCTGAATATTGGCCAAAGCTTTTTCTAACGTTTCTGTCTCTCTTTTTCTTCTTTTCATTGTTTAGCATTGCCTATGCAAAGTTTTCTGACTAGGAACTGGTAGTGCTATAGTCAGCTATCCAATATAATGCTTTTTTGGTGAGCATTTAGGGTGCTGTGTTTTTCTTACCAGTTTGACATATATATGCTCTGGAAACTAGGCCAGGCTATTGGAATAGCTGTTTTGGTTTTTAAAATATGGAATAGTAAATTTTCTTAGGTCATTGTTTTAAATAGTATTGCTCCATTTTATATCCCTAAAGTGACTTTTACTTCTAAACTGCCATAACACGCCTTGTTAATCTCAGTTCTTTTTAGTTTTATGATCTTTATTAGGATGTTGCTTTATAGCTAGTGATGAAGCAGTAGTGAAACGGGGACTTAATGTTTTTACTGATTACTGCCCAATTATTGTATAGCCTCATGCAACATAACATTTGTCCAATATCTCTACAATGACAGTTAATACGATCATATTGCATTATAGTCTTTGGCATGAGTGCTCTTCTGGCGTTTGTGTTGTCTGGCTAAGTAGCTGCTTGGAGGCTGCAGACACTTCCATTTTGTGCTGTGCTTGGAGCCATGTAGGGTAGCTGTGCTTTTATCATTATACAAGAAGCAGAACACCACAAGTTGATTTGACTTTTCCATATGCCCTGAAACACTCACTAAATCTGCAAATGGGTTCTTGGGCTTTTTTGATTTATTGGGAGAACATGGCATCAAAGAAAAGAGCCTGTTTTCTGAAGGCTTCACAGACTTGCAGGGTCACTGAATTTTTTACTTAGCTTCATCTGCTTTTTTTTATTTTTATAATTTTTTTGCCTCCTTGCTTTTCCTCCACTGTACTTATGTTTTCAGGGCATGTTCACCCTCTGCTTGAACAGGTATCTTCAGGTCCAGAATAGATTTTCTTCTCCTTTTTGCAAGTGTAGAATTAATGGACTTATTAAATTATAGAGCTCACTGAGTGAATGTTTATGTGGCACTTCTCTGTGGGTGCAGGTAAAGCAGCTTCATTGATACTTCAAGAGCCTACATGTGGGAGAGTGTGTTTAAAACACAATCTTCTCCCAATGTAATAAAACAGTGAATGAAAAATTGAATCTGTTTACAATTTCAGTCTTTTCTAGATTTACTGCTTGTGGTGAAACTCAATACATTTATACTTCTTCTTTATCTCGGTGCTTGTCAGCTGCTACCCTCATGCTTAATACTCATTGTAGGAAGTCTAATTTGAGGGATTAATTTACTTTCATGAAGTAAATGAAAGGGGCATGGAAACAGCCAGGTATCTGTTGGCTGGTGCTGAAGTTTAAATAGAATTTCTAAGAAGTTAGAATTGATGATTCTGACCTATATTTGTACTTCATGGCATCTGACCTCTTCCTTGAGTCACCCCAGCAGGGTCATTTTTGCCAGAAGCACAAACACTGAGTCAGAATGACTATTAAGAAATGCTCAAATATATTACTGCTTTTGTAGTTTACTTTAGTCTTTGGTTTACGGTCTTTCTAGGAAGCTTTAATTTTCAGTTTTTCATAACTACCCATCTTCTAATCTCAATGCTGTGTATTTCCCGTTTTCCTTGAGTGGTCTGCCTAAGCCTTCTCTGTCTTCTTACATCTGTGTCTGCATAAACAACAATAACTGTGCTTCATACTAGAGACTTAAAAGGTCTCTAGAAGCAAGGCTAACTCAGTTACTAATCTACTCTAGTCTGCAGTATTTGGAAAAGCATGCTTTTTCTGTCTTCTCCTAAAGATGGGAAAAAGAAAGTTGCAAATCTGAACAACACACATAGCCTTTTCACCTTGCGACTGTGCAGTTAGAAGTGATTCCTCTTCATCCTCAGAAGTTCTCATTCCTGCAGATTGTCAAAAGATGCCTCCCAGGCGGTCAGAGCAACACTTACAGTTTGTATTTTGATCAGTCTATGTGCATGTAATCTTCTTAGGTTATTATTAATTCTGATAGAATCACTTGAACATAATAAATACGTATTTAATAATTTCAGGGCAACAGATAGCCTAAATCTGGTTTGCTCATGAATCTGTGTAGTGAGAAGTGATTGAATTCAAGGCAAAGCAAGCATCTTTCACATACATTCTCCTTCACTGACTGCAGTTTAGTAGGTGGAGAAGTCTGATCCTGCCTAGCCAAAAATGTTTGAAAACATCGTGGCATCTTAGTCATATTCAGGAGACATGTCTCCTGTCTCCTAGTCCTGTCTCTCTTTTTCCTCTGTCTCTTTTCCTTAGAAGCATGACTTGCAGGCCTGGAGAAAGCACTTCTTCCCTTCTCCTGCCTGGTCAGAGCGCAGGATTCATAGGAACAGCAGCAACTTCAAATACTGCAGGATTTTATGTTGAGTAAAGATTTTGGAGGCACTTCAAGAAATATGTAAGGCAAAGTGTGAAGAAAGGGTGTTGGATCAGAAATAAATCATTGCACTGAAAGTGCAGCACTCAGGAATAGCATTTACTAGTCATCCAGTGGATGACAAGTTCCATGGTACCGGCATCTCATATCCACAACTGATTAGTTGAAATTATTACTTTAGTAATAAATGTTTGTAGGCTTTTGAGGACAAAAAAAATGTCCTACCTCTTTTCCCAACTCTTCTTTTTCTCGGGAGAGCATATGCCCTAGCAATGTCTATGGCAACTATCAGGTATTGAAGCCATTATAAACATTTCTGGTAAGGGGTACATTCAGTTGAATCTTTGGTCCTAACCACACAGACATCTCTTATGTTCCAGACTATGAGGAAGGTGAGGAATTTTGACTACTCAAATAATATCAGTAAACTGGAAAGCCACAGTTCATTTGCATTGATTTCCAGGAGTAAAGAATTCTATTAACTTTAATACTCATAGGTTTTCAGCCTTTAAAAAAAGAAAGAAAAAAGTAAGCCAACAGAATTCAGTGAAACTATCTTTGAAACCTCTCCCTTTGTAGCTGTCCACAGAGACATACGCAAGTTCTTCATTCCAGTGTTGTAGAGTCAGGACCAAGGCATGCAAAGCAGGCTGGGCACCTTGGTTCTATAGTTCCCATTTGTACTATGGGACAAGGGCCAGAAGGGGCACCCCAGGTTTGCTTGGTGAATGTTTCAAAGTCTGCTGTGGTCCTCACTATGTTGAAAAGCTTTTCATATTCCCTGATTTCTATGAGCTTGACAGGCAGCTGAGGCTGTTCAGCCTCAGCAGCAGATATGCAATGCAGTTTGAGCCCTGATCCTGGGGCTTTTACAGAGGGCTTCCCTTGTGACTTCTGTGTGAGTGGAAGAAGCAGGACTTGTGTAAAAATTCAGCAATGCAAAGTGAGCAGAAACTATGGCTTTCAGTATACTTTTACATCTCAGTCCAGTTTGTTCCAATATTCTGCACCTGCTACTAAGTAGAAAAGCTGAGATCAAAGTAGATGTCTTAGTTTAGAACCTGGAGGCACCCTCACAAACGACAGACAAGAGAATTGTTAAATGGTATCACAACTTTATTGAATATACTGTCAACCCTATTTTATTGTGGTACTGCGGGTCTGGTCCCACCCCTGCAAAGCCCTCTGTCTGTGTTGATAGGCAGCTCATTAATATGCAAATTTGCACCATCCCCTCAGCCCTGGCACGCTCCAGGGGTGTTTTGGCACCACCCCGCTGTGTGTTGGTGCTTGCATGGGCTCTTCTGGCACCCGTGGCCATCCCACACCAGGAAAAAACACTTTTCTGCTTGGCTGGGGAAGCTGCCACTGTCCCGCCATCGCTCCAGGTGGGTAGATCTAGCCTCCCCATACTGGGGGTAGATGTGGTGTCAGTCTTGGACACCATGTCTGACCTGAGAGTGTGTAAATCTTTCATAACTTTGCAAATGATCCCTGGGTGGCATGCAGGCAGACTGCAGCCTCTTCGCTCCCCTGCCCCCTGCAGCGGCACCACAGCGGGTTGTCCTGCAGCAGCGTATGCTCACATGGGGGACTACGGAGACCAGCCCCACTGGCCTCTCCCTCCTTGCTCGGGCTCATCCCATCTGCGGCCACAGTTTTTCCTGCAGCCACCCCCCTCTCACCCATGGAAGGCGTCTCTGGGGCCGCAGTGGCTCTGTGGCTGCCATTTCTCCCGCGACCGCCCCCTTTCTTGCCCACAGCATCCAGCTTTGGGCCTGCAGCAGTTCCAGCCAGGTTTGTCATGGCTGCCCCTGCAGTGCCCAAGATTCCTGGTAATATTGTCTATCCTTCTGGACCTGTCCTGAAAAAATGGAAAAATTCACTGACAAAGATACATTTTAAAATATCTTAAACCCTGACCCATGACAGTAGTTGTTACTTTAGGTGCTAAAATCTATTCTTTCTTTCTCAGGATAAGACACTGAAGAACAAGGAGGTAAAAAATCCTTGCTTCTTCCATCTTACATGGTCAGCCACATCCCAGCCATATTACTGGCAAAATAAACATTGACTAGCACAGCAATGCCTTCATCTACTAAGCCCAGGTTTAGTTGCCATAGTAACTCGTCCTGGAGATGAATGTAATATCCTGGACAGCAGGGAAAAAGACTTTGATTCCACAGATACCAGTCCTGAGGCTCAGAGCTGGCAGCAGAGACGTGACTACATTTCTTTGTTCATTTTCCTGGCATGGCGTGAGTAATTGGTGGCATGTTGTTCAGCCATGATACGGAAATGCGGTAGTCTATCATCATTGCAACCCTGACCTTAGCTGTGTTCAAATGAAGACCGCACTGAAATTGTTGTGGGCAAAATGAATGCTGTGAGAACAGTAAATCTCTAGCCTAAGGATACTGGAACCAATGGTGAACAGTTTTCATGTGCTTGTAGTGTCTCTATAAACTCACTGTAAACTGTCTTGTAATAGCTTCCTAGCTGCCAGCTGAAGCGCTTTCTGAAAAATCAGTATGTTCAGATGTAAACCAACAGGAAAGCACAATAATTAGAGAGCATTTTAGTTTAGTTCATTCACTTTTGCTTTAGTACTACTAGAACTAGAGCAAAAAATATTAGAAGTATATAGCTAAACTTGTAAAGTCACTACTGATTCAGTAGCAGAAGTTACTTTACTGATTAAACAAACAAGAACATTGCATACATATATCCAGGACCATCCCATTAGTGATGGGGTGGGCATACCAAATAATGTATCATTAGTCCTAAAATGAAACACTGTTAATTAAGCCAACCACTAATAATAACTCCATACTTAGATTTCATCAGACAAGAAATACTCTTGGGGACCTAAACAAAAACAGGGAATGCACGAGAGACTCCCATGGGAATGGAGCTGCTGCCCACCAAAGAGGTGGGCTTCTTCCAACTAGAAGCATCAGAGGTCAAAAATGAAGGAACAATGTGTCTTTTCCAAGCCATCTCTTCTGTGGGCAACCTGCAGGCTCAGTATTATATTTAATTTAAAACTGTAGAGTGAGTAGTGATGGAGAAGCAAGTGAATTAATTTGGTGACAGCCAAGTGCTTCTCACTGTTACATGCAATATATAGGGCAGAGTGAGGCTGCCAGGAGTAGAAAATCCTTTTAACTACTGCTTACTAAGCTGTTAGTGAATACACAAAATGGAATATGAGATCAGTTATAAAAATTCACATTTTTATTATTTTTTGGTGTCAGTAAGGAAGATGCTGACTGGCTCAGGTGCTAGTGTAAATGGAGAAGTAAGCCCTTCTGTGGAAATCTATGAATATTATTTTGCCTAGAGAAATAGCTTCTACTTGCCAATTTGTGATTCTTTATTAAAAATAACAAAATTCATTTAGTAGAATCAGACCATCAGAATAGTGACTTCAGAGTATGTCAGCAGTCTCATTATACCCAAAAGCCCGAGACAAAGGAATCACTTAATTAGCATGTAAATATGAATGTGTTGGCTAACTGGAAACAGTGTAAAGCTCTACATCTGTGTACAGAGGAACAGCTCACGTGTTTGTAGGTGACTCTGAAAGACAGCTCGCAGGGATTTTTGCAGGGACTGAATATCATAATTTCTTTCCCAGGCTCTTTTCAAAGGCAGAATGTTAACAGGTTCACAGGATATTCCGAGTTGGAAGGGACCCACAAGGATCATCTAGTCCAACTCCCAAGCAAACGCCCACCCAGGGATCGAAAACACAAGCATGGAACCATGGACACCACGCTCCAGCCATCCAAGCCTCCCATTATCTAGGCCATGTCACTAATTTCCTCATCCAGTCTTTTCTTAAACACCTCCAGGGATGGTGACTCCACCACCTCCCTGGGCAGATCATTCCACTGAGAGATCACTCTCTATGTGAAAAAACTCTTCATACCATCCAGTCTAAACCTCCCTTGGCATAGTTTAAGGCCACGTCCTCTTGTTCTGGTGCTGGCAGCCTGAGAGAAGAGATTTACACCCACCCAACTGCAACCTCCCTTCAGGTAGTTGTAAATAGCAATCAGATCACCTCTGAGCCTCCTCCAGGCTAAACAGTCCCAGTTCCCGCGGTCGCTCCCTGGAGGGCTTGTTCTCCAGTCCTTTCACCATCCTTGTCGCCATTTTATGAACCCTCTCAAGCAGTTCAACATCTTTCTTAAACTGGGGAGCCCAGAACTGGACACAGGACTCAAGATGTGGTCTGACCAGTGCCAAGTACAGGGGAAGGATAACTTCCCTAGTCCGACTGACCACAGTGCTCCTGATACAGGCCAGGATGCCATTGGCCTTCTTAGCCACCTGGGCGCACTGCTGGCTCATACTAAGTTTTCTGTCAATCATAACTCCTAAATCCCTCTCCACTTCACCACTCTGCAGCCACCCATCCCCCAGTCAATAGCAATGCATTGGGTTGTTATGTCCGAAGTGAAAAAGCCGGTATTTGGACTTGTTAAATCTCATTCTATTCTCATTCTACCCATTTCTCTAGCCTACCAAGGTCCCTCTGAAGGGCCCTTCTACTCTCTGGTAGTTCAACATTTGCCCCCAGCTTGGTATCATCTGTGATGGACTCAATGCTGTGAACAGCCTCATGTTTGCGCTGAAGAAACCTGGAGAAATTAGGAGATGGAAAATTAGGATATGAGATAATTTTCATTTGCTCTACTCCTTCCCTGGTTTGTTACTTGTTTTCTTCTTGATAGAGATGACAAGTAAGATCTCCGACATTATCCTGGGTATTATGGGTGAGAGGCGGCATGGGGTTTTTTCCATTGGTTTGCTGAGGGTTGCTCCTTTCACCCGAGTTTTATGATGATAGACATGTCATCACTAGGACCTGTTTTAATGCCAGCTAAATGTTATATAATGGTTTGTTTCACTATCTTCAGCCTGCCTTAATTAAAATAAAATTAAGGAAAGTAAGTTCCAGTACTCCATTCAGAGAAGACAAACATGTTTCTCTTTTAAATCATTTACTAGTCATCTTCTTTCACTTCTTAACAATTATGAAAAGTAAATAAATTCAAAAAAACGCCACAATTGGTTTGAATTTTACCAGACATTAGCATTGATCTTCCTTGGATTTTTTTAAGTATATGCATTTAATTATCATAATAAACAAATACCAACATAGACTGACTCTGTAGTTCTAGAATTCACTTTTTTTCCCTTCAGCTATTTTGTGACACACCTAATTAAAATCTACTACTTGGTTCCGCTTCAAATGTAATAAAACCCCACCTTATTCTTTCTGTCAGTTTAATTCCTCTTTCTTTTCCATTGACACATTTCTAATGCCTTTTCAGGGAGACCAGACACTTCATCCTCTTCTTTGTAAATGTTTCATCCGTACCAAGTCCACATGCTTAACACCTTTTGACCAAATGGATACACCCTCCCAGTGGCTTGGGATTGATATACAAGATATTGTCAACAAGAGTTTTCTGAATAGTCTCTCCTTAACACATTTGCTGGATTTTTGTCCTCTGTTGTAGAAATGTGCAGCTTAATGTTGTGTGTCAAATAATTTTTGGCTGAAAAAGTGTGTAATGGAATCAGAGTATCCCCTGAATACTCCAAACAGTTGGAGGTGCCTCTTTGTTTTGAACACTGCAATCCCAATAGACCCATGACAGCAGTGGAATTACGCTTTTGACCTTTTTCACTGAAGTGTTTCTTTCTCTGTATGATTGAATGAGAGTAACCAACATGAGCTTCCTCTAAAATGTATGAGTTTCTTTCTATTTCTTGTAAGAAACTCAGAAAGGATGCTGTGTGATTTTCATCTTATTGTGTTCTCCAAAAGGAAAAAAATTAACCCTGCTTGATTCAAACAGAGGTGGCTGGTTTTATCCATATTAAAAATTCAAAAGCAGTTGATATATCAATATTTTTGTTAAGCCAGTGTTGTTGCTCTGCTACATCCTGAGCATGACAGCAGCAGTACAGTGCAGTGGCAGATTTTTACCCTTTTCTTGCTTTGCTCTCCACATATTTTAAAAGGGAGTTTATACTAAGGCACCAAATATGTATAATTTCAAACTATTGAATCTGAATATAGAAAATAACCATATATTTAATGTTCTATGTGAATTTAGCTGATCATTACACAGTCATGTCAATCCAAAAGAAAATGCACTGTTTTCTGTAGATGTACATGCAACCTTTAAAGTTCCTGGCCTTTCTTTTCATTTCCATGTGACTGGACAGACATAGCCAGCTGTAGGGTTTGTCATGACTGCCAGTTTTGCCTTGTGCACCAAGGCACTGGCACGTGTATTGCTCCACATTTTATTGTTCAGAGCATGACTTCTCTGAATCAGAAGAACTCAGTGATGTGGCCAGAAGAGAGAGAAAAAAATCAGACCATTTCTTCCATTTTAGGCTACTTCAGCTGTGTTTAGGGGACCTTCTTCCCCTCATTATACTCCTGTTTCCTGTGTGTCTTTACCAGCTTTAGATTAGTGAACATACATGGTCTTCATGAAAATTAAAGTATCTGTGAAATGCAATGGCAAGCACAAATTGTAGTTCCTGTGGGTAGGGAGTTAGGTAGCCAGGTTCGAAAGAGGGAAAAGGACTTAGGGAAGTCTATAGTTTGTTTTCAGAAGGAATTGAAATAGGTAACTTACTTGTCTTCGTTACCTCAAGACCTCAGATCAGTTTCTCCTGTTTGCTCACTATAGATGATGCTGTGTGGGAGGGCATCAGAGCCATAGAGTGTGGAGGGCAATGCACTGAGGAGGCTGAAGATCTGTGACTCCTGATTTCCTGTCCTGCCAAAAAAGCTTTTGGTTTTTTTAATTACTACTCCACTGATGATTTGAAGCAACCATGTAATCGGAGAATGTTTGGTTAGTGTTGACATACTCATTCCCTGCAAACATGAATCATCCATCTACCTCTGGCAGGCTCCAGTGCCTCTGCTATAATGTGTTTCACCAATGTGGCTGAAATTAAATTGTCACTATTAAATATGGCAGAATCAAATGCTCTGTGACAACTGCATCTCTTCAAGAAGGTCCTGCTTCCTGTGTAGTTATTTCTGGCAGTTTAATAGGACAGCTGTATTGTGGCATAAAATAATACATTTGTGCATCCTCACTATATGGGGAGCTAAATGCTCTCAGAGCACTATTTCCTTGCATACATGCATCTTTCATGCATGGCAGAAGCAGTAATGGTCATGTAACACCATGTTGCTGCTTAGTCCATTAGAAAGTGTAAAGGCAAAATTAATTGTCCTGCAGGAATGTGTGGAGTGGGTCTCTAAAAGCAGTTGCTGGAGCTGTTTGCAGCTGCTGCATCAGTCAGGCTCCCCTCGTGAGCAGTTATTGGCTCTGGGCTATTGAATTCAGGACTCTGGAGGTTGCTCAGTGGGAAAAGCCTTCAGGTGATGCTTGGCAGCTCAGTCGCTGGAAGGTCATGGAAAGGGCAGTTCAGTCTCCAAACTCAATTAGAGCCTGAGTCGGCACCTCTACAATCACAGGGGAAAATCCCAATGAGCAGGGTGGCTCTCAGGCCAGGGTTTTGCACCCAGCCTCTCCAATGAGACAGCCAACAAATGTTTCCATTTGGGTCACTTGGGCCATGAGAAATACCCTTTGCTATCATGAAATGGCTAAGCTGCTGCTGTGGAAAGGTAACCAGCCAGGTAAGAGATTAGAAGCCAACCACAGCGGAATTGGGACCAGTGAGCTGTATGTGTACATCTGCATCCCTCCTGTTACTCGTATCTAGAGCAGTCTAATTCCTCAGATCAAATCATTTAACTCTTATGAGCAGCTGTAACTTGCAAGTTGAACAAAGTCTAACTACTGAAAACATTAATGAAAAACATAAGACTAAGGCTCTGACTTATCTGGTATCAACAATATTGCTGTAATTTTGTGTGTGTGTGTGTGCTGAGTTGTGCTTTTCATCCCAGGTGGCTGCAATTTCTAGTGAAAATAAGTTGAGCCATGAAAGGTTGAACCACTTGCCTCTAAATTGCTTTTTATATGAAGTGAGTCCCTCAGGGCCCGATTCTACCCACAGAAGTGAGAATGACAGCTGTCAACATATATACGAAATATGTTGATATGCACAAAGAAAAAGGTGGACCCCAGACTGGTCTGAGTGGTCTTTAAGATATGGATTTCCTGTGAAATGATGATTAAAGGGGAAGAAAAACATAATTAGAAAATTAGCCTGATGTGCTAGCAGTTATATCAATGTGTGGTTTTATATTAGCTCTTTCAGACAAGCACAAGATCAGAAAATCCCTTATGACTCACTTAAACGAGTGTGTAAAATTTGTTTAGTGTCTGACCAGCTCCTTTGATCAGTCTAGTCTAGACTGTTGCCAGAGTATGTACTCTGTACGAAACCCACAGTCCCCTTAAGGTTATAAAAAATGTTCACTGTTTGAGTAAATTAGCCTGATTCAAAGCTTGAATACCTTAGGAAATAGAGAAATAAAACCAAAACTGCTGTTGCAGAAAAGAGGTGGCAGAGTTCTTAATTCATATTTAAATTACTATCTCAGGAATACAAAAGAATAAATTTCAGGAAACTTTTATTATTTTTAATTGGATGGGCACTTCTTCAAGCCTGTAATGTATTTGAATTCCATACAGGAGAAAAAAATTGTCAAAAATTGTGCACAAATTTGTTTAAATAAATTCAATCACTACAACCACCATGTTTGTCGCATTTCAAGAGCACAATATTGTTTTTAATTGCAGCATTGGAGGACCAGTGGGAGCCTTCAATATATACACCTAATTTTGACATGCAACTATTTGCAAGGGAGGGCTGAAAGCCCTGGAGCAGTAGATTTGCTACCTGTCAAAGCAGTTTGCCCCTCATCACTAGGGCCTCTTTCCACATCTCTCACTGTAGCACCATCCTGAACCTGCCTGTTCTTTGCAATATGAATCTCAGAGATGTGAACAGTTCTTTTCCTCATAGATAATGCTCCTGCTTTTTGCATGTTATCTATAAGTACATGACTATTCAGAGATAATTTTACTCCGATGACCTATGATGATCTGAGTAATTACAGACCTGTCAGCCTGACCTCAGTCCTGGGCAAAGTCATCGAACAGATAACCCTACGCAGATAACCCTACTACGCCGCACCTACAAAATAACCACAACATTAGAACTAGTCAGCATGGATTTAGGAGAGGTAGGTCTTGCCTGACCACCCTGATCTCCTTTTATGATCTGATTACTCACCTGGTTGATGATAGAAATGTTGTGGATGTTGTGTACTTGGACCTTAGCAAAGCCTTTGACACGGGTTCCCATAACAAGCTTCAGGAGAAACTCTCAGAGCGTAGACTGGATAGGAGCATTCTGTGTTGGGTTAGGAATTAGTTGGATGGACAAGCTCAGAGAGTGTTGGTGAATGGTGCCACATTCATCTGGCAGCCAGTCACTAGTGGAGTCCCACAGGGATCAGTGTTAGGCCTGGCACTGTTCAATATCTGCAGATGATACCAAGCTGGGGGCAAATGTTGAACTACCAGAGAGTAGAAGGGCCCTTCAGAGGGACCGTGATAGTCTAGAGAAATGGGCAGATTCCAATAATATGAGATTTAACAAGTCTAAGTGTCGGGTTCTTCACTTTGGATGTAACAATCCCATGCATGGCTATCGACTGGGGAATGAGTGGCTGGAGAGTGGCGAAATGGAGAGGGATTTAGGAATAATGATTGACAGAAAACTTAATATGAGCCAGCAGTGTGCCCAGGTGGCTAAGAAGGCCAATGGCATCCTGGCTTGTATCAGGAGCAGTGTGGCCAGTCAGACTAGGGAAGTTATCCTTCTCCCGTACTCAGCACTGGTCAGACCACATCTTGTCCAGTTCTGGTCTCCCCAGTTTAAGAAAGATGTTGAACTGCTTGAGAGGATCCAGAGAAGGGCGACAAGGATGGTGAAAGGACTGGAGAACAAGCCCTATGGGGAGCGACTGCGGAAGCTGGAGTTGTTCAGCCCAGAGAAGAGGAGGCTCAGATGTGACCTCATTGCTGTTTACAACTACCTGAAGGGAGGTTGCAGTTGGGTGGGTTCTCTCAGGCTGCCAGCGCCAGAACAAGAGGACACGCCCTCATACTATGCCAGGGGAGGTTTAGGCTGGATGTTAGGAAGTGGTTTTTCACAGAAAGAGTGATCTCTCAGTGGAATGGTCTGCCCAGAGAGGTGATGGAGTTGCCATCCCTGGAGGTGTTTAAGAAAAGACTGGATGAGGAGATCAGTGACATGGCCTAGATAATGGGAGGCTTGGATGGCTGGAGCGTGGTGCCCATGGTTCCATGCTTGTGGGTTCGATCCCTGGGTGGACGTTTGCTTGGGAGTTGGACTAGATGATCCTTGTGGGTCCCTTCCAGCTCAGAATAACCTGTGAACCTGTGTACCTCTCCACAAGACTTGGAGCCACTCATTTTACAAAGCTGATTTGTTCCTGAGTTGTTTTTCTCAAGATGCTTATGTTTTGAATTTAGAAGTTTCAGTTCTCAGTCTTTGTGGGCCTACCATATATGTTGGTTGCATTGCAGTGCCGTCAGAAGACCTGACATTAAAGCAGTGACAAAAAATCAATCAAATTATCAAGGAAAGTAAGGTAGCTCATAAATACCACAGCAATGGGATGAAAAGATCACAGAAATTAGGCCATATAAAACACAGAGAATCTGAAATCCAAGATGTAATTGCTTGTTTTAGCTACACAAAATTCTGTCTAAATTCCAGAGGAGAGCTGGTACACTGCTACTGTCCAAACACTGAATGTCATCTACTGATGACTGAGAAGCAGCTCAAAAATAGGTATTGCCTTTGAGATGATACTTAGTTTATCTAGCTCTTCCAAATCACCAGCTGCATATTACTATATTTACAGAGGTGCCTAAATAATGGAAAGATAAAGGAACATAGTTCTCTTAGTGAATACATGACCACAGAATGCAACAGGAATATTGGGTATTTTGACTTGTATTCCAACCAGTGGCATTACTCCAGAGAAGGATTGGACTGTATTTTATGTGCATCATAGCAGATTGTTAAAAGGCAACAGTTAGGTGTTTGAGAGAATTTCCTCTCTGCCACTTGAAGAATTGTGTGTGAAATCCCCCTGGCCGATCTGCACTCATTCCCTTACCTGTCATCTTTTGGCAGGTAACCAGTTAAATTTGTGTTAAATAGGATTCACTTTGCTATTTCCATTTGCTGTTGGAGTATAAATGTTCTGATGTGACATATGACCAATCAATAATCAGAAAGTGCTTCCATGAGTCATTCAAAGATGGTACTAGTTTAGACAGTGCCAGCCACAACCCGTATTAAAACCTGCAAACATTTATTCTACAGTGGTTCTGCAGCATCTCCTCTGAGTGTCTGCATTTAATTTAATAAGGATACCTTGTAGATATCAACTGAAATAACTCTTGCCTTTATTGCTTGTATGTCTTTGTGAGCTCTGAAATGAACTTGTCTTATATAAATATGCTTTGTTATCCAACCTAAAGGATGCAGGGCAGGAATTATCCTGTTCTGCTGGAAACCTCAGTAGAAAAGAAATGGCTTTATTTGACTGTGACTCTGAAGAGAACAAGAGTGTGACTATACCCAGTGGTTTTCTGGAGATTTTCACTTCACCCCCCGCCCCTCCTCATACTGATGATATTTTATTTCTGTTACAGGGCTATAATAATCCGAAATGGTGAAGTCATTCCAATGTCTTCAGAATTCACTCCAGAGACTGAACGCCAGAGACTTCAATATCTGGTAAGAGACCTGAGGACCAAATCAAGTGCTGCTGATGACAAGCATTGCCTAGTAATATCTAAGTCTCAGAGAAATGCCACTGAGTTATTGTGGCTTAGTGAAAGATGGTGTGTCCACTGAACACCAGTAACTGGTCATGTATGCCTTTTAACCATCAACAATGTGGAGAAAATCATGGTGGTGCAAATCTCAATGAAAGGAGTCTTATCTCTTCAGTAAAGGCTATCGATTAGCATGGCTGTGTTTGTGTACCTTGTTCAGCTGCAGACCTTTCATTAGCTCTCTGGTGTTGGATATTGAGAGCTCAGACATAGAACTACTGAGCCACAGAATTATTTCAAATCATTCCAGTGTTTGATGTGTGACACTATAAAATGCCACAGACTGCTCTTGGTGTGCAAGTGAATGGTATTGGAGAGTTTGATTAATTTTTTAATGGTAGTGTCTCCATCAGGGGAAATATATCCAACTTAGAGATGATCTCAGTGAACATTAGTAGCTGCAGGATAAGATGGGTGATCAAAGACTAGTTTTATTTAGTGTAGCAGCACCTGTAAAACGTAGGGTACTGTTCTGACCCATTAATTAAAACTATTAGAAATGCCTCTGCTGGAATTAAGGTGCAAACAAGACCATATGCTAAAGCTAATAGTATGGATTTTATATAGCAGTAAATATGAGGCAGAGAGAGACAGAAACAGGAAAAGTGGAGGGTGGGGGCAGGAACAAAGAGAGTGACAAATGGAAGGGAGACTTAATAAATATTTACAGTTCAGTCACATTTAAAATAATTTTTTTGCCTTTAAAATAAAAGGCATCTTTAGGATCTAGGAAATCTAATATTTCTGTAGGAAATACAAGATAAGCCATTACCTACCATGGCTTTTTTTCTCTTTTGACATCCTTTCTGGCTTATATTTGAAACCAATAGCTGACCTGAAAAGGACTTCTGCTGTTTCCTTTGGAAAATTCTTTTATCTTTGTTTGTTTATTTTAATTCTATATGTAACAAATATGCCAAGTCTATAGGTATCATCTTCAATGAGAATACTTGCAAGACAGCAAGAATGTGAAAGAAAATCAGAGATCATTTCAAATGTAGCATTCTATAGGTAACATTTTTACTCCATTGTTTAAAAAAAAATGTCCAAAGGTTGCATCTGTTGTGCTGACTAGAACCGAAGTAATTCTCCTTACTCACTTTGTCTGTCTCCAGCTTCTACTACCAGTCTGTTTCACTACGAACATCCCTCTTTTGCTCCTCCTGTCTGAAAGTTACTTACTTTCGATATATTTTCTTATATGCAGTTAAAGCTGAGGTTTTGTTTCAACTATGTTGCACTGCTCTTCCTTCGCAACAGGAAGAAAATCTCTTAATCATTTTAGCATTCATATTTTACTTGGTAAATGCAGAGATACTGTTCACTGTGGGGAAGTTACTGCACAAGCAAAGGGAAGGAATGGATTTACAGCCTGCAGGCTGCTGAGCTCTGGTTCCCTGTGCAGTAGACACTGTTGGCACAGTCAGGGCAAAGAAGATTTCCTGTGCCTTTAGTGTCTATTGATTGCTTCAGCCACACAGGAAGTTCATTTAAGTCCTCTCCTCTGAGCCTTTATTTCCATGTGGAAAGAAATCCCAAGGATAATGACTATCATTTTGACTTTTAAGCAGCTCTGGGCATGGTCATCACTCCATAGGAGGGCAGTGGGAGGACAGCATGCAGCTGCAGATTTCAGGCAGGTCCTATGGCAGTCAGACTTCTGTGTTAAGTAGCTTGTGAGAGTATTGCAGAAGGCAAACAATCCATCAGTCAGAGAGTACTTCGAAAGGCATGAGGCATGAAAGCTTTGCACCAGTATTTCCTTGGTCCTTCAGTTTCTGTAGAGTTCAGTACACCATGCTGCTTCCCTCCCACTGATGGCCATTCACAAGCCTCCTTTTCTTTTGAATTTCTGTGTCTCTTTTCTTTTCAGCACTGTATCAGGAAAGCTTCACACTGCACTTGGGAAAAGCCCTGGCTTCCTATATCAGTGTATCTTGAGGGAAAACAAAGCTCATTGTTGATTGAGAACTGCTCTGGTATGTTTGGCAGTTGTGCAGGCAATGACTGCCAGAAGCAATTTTTCTTTCATCTTCTGAGGAGACCATTAGTTTCAGTCACTATAGTCTAAATAGCATAGAAAATATCTTTTAAATGAATGAAGAACTGAGTGTACTGCAGAGGTGTGCATTTCTGTTATTATTGAAGTTGCACTTTGGAGATGTCTTGTGAGGTCAGCATGGTGTTAGTGTGTACTGTGTCCATGTGTGTAGCCAGGCAGCCCCTCTGAAGTTCACTAAAGATGGTGCAGGGTGGCTATTGGGGCAGGTGTTACTGCTAGTAGGGACTGGGTGGCCAGCAGTGGCAGTGAACCATGGGTACTCTTTGTGTTTCACACCATTCAAACAAAGGTTCATGAGCCCATATAGACATAAGCTCAAAGAGGACCAATTCTTATTTCATTCCTCAGGTGGGTATAAAGTGATACTAACTCACCTGCTGAAGGATGCCCAGGGACCCAGAACCTGAGCCTGAAGAGGAAATACATCTTCATCTCACAGGTTCACAGGTTATTCTGAGTTGGAAGGGACCCACAAGGATCATCTAGTCCAACTCCTAAGCAAATGCCCACCCAGGGATCAGGGCCACAAGCGTGGAACCACGGGCACCACGCTCCATCCATCCAAGCCTCCCTCCAGCTAGACCATGTCAGTGAGCTCCTCATCCAGTCTTCTCTTAAACACCTCCAGGGATGGCGACTCCACCACCTCCCTGGGCAGACCATTCCAATGAGACATCACTCTCTCTGTGAAAAACCTCTTCCTAACATCCAGTCTAAACCGCCCCTGGTGTAGCTTAAGGCCATGTCCTCTTGTTCTGGTGTAGTCAGCCTGAGAGAAGAGATTCACACCCACCTGGCTGCAACCTCCCCTCAGGTAGTTGTAAATAGCAATGAGGTCGCCTCTGAGTCTCCTCTTCTCTAGGCTGAACAACTCCAGCTTCCGCAGTCGCTCCCCATAGGGCTTGTCCTCCAGTCCTTTCACCATCCTTGTCGCCCTTCTCTGGACCCTCTCAAGCAGTTCAACATCTTTCTTAAACTGGGGAGACCAGAACTGGACACAGTACTCAAGATGTGGTCTGACCAG
>WEKX01003737.1:47521-138933 GCA_013390025.1 Pitta sordida | reverse complement strand
ATGCAACTCTTTCACTTCATCCACTGAAGTATTGGTGCCAAAATAAAAACAAAACTGCTTTAGCAGTTTAGCTCAATCCTAAGTATTGAGAAACAAGCACAAGGTTTTGCAACACAGCCTGAAACGAAAGAAATGTTTTTATACAGACTTTTTTTAATGAAGTCTCTTCCTCTCTGTTAATATTAGTTGTGATGATTTCAGTAGATATCAGAAAGTACAGAATTAAAGTTGCAAACATGCCTCTGGAATTTAGTAAAACATGTAAATGCAAACAATTTTTGAACCCTTTTTAGAAGAAGAAGCTTCCATTCATCATATTTGAAGTAAGGCTTCTTTCATTCCATTGGTCTGCACAGTAATTTTTTTCTCCTCTTCCCTGAAAATATCTGTTGCCAAAACACGCATTAGAGGACATGCAAAATTAGGTACCTTGAAATGAGAAGGGCTCAAATCTGGACAGCTATATGTGAGACAATACCTAGAGGGATCTTTTTGGGCTTTGTTTTCTTGGTATTCCTGCTCCCCTGTGCATTCAGAACAAGTGAGTTTTTTGTGAGGGAGGAGTATGCCAAAGATTCAAATCCATTGCACTATTTATGTGTCTACTTGACTTTAGATTTTGTGTGTCTCTGCTCTTTGCTGAGAGCTGTGGAAGCATCCTAGGGAAAGTGTCCTGATGAGGGATTGGTTAGTGTATGTTTTGGTAGAGGCTGTATGAAAGCTGTGCAGTAAGAGAGCCCTGTGCTTCTTGTGGAAAAAGGCCTGCTGAGGTAGGGCTTTCCTCTCCTCTTGAGAGTGTATGAAGGTGATGGCCATGTACTGAAACAAAAAGAGAAACGGGTGTTAGTTGAGAGTATGTTGAATAGAAGGTTACAAAGTCAGGCCCTTGTGCGCCTGAAAGCTTGGAACAAGGATTCAAAAGTTGGTACAGGTCTTTCTCTGTTTCTAATCCAATCACAAAAACAAGACAATGATTTAGGAGTAAGCCCTAGTTCTTAACTAAAGAGTAGCAGATACCTGCACTGCTGCTCTTCTTGTTCCTGTGATGGCAAAACTAAAAAGAAATTAGTAAAGCTATTGTAAACTTAGTCTTTATGGAAGAAGCTGTGTTTGACAATGTAGTTATACTCAGCTTGGAAGGTGATGAATTGCATTTGCAATGGAGGTCCACTGCTTCTCACCTTGCAAGTTCCTGCTCTCAGCAGTTATGTCTCATCTCTTGTTTTGAAGTCCAGAAGATAACACTGGTCTTGTCCATGCCCTTCTCTTGTGATCATATTGATGTGCAGCCTGTACTACAAAGTTGAGGAGGCGGCCCTCGTTATTTCTCCTCCTCTTTGAATGATTAAAATTTCTCCTGGGTGTAGGGTTGGTTAATCTACAAGCAAAGTTAAACTCAAAACCCATAAGTTGAATCTGAACTCACTTGATTCTGAAAGATTTCCGAGTTTTCAGCCGGGCTATTTCCAGTATTTGTTTTGGAGGATGTTGTCAGACTCCTGAGGGCTGTGTAGGCAGATGCTGCTGCTTTTTATTAATTGCTGTGTCAAAATAAAAGTACTCACTGAATCCCCATCAGACTCATTCTGGCTTTTGAGAGAGAGGAAATGCTGAGGGAGGGATTTAGCTGTTCTTTTGGAAAAAACGTTCTGGAGCCCTGGGGCTCTTGTTCAAGATAAGTTAGCTTGGGAAATAAATCATGGCGTTTGACTGCTGCGACCTCTTACTCTTCAGGTCTGGATGGGAGACAAAGCAAGTACTGTTCTGAAGAGATACATGAAGAAAAGGCACACATTTAAGGGGAAGCTGGAAGCATTTGTGTGGTTGCTTTTGATTCCTGCAAAAAGAAGTTACTGTTTCTGCAGAGCTACACAAGATTGGGGTGGGGGCATATCAGATTTATCTTGATGCGTATCCTTACAGTTAAAACTTTGATGGTTAATTACCCAGTGCAGAGGGAGCATGCTTGTGTTGAAAATCAGCTTGCTTAAAGTAATTAAGAACCTGTGCACCTCGGAGGTGTTACCTGAGTGATGAGAAGTTGTGAATCTGCAAGGGATTGAGGACCTCGGAGGGTGAAGGCTAAGAGCAGAACAAAGCCTCTCTTCTGTTGACAGTGGCTCAGACTAGTAAGCCTTGTGCCTAAAAGAGCAACCCGATATGTATGGTCCCCGCATTGCTAAGTCAGCCCTCACAGTGGTTGTTCTGTTAATTAGTCTCTTTCTGATACCATGCATTGGCCTATGGCCCTCTTGTTGTCCACTCTGCTATTCTGACTCTCCTGTTCTTTTTGCTGTGATGTGGTCTTAGTTGACTTCTGCCTCTGATCACCACCAGTGACAAACATTACTAGGGGACTTGTCAAAGTGCCCAGTTGTCTCTTCATGGCTTTTCCCCTCAGAATCAGTTGCACTGAATGAAAAGCATGCTCAGTATCAGTCACTTGTATTTATATTGTCTTTAGACTTGCAGTATACTGAAGCCTCCCTGATTCTTGTTAGTGGATTGGATACATAATCTACAGTTCATTAAATATAATTTCATTCTAAGGTCATTAGTGAGTCAATTCATCTGTCATGTTCTTCCAGTAGAAAGGACAATTTTATGGCTGAACAGAGTAGTAAAGCTCAGGATGGTGGAAGTGTTTTGCATGTGTAATGCATTTCGTATTTGGGCAATATTTATGTGTTTGTGTAGCTCTCTCGGGTTAAGCCTGTGTGTGAAAACTTGCATCAAGTAATGTGCAGAGAATGAGGTCCTTGGGGCTGCCAGCATGGTGGCTGGGACTCCTAGTTTGGTAGAAGCTGCTTATACCAAAGATTTAAGGTATCTTTGTGCTTGAAGTGGTAGCTACTAAACTCTTGATTCCAAATAAAAGCTCTCAGAGTGGAATGGGTTAAGAGGATGTAAAAGGAGTGCTGAATCCAACGGGGCAGTTGGGATAAACAGTCAAGCTAACTCCCATTTCCAGCTATTAGATTTTCCCTCCCGTGCCTTTACAGTAGAGATGACTGAGTGGGCCTCACATTGGTTTTCAGAACTTATGGATGGATGCATTTTTTTCAAGAAATGGAAACACTGTCAGTGGCAGAAGTTTAACCTGTGGGTATGCCTTGGGTTTTGTTATTTATCCAATGTGTGTTTTTCCATATGGCTAGAGGAGTAATGACTTAAATAATGCTCTTAAACATTGAGTGATGTCTCTGGACTTCATGAAATTAATGTGACGTATTTCTTTCAAACAAAGACTGGTGAGCTAATTTGCATTGCCTGTGTGTTTTGAAGGGAGACTTGTCATCTAGCTGTTGAGAGAGTGTGGTAATTCTGGGGGAGTGTATTTTTACTGTAGGCAGAAATACAAGAAAAAACGTATGGTGATGCAAAATATTCTGAAAAAAGCCAGGGGAATGACCTTTCCTGACAAAATTCCAAAATATTTAAAGTTAATCCTGGGAGTTATTAATAATTTTTGCGTATCTAATTTTCTAACATAAAAAGCCTTTAGTAGTGGTTAAAGGTACAGCAGAATTCTGTCTCATTTTTGAGCTTGACCAAGATACTAAGGAGGTCTGTGTTTAAGAGAGGAAGAAAAAACTTGCTAGCTTTTGGCCTGTTGGAATTAGATTTATTTTTAAGTCTGCATTTGCAGTGCTGCTTGTATTTGTCCATGTGACTCAAATTGCATCCACTCATTTAAATCTACTGAACCATGAGTTACTTGGAATGAAAGGTCTGTGTAAAATGGTAGATCTGTCAATGAATAAATAATGTTGATATATGCTTACAGTTCTTAGGAGTAAATCTTTCACCATAAAATTCAATAGAGAGAAACTGAAAGAGTTGCTGTCAGGTCTCTGAGTTATTTTTTTCCCCATTTAAATTGCTAGGATATAAAGAAAGACCCTTAGGTTCCTAAAGAGCTTTTCATACTGAGATGGTGGTGGGTTTTTTTTCTTTAATCTGTTTTTACCATAAAGAAACTTATTCTATACAATTCCATTGTGGGAAAATAGATATTCGGCGCTACAAGGTAGCATGCATGATGCCAGCTTCAAGGATTAGTTACCATCAGTTGTCTGAATCTGCATTTAAATAAGAAATTTAGTTGAGGATGAGAAAAGATACTGTGGCTGTAGGCATTTTATTTTAAATATACCAAGTGCTTTTAAAAAATAAGTATATAGGCCATGACCCATGCTGTATTTTGCTCATCCTGTTCATACGTATACTTTTGCGATCTCTAATGTAATTTTCTACTTTAAACTTTGTGTGGCAGCAGGGACCTCTCCCTACCCTTCAAGGCACTGGATTTAACAAATACCTAATGTGATCTTTGCCCCCTTTGTTATGGGACACTTGTTTTCCAGTTAGAAAGAAGTATCTGTTCTTTTTTGCACATTGAGAAATCTTGTTCTGTGGGCATTTAAGATATTTAGGAAGAGTCAACGTGGAACAGTTCTTGAAGGTGCACATTCATTGGTGGGAAAGACTGTCAGAGTCTAGAGTGATGTTCTAGGTGTGAAGTATAAACACACCAGCTCCTCCAGGATATCAACACTAATATATTTTCCTTCTGTGTTTTTTTTTGTCTGTGTATGTTTGTGTATGTTGGTTTTTTTGTTTACTCAGCCCCTTCTATGGAGAAGACTTTTACTGTGAAATTCCTCGGACCTTTCGCCATCTGTCATTTTATATTTTTGACAGAGATGTTTTTCGAAGGGATTCCATCATAGGTATGTGTTTTATAAATTATTACTTTCTTTACAGCTTAATTCTCTGTTAAATCATACATAGTCTTATACATACAAGAGTTGGGGATCTTGATAGGACTGATGATGACAGTGGTAGGTACTGCTCAGTATTGTCCTTTCTTTGTCAGTTGACAAAAAATGCCTTCAGCATTACGTGTTGTATATAAAAAAGTTGGGGAGGTAAATGCTGCCTGTTATGATAGTAGATGCCACTTGGAGTTTAACTGAAATAGACAATAAAACATTGTTCAAATGTTGTCAACACCATTTACTGCCTTTTTTTTTTTTTCTCCGTTCAGTCTTTTTAAACTATGACTACCTTAATGACAGGCAGAGTAATAGCTACTGGCTATAGATACCCCCAGTACAATGATGACAGAATTTTATGGAGACTGTCAGAAGAAGCTGTCACCTCCAGAGCAGCTCTAAGACTTCCAGTGCCTGTTTGATATTGGCAAGATTTCTACTTTTCTAGGTATTATTTGCTATGCATTTCACCTGCAGCAAATTGCATGACATTCCATTTATCTCTTCAGGGATAAAAGCCTTGTAAAAGTCTAGTTCTCATTGAGGGGAACACTTTTCACTTTAAAGTTTGAATTTTTTTTCTGTTTTTCATCTCCTTTGAAAGAAGTCATGTATAAATACGATTTTTCTAATTTGAGTATAACATGGCCGTAACTATCAATCAGATGTATGTCTTGACAAGCTTGTAGTGAGGAAGTTGTCTGATGTTGAGCAACAGTTTTCATAAGGCCATAAAATGTATTATGTTAAACTGCATGGAGTGGTGGTGCGGATCTCTATACAGCTTTACATTAAGGTAGTTCATAATATAGTTGCAAGTTTTTTCTTTAATTATTGTTTTACATACGAGCTGGGAAACTGGGTTGTCATTCTCTTTATGTCCAGAAGTGTGCTCATGTGTGTATAGCATCTGGCATCCTGAGAAGGAGGGGGTCAATTTCTGATTGTTGAGTGATATTTTGGAAAGCTTTTTGGTCTCTCTAATCTCTGGTTTCCCTTGTACTGTGAAAGTGACACCTTCCTTCTTTCAACTGATGAGTTTTTCATTGTTGAAATTATCTGATCTCCTATGTGTCACCACTTTTCAGCAGCTTCAGTGACCTATCAACAGGCCATGGACTGGGACTTCTGTTGCTCAAGACTTTACTCCCTGTCTTACAATAAGGTTCTCTGAACACTTAATACAAGTCAGACACGTGAAATTGCAGATAGTGAAGTGCAAATTGTTTCGTTTTCTCTGTATTTCCAAAGTTCGTAAATAAGCTCTGCCATTGGAGGGAAGTTATTCAGGAGCTGCTAGAGTAATCTTAATGGTACTTGGAGCAGTTTGTGAAAAGAAGGACTTGCAGAAAAGGCCCCTTTAAATGTTGGAAGACTGCTGTAAGATCTCCTTGGACCCTTCTCCAGGCTGAGCAACCCCAACTGTGTCAGCCTGTCTTTATAGGAAAGGTGCTCCAGCCCTGTGATCAACTGAGTGGCCCTCCTCTGGACTTGTTCTGATGGGTCCACATTTTTCACTTCAAGGCTGTTCTTGATCCATTTTCTGTACAGCCTGTATGTGTGCTTGGAATTGCCAAGACCCATGTGCAGGACCTTCCACTTGGCCTTGTTGAACTTCATAAGATCCACACAGTCCCACCTCTGAAACCTGTCCAGGTCCCCCTGGGTGCCATCCCTTCCCTTCAGTGTGTCAACGACATCACACAGCTTGGTGTCATTGTTGAGGTAGCACTTGAAGTCAAAATTCCAATGCTACCTGTATACATTAAAATTTTACAGTGCATGTTAGCTATTGTAGTCTTTCCCCCCCGTCTGTTCTCCTTCCTCCTTATCACAGGCATATTTAGAAAAGCATTTCAAAGATGTGCAAGTGTGATAAACAGCAATGGAGAGAAGAAAAAAATCTGGAATTACTGTCAGTTTGATATTACTCTGTAAGTTCTGTTTGTAGAAGGTGAATGTTCTGGAAGGACAACAGTGCTCTGGAGTAACTGCATGTGGTTATTTTCAGTAGTTAGTCTTGAACATGAGTCAGCAGCAGCAAAGCTCAATGGTAGAGTTTTTTTGAGAAAGGGAACTCTTTCATTTGAACAAAGTCAGTAATATATTAAATGAATAGCTGCTCTTTGTGTGTCTTCGGCTCAGCCTGAAGACTGAAACATTTTCTTGAAGAGATCTGAGCAAGAAAGGTTTGGAAGAAGTCCTTACTGAAAAAGTTTGTTCGGAGTAGTGTTAGAACAAGCTCTTCTCCAATCTTTCCCAAATTCTACAATTAGGGTCCCTTTATTTGTTGTATTTTGTCATCATGGGACTCTTCTGTTGAAGAGAATGTGTTTACCCATGCTTGTCCAGCAATGACATTTCTCAGAGAAAGGATCTGGGGAGTCATAAAGTCTTAAGTCAGGAGACTTAGGTCAAGAGACTTAAGTCTATATGTTAATGAGCTTGTGAATTTACCTGGCTGTAATTTGCTATGTTTGAGCATCTCTTTGCATTGTTTGTTTGGCTGGTTTTGAGGGGATTTCAAGACAGAGAGAGAATCGAGTGTGTGCATGTCAAAATAGTGAGAATTTGTCAAGTAGCTATTTTTTCAAGATGATTGGTTTGCAGAGTATTTAGTATTTCCAGAACTTTCTCTTGACCATATAAAACTGATATGCAGGGTGATTTCAGCTCAGAGTGGGCATGCTTTTATTTTTTCAGAAATGAAGTATAAGTTTGTGGTGGTAAGTTCTTGAACTTCCGAAATGCAACTCTGTGTGTGACAGATGAATGCTCAAACCACCAAAAGCGGAAGGTGTGGGAGCAAGAAAATGAAAAACAAGAACCCCCTGAAATCTCTGACGTAAACTTCCGAGGAGAGCCAACAGAGTCAGAAACTGGAACACGTGTAGCAGATATGTTTTGGAACATACTGTAGTATTTTGGCATACAGGAAGGGAGAATTGTGCAGATAAAGATATCTTTTGGGTTTGCATGTTTGTTTATTACAGTTGCATTTTCTTAATTTGAAGTGCTAAGTCATCTAAGATTTTGTTAGCTAAACAGATACAACTCTTGAAACATTGTGTCTTGAAAGAATATTGGATGCTGGTTGAAGGGGGTTGTCTTTTTTAAATGTAAAATAAATGTAAAATAAAATGTAGCAAATAAACTGTGAAAGCTAGGTAGTCTTACCTTGTTAATTGATATTGTTTGTTGATTGTTATTCACGCGAGTTTATTAACTTGATTGTTATTCATGAGAGTTTATGTTCTGAGCCTATAGAGTATGTTGGGATGCTTTGAGTAGCTGTGCTACTAAAAGTAATGGTAAACACAATTTCAGATTAGATTTGTTGTTTTTCTGAATGAGCAAGTAGGAGTAGTAGGCCCGTTTGCTGGAGTGTTTGTGTATAATATGTAGAACAGCTATTTCTTCCCAGTTGTTGTGACAAAAATGTGGAGGAGGTGCAACTAACTTGAAAACTGTCAGTTGGTACCCCTCTAGTAATAAAGGGGAAAAAAGATACCTCTTACTGGATGTTGTAGAAGGAATATGAGGATAGTAGTGCTGCTACATAAGGCAAATATGTCCTTTAAAGTGTATGTTCTTTAATGATTGTTTTTCTATTTTTCAGCTTTTTAGAAATGGTGACTGAGACAAACTGTGCCAATAAGGTGGCACCCTTAATAACAGACCTATGTTTACTGAAGAAAACCCTCTCTGTGCTATGCCTCAAGCTGGTATTCTCCTAGGTGTGTAATGAACAGCTCAGACTGCCAGGCTGTGACCTTAAACATATGGTTAAAAAACAGGAAATGTGCCACACCAAGTCACTTAACATTGTGGTGAGAGATTAGTTAATATGATCTGCTTTTCAAGTGACAAGTACACAATTATTTATCCTCTGCTTAAATCAGTGTGGTTTTTCTCACCCCAGCACTTGATTTGTTTCGGTAACAGATGCATGAAACTGACTTGCTAACATCTGTGTTAAGCAGGAACTGAGAACAAAATGCATCCCCTGTGAAGTTCTGTGGGGGGGAAAAGTACTACATTGTGCTGTGCTGTCCCTGTAGAGCACTGGGGAGTAAGAAGTTTCCTCAGAAAGTTTGTGGTACTCCTGACTGAGGGGAGGCTTGCTTGCCATGCTGTTGGGGATGAGCAATGCTAATAAAACACAGATGTGAAATGCCGAAGCCTTTCAGTGAAGGAGCAGAAAGCCCGCGGGGAGAAGACTAGTGAGTGGTTCTGTTAATTACGTTTACTAGAATGTCTGATGTTAGTCACTTTCATAGAGGTTATTAAGTATCTTCTACACCAAATTAAAACTCTTGTGGCCATTGTATTCTGGCAGTCTGTAATTGCCTTCTCCTTAATACAGTGATCCTCTGCATCGTTGTAGTCCGTAATTTGCGAGATCCCTTACTCGCTGTTGATTTTCCAGTGAGTTGTGGGACCTGGCCTGTGCGCAGAACCTACCGCGACCTCAGTCTGATCGGCCCCCAGCCCCACTGCTCGCACAGCTCGTGGCGCCGGCCCCGCCTCCCCCACTCGCACATCCAGCCCTGTCCCAGCTCCCCCCACCCCGCTCGCAGGACCCGGGACTCCCCTGCCGCTGCCATGGCCTGGGACTCCCCGCTTGCGCGGCACTGGCGCTCACCGCTTGCCCCCTGCCCCGATGTTCGCCCCCCGCCCCAGTGGAGCACAGCCAGGCATCTGAAACAAGCCCCGCTCTCAGGACTCTCCTCCAGACCTTATTAGGGGAGGGGGTGTGGCTACGGCCATGGCGTACTCGACTACGTAATGGGTTCGCTATCTTCGCGGATCCCACGACTCGTGCGAGGAGGTTCAGACCCAGCAGCCTGCGAGTAACGGAATCACTGAATTCACTGAGGTGAAGCAAAGTAAAGTAATAAAATAAATTTGCCTTCAAAGGTAGTTAAATTTAGCTACTCTGGACTAAACAAGATGAAACCAAATCGTAGCTCTTGGAGACTTTCATGGAGTGAAAACACCTTGGAATTGACAGTTTGTGTGAGGCTGGCATATTTGAGCTGTCTGTGCCTTTGTTAATGGCTACTTCCAAAGTTGAGGAGGTGTTTGTAGAGTTTCCACCATATATTGCAAAATGTCCAACCAAGCCATACACTGTCATTAGGTAACTGTTACCAAATGCAGCTGAAGCATCACCTTTTGATTATTTTATTGATTTAAAATAAAAAAAGGAAAAAGAATAATCCCTGGTGAACTGTAGTTACTGCTACATGCAGGAAAGATCTTCCAATACAGCATGAAGCAGGAATCAAAATTTCAATAGAAAATTGTGTTCCTCTGTTTCTTACACCCTGACCATGCCTTAGCAGCAGTCACAGCTTGGTTTACTGTTTCTAAAATACACTGTTGGATGACACAGCAGTAATATAGCTGCTCAGTATGGTATAAATATAGCAGCTAATGGAAACAAAGGAAATGGATGACTCTGTCCCACAGTGACAAGTCTCAAGAAGCTATAAACTGGAATTATCCTGAGATGATTCTCTACAGTTGCACAGAGAGGCTAAAAGAAACACTTTCTATGTAGAATAAGCTGTTGGGATGCACTGAAAATACCTTTTAACATAAAGGATAGTCACAAGAGCAAGAAACAAAGTTGAGCCTTGAAAATTGATTTTTTTCTTCTTTGTGCTACAAGTACACATTATAAACATAACTACGGAGCACAATGTGCTAGACTTTGACTATCCTCTTCTGCAACCCTCCTCCTTACCTAATTCCAAGTGTTAATATTGTCTGTATGCAGAGTATCACCATCATCGTCTGTCCCAGCTTACCTCTGAATACAATAGTTTGAGCAGAGCTTTCTGCATTTTCTGCAGTACTTCTTTCAGCACTAGCAGGTGTTAAGGAATCTGTCTGGTTTACGCCTTCCTTGAACTAAGATTGTAAAGAAGATGCGGTGCAGTACTGAAAAGGATTGGTGATGGAGAGAGTGAAGGGAGATGGTTATTCAGTGCAGACAGCACGCTCAGGGTCTTGATGCCTGCTGTAAGGCAGACAACAGTGACTGCAAGCCTAGTTTAGGATTGCTCTCCAATCGCAACCAAATGTGGGCTATACCTAGTGTTTCAAATGTATGAACATTTTAAGGACTCAGAGTTGATACTAGAAGTGTGGTTGGATAAGGCTTTTTTGTTTGTTTGGGAGTTTGAATTTTTTTTTTTTTAACAGGAAGGGAGTATAGAAATTCTGGTGTAAGCCAGGTGAGATCTTTAGGATTGTGTCTGGCAAAACAACCCTGATAAAGAATAATTCACACAGCGCTGCAGCTTGCAACTTGTAAGGATATAATCTATGTTTTATTCACAGCCTGCTTTTCTTTTCTTTATTACCCAAGAGAAATCCCAGACAGGGGGAAAATGGATTTAATAAGTGATATTCTTAGTGTATTTAGACTAGTTTAAAAAACACAACCCAACAAAACTGGGGTTGTGAATATCATATACCTCAGCACTCTTGTGTAGGATGCGCTTGTGCTGTGCTGGAGGTGTTTTGCCATTATTGCTACTAAATTGTTACCCTTGTTAGCAGATGGTCTCATGTGCTTCATAGTGCATTGCACAGAAGCTGGGAGGAAACCATTTGTTGCTTCCAAGGCTTTGAAGCCTTATGTTGCCCCTAATCTTTATCCTTGTCTTTGTAATCCTCCAATAGGGAGCTTGCTTGTTTCAATCTTTTTCCATATTATGGGAGGAGTGAGTGAATTTGTGCTGTTCTTGAACATGGTAGGCATGTAGCCCTTTTTGTCTTGCAAAGTCTCTGTATTTTTCTTTGATGAAAAATAACCTATCATATGAATAATTTTAAAATTCTAAGCAGGCTGGAGTAGCAGTGTTGCTACACGTTTCAAGGTAATTAAAGTTTTTTAAGGCTCTCACAGCTTAAAATGTTGATTAAAATCCATTCTGATTTATTCATAGTCTTTCCAGCTGTTGAAAGGGACTTTCTTCATGGACCTTCATAACAGTTATGTTTTTTAAATGAATTCACTGGTAGTCTGTCTGTGCACTTAACACATACTAACATGAAGCAATTTCTAAACTAGATTCCAGGTTATATATGTCTTCTTATCTGCCTAATATGTTGTGTATTATGTACCTAATATTGCAGCATATAGGAGATAAAGTAGCTTCTGCTCAGAGCTGAGAGAAGACTGAATTAATGAGGCATTAGGGGCCTTTTAATGTGGGACCCTCACCTAACCCTTTGCTAGAAATTAACTGTACTGCAGTCATTATTAGTGGAGGATGTTGTGTTAAAAAAATATAACATTCTGTTTTTTCAGCTCACTTGGCAGCAATATGCGAAGTTCTGTTGTTTTTACTGTGCAGGTATTCCAAGATAAAGATAACCTAAAGAGAAGGTAGAAGAGCTCCTGAAATGCTCTGGGTTTTGGCTTCTGTAAAATAACTGTTGTTACTTTTCAGGTAGGGTCTTATGCCCTTTTAAAATGACAAATTTCCGACCTATTGCTGCCTTGACTTCTTTTTCAGTAATGGATTTTTCTATTAGTCTGGCATGTGTTATAAATATTTGCATGTGTCGGCAGCAAACTGGCAAATGATAATTAAAAGGTGGGAAGCAATTTTTTAACTGATACCTAAGCCTTTTGTTATCAATAGGTAATCCAGGCACAAGCTAGTTATGTGTGGGTGGAGAATGCCTGAGCCAAATTATCAACTCTGTTTGTCTGGAGATGTTGACCCTGAATTAACAAGCACAGGCATGTCCAGGGGAAAGTTGGTGGTCTGCATTGACTTAGCTTGGACAAGATTTTGATAGCAGTGAAGATTGGGCACTGAGGGCACATTGCATCCACAAGTACTTCTGTAAACAATATAGCCAGAAATTCCTACCCTCCTCTGTTGTGTATGTCTGCTTCTGTACTCAAATTATTGACCTCCTACTATCTTCTGTCTATGTTAGTGTGATTCTTGAGCAAAGAAGCTGTAAAACAGGTCAGTTGAAACAACCTGTGTATTAAAAATACCAGTACCACCCACGTGTGACCCCTGAAACTTATCCCCTTCTCTTCTCCTAGAATGATAATTTTCATTGTTCTTTTTTAAAATTTGTTTGATTTTTCTCCACAGTTTCAATATAGCCTGATGAGAGGACATGGGCGGGGAAAGTAGGAGGCTCTTAAATCAATTTGTACCAGGGGTTGTAATGTGGGTTTTGCAACCTTAAGACCATTGGAGCCTAGGTAATAAATTCACTCGCCCTTGAGCTGGCTGCTGGAATAACAAGTTATTGGTATATTGTTTTTTCCTCTAAAGAGAGATTCACAGAAGGAAGATGTGATGCGTTGGGCTTAGGATTTAAATGTGTTGGTGAAGATCTGTTCAGTCTGAAGTGGGGGAACATTGGGAAATTGCTGCCATATGGGTGAAAAACCTGCAGGAGTGTGAGGTTTTCAAACCCTCCCTCATTCTGAGGTCCTAGTGAGTGTCAGGCTGTGGTAAGAAGTTAGTTCAGATGAGAAGAATGCATTTACCTCTGATTTTACCTCTTATTGAGGGTTTTACTGCTGAGAATCTAACTTTTAAAAATGTAACAACTATGTTTTGAAATTACACCATACACTGTTCACCATGCTCTGTTTCCTGCCTCCTCCCATACAATGTCTAAAGGCTTAAAAAGACAGACTATGCAGCCTGAGGTGGCTCTGAGGAAACCAGGAGTGGCTGGATGCCTCAGGTACAAGATTTACAGTCTCTCGATGCTGTCTGGAAGCCACCCAAGTCTTGAGAAAGAGCTCAAGGCAATGGACTTGGGTTTGGGAGCATGCTGAAGAACCGCAATGACCAAAACATCCTGTAAATGTGTGGTGATAAACTTTTCTGGCCTCTTGTGATGGGTTTATCTTCAAGGAGTATTATAGGTCCTTATTGTGTAGCATCAGGTCGCATGACAGGTCCCAACACCTTGTGATTATTTGCCTAGATTTAACCTAGTTCTGGTGAGGCTAGAAGCTGTTTGAGCCAGGTGGAACATTGGTCAGCTGGTGGCAAAGCAGCGACTAGAGTAGGGCAGGACCTGTCTGTGCTCAGCTGCATTGTTACTTTCATGGGTCTGGAGATGAGGAGGAGGAATGTGGGTCGGATGAACATACGGGCTTGGCTGGTGGAGGTGAAGAGTTATTAACAGACACGAGGGATGCTCCTGTACACAGAGAACTGTTTAATAGTGCAGATCAAACATTCTGCCGTATCAGTAATATAGCTTCATATATGTCTGGAGCGACCCTTTTTCTGCCCTGCCCCTTTGGGGTTTGTTCCCCCCAAATAGAATTTTCTCCTTTGTGAATCATTTGGTACATAGTGAAACCCCCTGGATTATAGCCAACACAGTCAATAAGTTTCAGTCATTAATAAGACTTGCTTGTGTGCAAAGCAAACAGTGCTGTTCAAACAGTTTTCTAATCAAAGCACTTGTAACACCGCCTTAACCCCCTCGGAGCTGGAGATATGTGCCATTGCCTGCAAACACTTCGTGCTGCAGTTATGTACGGACTTGGTGGTCAGACCCACCTGAGTTATCCCTCCGTCCTTGAGGGAGAGCAGTGGAACTCTGCTGATAGAGGGGACAATGATCACACTACTTATACTATGTACAGGTGCAGATATTGGGAAACCCTCCTTGAGTTTTCTGCAGAGGCACTGCCTGCATGGGAGGTGGCTTTGAATGAGATTGGTTGCAGGTGAAAGTGTTTGGAAAGTGTGTGCAACATTGCAGTCAGGTGGAGATTTCTGCAAGAGATTAAATGGTACAGTGAGAATAGCAAGCAGTGAAAGTAAACAATTTCAAGTCAAGTCCAAAGCAATTACATTGGAAGGTCATGTCTTTCAATGTATTCCTCTCAAAGTGTTCTAGAGAAACTGGGTTCCCCACAAACCACTGTGGTTGGAGAATTGACACAGAAGCTTTGAAAAAGCAGTCATCGTCACATAGATTCTCAGCAGTATAACTTGTTCTCTTCAGTGCAGTTAAGGTGTCTCATTTACCTTTTCCGCTGTATTACTTTGTAGGTTTGTGTAATTTAATTATTGCTTTTCTAAGAAGTTTGAAATTGCTTGCTCTGCATATCCAATAAAGAGCCTGGTAATGAGTCTACCTTGTTAACCTCTAGTTAAATGTTTGCCAGGAGATGAATCTGGTCATCTCCAAAGGACAATCAGGAGTAGGAGAGTGCTGAGGGCAGAATGAGCAAGACTTGGGAATAATGAGTCTGAAGTTCTGTGGAAGCTGGAGCAGAAACCCTGGCAGATATTATGGAGGGCAGCTGTGGAAGGATGGCAGAGTACTTTAGAAACTGGAACTGGAAGTCTGGAAACTGTCACCGAAGCAGCCAGAGGGTGACAGAGGAGTGCAGTAGCAGCTGCAGCATGATACAGGGAGCAGCCCAGCGAGCAGGAGGGCTGCGTGAAGCCATCCAGCAACAGTAAAAGGCCATAATTTGAGGAAATGCTGGTGTAATAACTTGCTGCTGGGACTTCTGTAAGCTTTTGGATTTGAGAAGGGAGAATGCTTTGTGTTTGCCATTTTCGTAGTCTTATCAGGTGGGGTTTTTTTGTTTATTTGTTTGGTGGTTTTGTAAATCTTTTGGCTTTTAAAAAAATTGTTTTTCTTTATAAATATGGTCTGTTAACATTTGCTGAGGTAATGTATTACTCATGTCTGGTCAAATTGCATGAATTTAGGAAGGCTTGCAAGTTTGTTTCCCACTCAGACTGTATCCACTGGTGATTTTATCTAACAGTATTTGGTTAAAGAAAATCTGTGTTTCTTTAGCAAAACAGTGGTTGCAAACCGTATGTAAGCAACGCACTCTAGCAGCAAAAGTCTGCTATCAAACCACATTGCCAAAACCGGGCTTTCTCGAGCCTTTTCAACGTCCGACTGTCCTGGATTCTTTAATTTTGAACACACTGCTTTGCTCAGTGTCTGGGGAACCACCCAACCCAAAGCTGCTTTCTGAGGATCACGTGCTCCTCAGGCATGCTATGCTCAGCTTTGTGTATACAAAGAAAGACGCTTGGAAAAAATTTTATTGCCCCTCAGAGAGTGCTGTACAAAATGCCTGAGACTGAGCAAGACAAAAGTTTCCACTCTACATATATATTGGCCCTTAGCGTTCATGTGCGTGAGTTTACTGCATGGAACCGGCTGCTGTTACCTTAGCTCTAAAAACAGCTAATCTGATAGGGATAAGAGTGATTAAAAAAAGGTGAGAGTAACAGTTCTCTAGTGTTTGGAGGTCGTTTGTTTTTTTCTTTCTAGTCAGGGATAGTATTTGAATAGTACTGTCTGTGTTTCAGAAAGCAAACTCTTAAAGATTTTTTTGGGATTGTTACAGACATCTGCCTCAAAAATCTCTCTTCAACAGTTTCTAAGCTTTTTTTCCCACAAGTTTAATTGCATATCAAAGAAGTAATAACAGTGTCTTTATAATAAGCATAGTTACAAACATGTCCACAGGGCCCAGTGCTTCACTCTGTCAGGTGAGTATAATGTTAGGAATTTTGAAGTCATTCATGATATGAAGTGGAAAAATATGTCCATCAGAATTGTGCCATCATTAGTATTGTCCTCACTATTATGTATTGTGTAAAGAAGTATGCCTCAAAGAAATTTTCCTTGCTCTAAAGCCTTTCCTGAATAGGATGATCCTTAAATCATTGTTTTAAAACTTGGTTTCGATAGAAATGTACTTTGGGGAGCTACAGCATGTCTTAAACTTTGCTTCTGGTTTGTTTTATTTCTAGGAAAGGTAGCAATACAGAAGGAAGATCTTCAAAAGTATCACAACAGAGACACCTGGTTTCAACTCCAGCATGTTGATGCTGATTCAGAAGTACAGGTGAGATGAAGGAAATACTTTGGCAAAGGAGTATTTGTAATAAGGTCATGGTGGGTTTATGGTTTCATGACTCTACAAAAGGGCAGTGTTGCCCATTAGTATGGTTTAGGTTTCAGTGATAAGCATAGGGTGCATAAACAAGTGTGCATAAATCAGTGGGGGTCAGGATTCTGCCTACAGGAATAATTAAAACTATGTGAACTATCAGGGTCACTGATATAAGGAGGGGTGTGTTTATCTCATGTATCAAATAACTTCAGTCCCTATAAATAACTGTTGATTCCTCAGGGAGCAGAGCCACTTTGAAAGTAGTATCTTCAGGTACTGTTTTAAATAATTATGTTGGCAGGTTGTCACAAGACTTGGAACAATTACATCTCAGACATAAAAAACACTTCTTGCCAGATTTCTAGGCCATCTTCCAAACAATGGGAATGGTGATAATTGTATTGCCTCAGCTGCATTTAGGGTTTAGTACTTTGCAGGTTTTTTACCCAGTAGACTTCTCTTTTTTTGTGCTTAACCTCTACTGAAACAGATTCTATTCCAATTAGGTTAATATTAGTACTTGTGAAAACAGTCTTTCTAACAAAACAAGAAATTAAAATGACGTAACAGCGTACCAAGCCAGTTAGTATTTTTTTCCTGTATCTCTTACACGTCATTTTTGACCCACAATATTTGCTTAGGAGATCACAGACAAGTATCTGACCTGTGCAAAAGTCTCAAATAAATGCAAGGGAAAAATCCTACTTAGGGACTGCCATATGGTAGTGTTGGACACAGTGTCTTGGCCTTTCAGTCTGTATACAGGTCTGCACATCACTTAAAATGCACATTCCAACATAGTAGTTGGTTGTGGTGAAGTAGATGTGAAAATCCATTCAGGGTTAGGTTTTCGTTTTATTTGGAGAGTCACTGCTGTGCATGTGATACAAAGAATGCCTCATGACAGCCTGTTCAGTCTGTAACTTTCTCTTGTAAAATATTGATCCTCTTTAATGCCACATTTCAATGTCACTGGTGATGGAAAGGCTTTTAACTTTGAGATCTATTCTGTTTACTCTGTTCTCCCTGTCTTCTTACCCCAAAGCCTCTTATAACAGTGTGTTTAGAACAATAGATTTAGTGTTTGCTTCCTGTAGGGTAGGAAAAGTTTCCCTTTGTAATTTATCAGTTGAAGAAGGACAATATTTGGATAAGTTTCTGCGTTGTTTATTTTGTTACAATATTTACACAGAGTGAGCTTGTGGAAGCTTTTTAGACCAGGGTGCTTTCTAGGACAGCCCTAGTAATATAAGCTGTGAACTTGTAACTGAAATGTTTGCAGGCAGCTCTAGCTTTTGGAGGGATGAGGAACACAATATTTGCTGGAAAGCATGTTCTCTCTTGGTAATTGTTTGTATAGTTTATCACTTCCACTGTTTGTGTTTTTACAAGAGTCTGACTGTTAAAAGCTGTTTCTGGGCTCCATGATAAGCATTTATTACAACCAATGTAAATATGAACTGTACTCTGATGGTTTTATCCATTTACTTAAATATTCCTTGGTCTTATGTTAAGGAGTCTGCAAGAGCGCTGTGGTTTTCCATAATACTAGGAGCGGATTTGTAAATATCTTGTAGGAATTCTTATGCAAGCAAAAATAGTTAAATTGAGTATTTTGGTGTTTGTATCTTGTTACATTTGCAGTATCTCGGTTGTTTTTCTAAACACTTTTTAATTTATAAGAGAAATAAAGAATATTTGAATGTATTAAGTATTTTTGTAATGTCCCTCAGTTTTCATCCAATTGTAAGGAAAATGGTTTAAGAAATTTTTAGTAGTTCACATTTGCTGTGAATCATGCAAATACTAATGGTACAAAAGCAGTTTTAGCACTACCAGTTTATCATTCTAGCAGTTGTTCCCCTTGCCATATAATCTAGTGGATTAAACACTGAGCTGTGTGCCAGAGAATTCCTGCATCTTCTGTTTTTGTCAGCCACTGGCCTTAATACTATTTTCCATGTTGTAGTGCACTTCATGGCTATTTAGTTAAGCATTAGAACACCATATTAAGGTGTCACTCCCACACTTGGAATACAGTGAGAATAAATGTCAGAAAGAATGTGACTTGCTTGAGGTCATAAAATCAGAGTGAGGAATTAAAAAAAGAAAAAAGAGACCAGGTCTCTAATTCATTAGGCCATGATACAAAAGAAACTGCGTGGCAGTAATAGGACTTTACGGTGTGCAAAGCCTGAAAATATCCAGGTTTTATGCAGACCACTGAACACAGTCAGAAACTCAAAACCAGCTTAGAAACAATGGATTGTTAGAATAGGAGTGATACTTTGTGCCTGCGTTCTCTTCTGGGACCCATTAGGCCTCATTTTTTCCGAACTGAAAGACTGATTTGAAATTATAAATAATAACAGTTGTGATGGAAGAACTCATATTTTGAGCTATCTCAAGTTTAATGCGTAGAATTTAAAATTTTGTTCAACATGGTTTGTACCTCACTTGTATGAGTTCCTTTAGATTTAAAAAACTCAGTATGTAAATACGTATTAATGTTTTATAACTCCATTAAACATTGTTTCCAAGGTGTTTAACTCAAGACTTTGAATTCATTTTTATGGTTTTACAACATTGCTAATTCATGCTGTTTCATAAAGGTGCTTTGTATTGTCATGAGTGAGATTAGGACTTCATGAATTTTATTGCAGTAAGTATGTTACTGACAGCAGGACTGCGTTAATTTGTCAGACCACAATGATGCTTTAATGCCACCTCCATTTATTACCTGATACCAAGTAAAGGAGTCTGGCATGATTGGTCATCTTGAAGAAGAAATGAGTGCATTGTCTATCTAGGCTAAGTGCTGCTAAGAGGCCTTGGGACCTCAGCACCACTGGTGCTGTTCAGTCTCACATGGAGCAGTACAGGTGAGACTGTGCAGCTGCTCAGCCCACAGATGCAGATCAGATGTTCCCAGGCACATGCTATTTGTGGTTTTTGTTCATCATTTGGTCTTGCCAACCTGCCTAGTTTGGGATAATCAGCATCACCAGGTGCTTCTGAATTTCCCTTCATTGGGCAACAATAGCCATGAGAATACAGACCTGTGTCATTCAGCAATGGACTGCAACTGCCTCTCGTGGTCAATAGGCTTTTTTCTGTTGATTCATCAAAGCCCCCACATTTTACTGGCTGGTTTTGCTCTCACTAGTTTGAAAATTGCATATTGCATAGTCTGCTTTAGTCCTATTAGTGTATACCCTGAATGCTGTTTAGATATAGCTGGGTGGTGAAACAACCGTTGTGCTCTAGGTACTTAAGTTTGAGCTGCTTTGTGGAGAAGAAATTATGGAACTCCATTAAGATTGTATTTGTGTTTGGCATACAAATACGAAATGTCAAGATATGTGAATATTTCCTTTTTACATATAGAATAAAATATTCAATGTGGAGTGCAGAATGAAAATTAAGAGCAGCCATTAGTGCATATTTTATGGCTTAACTTTCCAAACTGGAAAACTTGTTCTGGAATTATGGTGCCATAACCAGGTGGGTTTGTCTACATTTCTTTTTAAATGAGAATTTAAAGTTCCCATCTTCTGAGGAGCCTACCTCCTCCACAGTGGGGATGGTACTATGCCCAGAACTCAATACCCAGTGTCTGATAGTACAAGAGCCCAAGTATTTCAATGAAAAATAAAACAGGAATTAAACCATTACTGAAAATAGTTTAACTTTTGTGTTGAAGTAGACTATGAACAGTCAAGCAGCTTCAGCTAGGAGGGAGGGACTAGCAGCTGAAGAGACAAATTTCTAAGCTCTTTGAAGTTAGTAAGAGCATGATGTTGCATGCTTTCCATGGGACCTGCATTTTTTCTACTGGGCATTAATCTTTCAGGATTTGCATTCTCATACTTTCTGAGGTCTGGAAGCAAAAATTGCCATGCTGTTGTGTGCACATCTCTTTTGATCCGTGAATGTTTGCCATTTCTTCACGGAAGGAAGTTTACCCAAAAGTAACTGATTCAGATATTTGCCTAGGGCTGTAGATGACAGATGCTCTCAGTGGTCCATGTATTCTCAGTGGAATTTAAGCCCAAGTGCACATGCAGTCTTTAAAAGGCCTTTCCTGGTTTTGAGCAGTTTTCTCCTTAATTTTTTTTTTCACAGTAACTTCATAGTTAAGTCTATTGCGTGAAGTGTGAGTTTTGCAACATAAATACCTCTCTGTGCATGTAATCAATGAAGTGGGTAAAGATCCAGAGATACTCTGATTAATATTGATATAAACGAGCATACTCCAAACCATGAAGTGTGTATATGCCAAAGCAGGGGAGAAATGCAAGGGGAGTTAGATCATTCTGAAATGTTTTCCTGTGTAGGCTCTTGTTTTAAAAGTTCCCCTTTTCAAGTGTGCTTTGAGTTACTTCCTCCACAACACTGACAAATGTGAAATGGTCATGTCCTCTTCTAACCAAGTTCTCAGTATTAAATGACAGAGTGCTTTTTCAAAGCTAGTCATGCTCAAGGTCTTCTGTAAAACTCATTGTTGGGGAAAAAGAAGCATGACAAAAACTTGAAAATTGCTCATTTCCCTTTCCTTCTCGTAAGAGCTTTGATGTGTCTGAAACATATCTAATTGGCCATCAAAAAAAAAAAAAAAGGCATGTAAAGGGCAGATAACTAACACTGAGGAAGCAAATTGTCTCACATTTTAACCTTCTGTACTCAAAGCTTTGTGCAAAAGATTTACCGATGTTAAGTACTTTTTTCAGATACCAGAAGCCCTTCTTCCTCCATTCACCAGATTAGCATTTTGCCGACATAGACCTTTGCATATTGTTGATTAAACATTACTGTTCTTGAGTACAGAGTGGTATGAGTGTCATGTGGTGTACTAGATTTCATTAGTGGAAAACATTACTTACTGGTATGTTGAAGAGGACACCTAAAATTCTTTTGTCATGCTGGATATCACTAATGGCTCTGAAATGCTACTTGTATATTGGCTAAAAGAATCTGCAGGGCACTCTGTGATCCTCAAAAACCTCTTTCCTCCTTTGTCAGCACCTTCCCATTGAATGCAGAATCTGTATCCCAAGTGTCAGGCTTCATGAATGAAATCTTGACCTTGCCAGGGTGGGAGTTTTGCCATGAGTTCAACAGAACCAAATTTTTCACCACAAGCTTCTCTTCTTCATTCAGTCTTGTATGACAGAAAAGTTTATCCCAGAACATCAAAGGAAGCTGGAAGTTATTACTGAGGTGTTGGGGTTTTTTTTCACTTTACCTTCATAACACTGTGGAAGTGCCATGAACTCTCCCATGTCTTCCTGCTTCCTATTCTGTATAAACCAATACTCTTTATATATATGGAGCAAATAAGGTTGAACTGCAGTGACTCTAATGCTGATTGTAACTTGAAGATATGTGTTTGAAGTTATGCAAGGTTGAGGAAATTGTCTTTGTAGCAAGTATATACGGCTGTTTCACTGCAGTGATTGATAGAATTACATTATCTGTTGGACAGTTAAGAGCATTGCATACCCACTGTCCAACACTGATGTTTATTGTATTTGTGTAAGAATTTAAATGCTTCTAGTGTAAGGATAGTCACTGATGCATTTTGTACAACCTCCTATAAGCATGGGTATATGCAAATTGTAAAAAGAAGCAGCTGCTTCCAGATTTGGTATCAGCTTTCCACCACACACAGGAAATAATGGGTGTTACCCTCTTTTTTATGAACAGTGGCTCTTTGGTTTCCATCTTCTAGTTGTTTTGAAAAGAGGTGAAATATCTGTTTTGATAGGGTGGGGAGATTCTCAGTGCTAAGTGCCTGCTGACAAACTTACTTCAAGCAACTGAAGTGTTGCATCAGCAATGGTAAATAATGTTTTTGTTCAAAGAGAAGACCAGCTATTGACTAGATCCTGCTTTGTGGCAAGACTTCCTCCCTATGTGAATGTAAGAATGCAGTGTTGAGACTTAAACCACCACAAAGGGCTAAGACAGTCAATCAGGTTCTGATCTGTTACTCTTCAGTAGCTAGTCTGTAACATGGCATGTGGAAAGGAGCAACTAGTGCTGAACAATATTTACATGGTTCTAAAGTAGTATAGCTGGATTTTTTTGTCTCCAGAGCATATTTTATCTGGGGAAATGAAAATCTTTCATTTACCATAGCTGCATACTGTTTCTCATCGAAGTGTTTGAGAGGAAAACATGATTAATTATAAGGGTTTTGACCATATGGCAGTATTCTTCCTTTAGAGAAACGGGAAGGTTAATATTGTGCCATCTGAAGTTGTTTGCTAGTTACTGAGCAATTCTGATGAGCTTGTGCATATGGAGAGCAAACAGACATCAGTTCTGCTTTCCTTAGATTTTATGAATCCATGCAATGTTCATTGGAGTTGTTGCCCTTTCCTCAGCAATAAACTGGGTTTTGTTCCAGTTTTGTGTGTGCTGCACTGCGGTCCAGCAGGCAGTCTGTGATCTGGAAGCATGATTCTCAGACCTTTCCCAGCTGCCTGCTGCCCTCTGCTAAAGGAAGGAGCAGCTGTTACAAGCAGCAAGTGTAGACAGCAAACAAACTCTTCCTCCTGCTTTCAAACCTGCTGTTATGTGAGGCTGCTGATAATACTGCGGGACTGGATTTACCTGAAGCAATAGCTGCACCCTTGGTCTTTCCTCTTGCACTCCTTCAAGGGCAGCATTCAGTGAGCTCCTGGAGTTTGTCTCAGTTTTACTGTTTGCTTTCAAGCTTTACCAGTGCCAGAAAGCGACATCTCAAAACAGTTGCATAACAGGGTTTCAAAATGAATAGGATCTGTCCAATAACATTTGCTATATCCTGAAATAAAAATTGGAAAGACTGAGAAAGCAACAGCGTGGGTTGTTCACTAGTTTGGAATGGTCTGTGTGCAGTACTGAGTTCTTCCAATGCTCATTTCCCCAGACAACTTGTAGCAAGGGGAAATAAACCAGTGCACATTGGCTATCAGTCTTTAATTGGAGATTCAAAAAAAAAAAAAATTGTGCTGGCTTTAGTCAGTCATGGGCTGTGCTTCATGTCACCTGCTTAGCCTAGTCCTCTCCTACAACTCATTCCTGTAACGTTGCTTCCCTCCTCCATCTCCAGGAGCTGGGGTGAGACTGCCTGCAGTCACACTCTGCCAGCAGGATGAGGAGTAAGGAGTGAAAAGGGGGTCATGGTCCCTCTTTCCACACTCCTGAGCAATGAACAGAGTTGAGCTGTGTTGGAAAAAGTGTCCCCGTATGGGATGAATGTTTAGAAAACTTCCATACAAGTGGATTCCCACCTTGGAAGAAAAGTTGACAGTAAAATTGGGTAGGCTAGTGATAAGTAGAGGGCTGGATGATCAGAAACCTCTCATCCAGCAGGTTTAAAGGTAGACAAAACTCTTTGTTAGGACCTTCTGTGAAATCAACAGTTGCTTTTTTGTAGAAGAGAGAATTATCACACTGTATGAGCACTGTATATTAAAGACTATTGACATGATACTTAATATTCAAGCAAGCTGTGATTGTGTGTTTTCTGGTCTTGTTTAAAATTAGCAATAAAGACTTGTTCCTTTTGTTGGATTTTTTTAAAAAGTAAAAGATTTCAAAACTTTTACAGTAACAAAAAGGATGGTTGATACTTGCTTTAAAATGCTTTAAGAAATTTGGGTGGATTGTGCTCACGTCTTTTGAACTTAGTCAGACTGACAGTCTTGTGCATCTTCTAGAGCCTCAGAGAACACAGAGGTTCCTAGTTTCTGTCAGTGATTTTTCATAATTTTTTCCTGAAAAACCAGGTTGCATCTGTTTTCAGTTAGGTCACTGAATCATCTGGTGTGTGTCAGATTTCTGGGTAAAATATGTGCAATGTAACTGCACTCCAGAACGGCTCCCAGTGGTGTCCTGGTGACTTTGCAAACATTGCCTTTGAGTCTCACCACTCGCTCAAATGGTAACACTGCTTCATGCCAGGAAGGCAGAACTTTGTCATAAGAGTAACTTCAGGATGATCTGTGGTCATGCATTTTCTCCTTTTTTTTTATTTTTATTTTATTTCAACGTACTGTGGTGAAATTAAACCACAAATTTGTAGCTGCTGGAAACATGATACAGGTAGGTAGCTTCTGTGTACTTTGTTTGGCTTTTTAATTGTTTTCTGGTGTTTCAGTCCACAGTAACTCACAGCTGCATTCCAAGGAGAAAGGAGGTGGTTGGAGACAGGTTTTCTGTATCTTTAATACCAGACTTAATACCTTAAGTCTGCTTTTTCTTTTCTTTGCAAATTTATGATCAGTTTCCGTTTGGTTTTCAGCTAACTGTGTGTAGTAAAGGGTATTTTTAACAAGAATAGTGTAATTTGTTTTTATCTCTGTAAGGCCTTTCAAAACTTTTGTTACTGGTTCCCTTTTGAATATTGTCGACTTCCCAACAAGAAATTCAATCAACTGATGACTCCTTTAATTGATAATAATGGAAGCTGACTGGCCCCATTATGCGATATTAGATGTCATTAGGAAGGATGTACAACCTGTGAACCCACACTCCATATCAGCTGGAGTTTATGGAAAAGGAAATGTTCAGCAGTGGAATTGGCAAGCCTTCAGCTTATTCCTTGAAAAAGTCTTATCTTTCCAAGTGAGAAGGTTATGCTAATAAGCATAGCTGCTTCTAGGAACATCCTGGAATATATTTTTTAATGGAAATGTTTTGCGTAATTAATACGTTCTACTTCAGAATTGTCAGACCTCCAGATTTTTCTGAAGTCTTTTTGCTGTGCTGAAGGAAAAAAAGCTTTATGGCCTTAAAGGCCAGCACTGAGCCTAAATTCAATCCCTGGCTCCAAAAGAGGGATTCTGTCTGAACAGGATCAAGGCACCATTTCAGCTGTAGAACAGGGTTTTTTATCCTCTTGCATTGTCTGATCTTTCCTGCTTGTAAATGCTGTCTGTAATTCTGCACAGCTACTACAATTGGAGACTCTTATTATCATAGTAGTTTTTTAAATAATAAAAATATTAATTTCTTTCTTATAAACTCTCATTGAAGATCGTGGCAACTCCCTATTTCTGTGGTGCAATTAATCCATTATAGGTCAACCTTCTTGTTGATTAGATTAGCTTCTGATCTTATGATACTGATTTACTGTAGTTTTCTGCCTTCTCTTTGAAAAATTAACTGTCTGGTATTTTTGTAAACCCAACTAGGGCGATTGCACAGGACTAAATTTATTTTGGTGATTCATTATGTTTTGCCTAGTTGTATAATTGATTTGGGAAAAAACATTCTGTTTATGTGGGAGTTACATTTCCCATGAATTAAGCCTGCAAGTATGTTACTGTAGGCTTATTTTAAGGTATTTGAGTTTTTAACTGGAGGTAAAACATGGAAGGTGTTTTGGGAATCATCATAGGCTGCCAGTCTTAGTGATCTCATGACCTCTGATTTGCTGCTTGAAGCTTTGAGTCAATTTTTTTGTGCTGAGAGACATTTTTCCTTGTAGCTTTCATTTTTTTCTTGCGAAGGCTTTAGAAATGATCAGCTGCTCAAAGAATCACAGAATCAGTAAGGTTGGAAAAGACCATAGAGATCATCAAGTCCAACCTATCACCTGTTACCTAATCTAATCTAGTCAAACCTGTTACCTAACCTGACCTGTTGCCATCCTACTACCAACACATCATCCTACCTATAACACACTACCCTAATATCTAGGTCATGCCACCAAGAACTTCATCCAACCTTTTCTTAAACACCTCTAGGGACAGTGACTCCACCACCTCCTTGGGCAGCCCATTCCACTGAGAGATCACCCTCTCTGTGAAAAAGTTCCGCCTAATGTCCAGTCTAAATCTGGACATTACAGCACTATCATTTTATACTTAATGTAGCTAGGGGAATGTTTGAAGTACTATTGATTTTTTGAAATATTCTTTTCAGCTTAATTTCTAAAACAAGGAGCTTCCATTTTACTCAGTCTGAGTGAGATTGAATAAATGGTCACTGTAAATAAGTTTGCATTCAGGCTCACGTAAGTGCATCGAAGCATTCTTATTTTCCTGAGACAGGTTAGTCTTGCTGTTGTTCAAGATCAGCATAAATGTTTGTATAAAAGTTTTTTCTACAAAGGGTTATTTTTTCTAGAGGTCAAATCTCTCTTCCTGTCTCTTAATTTCTTCAAAACTTGTACTAATGTTGATTAGTAAAGGTAGTGCGCAAGATACCAACAAAGATAACAGCAGTGGTTTTTACAGGTTCACAATATATATTTCTTCTCCCGAGACTAATGGTTTAGCTCCTGTAATTGAATATGTGACGAGTGAAGAGGAGTGAGGGAAAAGATGGTAAAACAAAACTCAGGAAAGCAATCTGTTTAATTAGAGTTCTTGGCTGGTTATGTGCCCTGCCCTTGTCATGTGTGGGTATAGTGGGCACTGCAGTGGTACCAAGTCCTTAAGAGCTGGGTCTAGAACTGGCATTTTATGCATTTGTGCAGAGAAGTCCTGCTCTTAGGCACGAGGACAGGCTTCAGTTTGGAAACCAGTGACAGATGTTGACTTCTGTACGCACTGACAGGGTGAAGGATGATACATGTCTTGTTGAAACACATGAATCAGGGGTCTGACAGGCAAACACAATGCTTGGGGTTTGCACTGTGGGTTGGTTTTTTTTAATAATTTTATTTAAAGTGAGGCAGAAGAGTCCTGGCAGGAACCATGTTTGTAAACTCACACACACATTTGTGTCCTTGCATATTCAAAATGGCACTAAATTGCTGTGATGCCTCTGCAACCATGCCTTATGCAGACTGGAAAGGTTGCCTTCCTAGTTTTCTGGGTGAACGCCGGCATCATCTGCCAGACATACTTGAAAAGCCTATATTCCAGCCCTTGGATGGGAAAACCCGAGTCAGAATATTGGAAGTATAAGTAGATGATAAAGGTTTGGTGAAAGCATAAAGTGTGTGTTCAAGGTAGTGCAGAAAGAATGGCACTGAGAAAAGAAATACACTAGGAAAGGAAGAAGAGAATGACTGTAGCAGTTAGAAACAGAATCTCTCATAGGTTTCTTCAGGACAAGTGTTCAGGCACCAAGTTCAACCTAAGAGGATGAGGGAATAACATTGACTTGAACTTCTGTGTGTCCCTGCTTACTTAATTGTTGCTACCTGTGCCTTGGACTGCCTTCATGAGCTTTTCACCAGACAAATCTGCTGTAGAGAAAAGTGTATCTCAGCACTGAAGATATACAGTTATACCCCGTCATTTGCGAGGAACGGGTCAGGCCAAGGGCCTCGCAAAATGCCAAACTCGCAAAGAAGTGCAGGTCATTAATATGCATGCAGGCCAGGCCCATTGCTCCACCCCCCGGCACTCCGGAGCGCTGCGGACAATTTTCCGCTCCTTCCCATGGTCTCTCTCAGCACAGGGGAGCAAAGGGAACTGTTTCTGAGCTGCTGCTGCAACCATGTGTGCTCACGGCCCAAACCCCGCGCTGCTGCGCCCCCCCCAGCCCCACCCTGGCCGCGATGCTCGTGCCAGCCCGGCCCCAGGGGTCCCTGTGCCAGCCCACGCGCACTCACCCTCACCGCGCGCACACACCCCCTCCACACTCCCTCCACACCAGGCATTCTCGGAGCCTGGAAAAAGCTTAACTTTGCAACATTGCATCACCCTGTGCCACTTATGGTGGAGGGGGGGCATTGGTATTGGAGTTTCTTTCCCTTTAACATCTACCAGTCCCGACAGAGGCAACGCTGCCCGGGCTTTGACTGGGCTTTGAGTAACAAGGAATGGCATGTCTTGTGGTGGTGCTGCGCTGGGTCTCAGCGGAGCACACAGGAGACACGCAGGACCGGATCAGGGATTGAGGTACAGTGCCACAGGGCTGTAAACGCCATTGCAAGCTGGAGAAACCGCTCGCCCTCCTCTACCCGTGCCATGCGCCCTCCCCACAGGGAGCACCGGCACCACCCCTCAGCAAAGCAGAGGCACTGTGCATGCATCAGCCAGGTAAACTTGCAAATGGTTGAATTAAAACTACGAGAAATTTTCCTTGCAAATCCCCGGGGTTGTAATGCAGAGGTCGCAATGCAGTGGGGATTCACTGTAACTTGAGGCCAGTGTTTCGTCTTCATGCACCTCTGTTGTGCAGAACAGACATTGTCATAGAGCACGAGGTTGTTGTATCTAGAAGAGTTTTGGTCATGTGAAATAAAGGCAAGGTTAAATATGGAAGATCATATGAAAGGGGATGGCAAGAGACTTGTATGATTTGAGATAAAGATGGTGCCCACATTAGAGCTCTGACTAACCAGCAGGGTGGATTTTAGCATCCTTCAGTAAAAAGGGTGGAGGAGAGATGTTTATGGAAGTGAATTTTAGCCATGATGATTTGCACACGATGATTTGGCGTGTCAGAGTAGGTCAGTAACACAATATATTTTGCATTTACTATATATACACTATAAGAGGGATACTAAGTTTTTGCCACTGGGAGTAGATGCTGATGTTTTGAAATATAATGGAATTAATAAGAGAAACGCAGTTGGTATTCATGACTGCCTTTATTTTTTTAGCACATTTGAGTGTAATATTTTAGCCCAAGTAATAATGAAGTTAATTTGATGGTAAGGAGTTAAAGACTGTGTAGTAGTAGATGCTGTGAATGCTAGCAACGTGGTTGAATTTTTTTCCTGAGGTATTTTGGTTCTTCGATACAGTTTTACTCATACTTGTCTCACAATTTATATTGATAGATTTTTTATAATGTTTAAAACATACAGGTGTTAATTTATAATGCACTACTGTGATATCTTTTCAATGATAGTGTTGTAGATATTTGCTTAATATTTAAAATGCTAACTACAGATAATGCTCCAACACAACATTTTTGTGAAGCTCCTTATCAGTCAATTAGTAAAACATACAGAGATAAGATAATGAGGGGAAGTATGCATTAAAAGTTAGTTAAATGGCTGCTAATCTGGATTTTCTGGCAGTTGAAAGACTTTAGCTACCACAGCTGTTACTTGATCTTTATGCTTCTGAAATAACTTGCACTAACTGGCTTGCTTTAGTTTAAATTGAAATTATGTGACTGGCTGTGCATAAAACTAACTTTTCTTGTGATGTTTCTGGTGTGTTTCAGGGAAAGGTCCACCTTGAGCTGAGACTGAGTGAAGTAATAACAGACACTGGTGTCGTCTGCCATAAACTTGCAACACGGTAGGATTTGAAATGTTACTGCAGAGTTATGAGAAACACTCTGATTACAAATAATGTGCAGTGCTTCATTCAAAAATAGTTGGAGGGATCAAAACATTGATTTGGACACTGAATGTTCTTAATGAGCAATATCCTTTGAATGTTCTTAATCAGTAATATCCTTATGAATTTATAGGATGTGGGATTTTTTTCATTTTCTCCTTCTCTCCACATAATCTGTGTAGTTTTCATCCTAATAGTCTTAAATGTTAATAAATCCCTTATCCAGTTTAGTCATGGTATAAATACTAGAAAGACATCAAAGGGTGATATTAATGTCCTTCTAATTTGCATTAAGGACCTTGCCAGCTAAGCAAATTTGTCGCACAACTTGTGTGGTGGCGGTGTTACAGAGCTGACTTAGCAAACAAAAGTCTGACATCCATTATTAAAGCAGCCTCAGAATCAGCCAACCAATCTCATTCAAGTCGAAATGTAAATACCACAGGACTTAGGTAGATAGGAGCACAGATTTTGCTGTCCTGTGAGGAGGAGTCTGGAAGACCACTGCTCTTGACCACACCAAAGCCTTCCATGTGTCTACTTCAGAAGCAGTGGCAGAGCTGGTTGGCTTCTGTCAGGACTCTGCTTTGTCTTCCGTGGCAGACAAACTGTCAAAATTGGAGTGGTGGCATCATATGCTATTAGCTGCTTTTTAGCTGACTAGCCCTATTTTCAGACCAGTATTTTATAGCGTTTTGTTATTGCCTTTGCTAAGCTTTTGTTATTGCCTTTGTTAATAAGCTATCCTAGTAGCCTTTACCTCTAGGACCGATTAAGAAGTGCCAGTGAGCTCTGAGGTCGACCTTCATCGCTCTAGGCCCACTCTTGATCAAGTGATGTGCTGACATATGCGATTCCTCGTGCCTATGCATATACCTTCTGGCTTTGCAGAAGAGGAAGAAATAGAAGGTGGAAGAAGGCAATTTCTTGCCTTTCTACCCCAATGTGTATCTGCTGTGAGAGAAGGTATATGCGTGTGGGACATACAGGACAGTGGGCTTTTCACTAAGCTTGGACTGTCCTCAGAGCAGGCATGGAGGATGTGGTGCTTAGAGAGGAGAAAGGAGCACAGTTGTTCTAAATACCAGGTTGAGTGGTTTTATTGCTTTGGCCTTTCTGGAAGTGCTACTGCACTCCTAGAGGTGTGACACAGCCACAGAGGCCTCTGTCCATATCCTTTGAACTATAATTGTGGATTAAGACCTTGTGATGTCTGTGACTCTGCAGACATAGATTTACTGAAACATCCTTCCACTGGCATAGCCTGTTTTGAATAGTTAGGTGACATACTGAAACACATCAGAAGTGTTTGCCTCTTTGTTTTGTTATGAAACCTTTAAAAACCTTTTAAAGGTTTTGTCTTCAGTTAAGATCTGATAACATTATGATATCAGTGGATTTTTCAATGAAATTCCTTAAGTGCTAAAGATAGGTGTCTTTAAAAGCCCTGCCTGATATGTAATCCATGTAACTTCTTTCTTCATGAGAAGCAATACAGGAATGACTGCTTTTAGCAGTGCAGCAGTGTGCAACATGTTTTTCTACCCTTCTATGCATTTGTCCAGACCGGTTTTAAGGCTTTATTCAAATTTTTGTCTATATAGCAGTGATTTCAAGACTATTCCATTTAATTTTTACCATGCAGAGAAAAAGCTTAGGTTGGTTTGCAAGACATTGTGTAACTGTAATTTGCAAGATACTGTTCAGTAAATATGGTAGATTAGATGCAATGTGTAGAAAAATCCTGAGATTTTCACCACTGAATCATAATGAGCCTTTGGCTCTTAGAAACAAAATTTGAAAATCAGAACTCAAGCAGGCTTTTGTCTGCTGATGCTAACTTTTCACTTTGTCACCTTCTCTTCTGTATCTGACTGTTCGGCTTTGTCTAGTTTCCACATTTATTTAATAAGTTGTGAGAGTAGAGCTTAGATAAGGAAATTGGTAAAGAAAAATGCTTTTAGAGTATGTAGTTCGTTGGTGCAGGTTTTCATGGCAATGTGTCTCGTGTGTGACAAAGAAAAAGGAAATCGTGAAGGGGGATGAGACAGAGGAATGGTTACATCAGGGGGAAAAAGGCACTTAAGAACGTAGTCCTGCGTTTTCTTCGTGCCAGGCCGTTTACATTAGGAAGGTGGACAGCAAACTGCAGGTCTTAGTGTTTTTCCACATGATCTGAAATGTCCTTCAAGTTTGTTCACAGATAGTATATATTAGGAAAGTGCAGCTTCCAGCTAAGTATTGTGAAAGTAACTGATTCTCTTGTGAACAGCTTATGAGTGTAACACTGGGCAAGTAAGACAAGCTGTAAAACCATCAGCAATAGTCTAGACCAAACTGTTTTGTTGAATCTAACTCTTGTCTTGTGAACTTCGATTTCCTTTTAAAAAAAATTTATATTAAAATGAAGCATTCAGCTGCAAAGATAAACACTGTCCTGCAAATGACATCACTGATATAACTAGTTCGACGGTTCAGGTTTGCAAGGACAAGAAGAGCTACTTCCAGTGGGCAGCTGTAGAGACTGTAGAGACACCTGCTTTTTTTAAGCCCCACAATAGTGCTTGTTTTCAAAGACCATATGCAGGTTGAATGAAGACTAGGCCTAATTAGGAAACTTTTTTACCTCTCCAGAAAATAAAGATTGGTTTTCTTGTGAGCTTACCCATAGATTTTTATCAGTGTACCCTCTGAACCTGTTCACATTGCTGCCACCTCTTTTGCTCCTTCTGGAATGCCTCAAAAGCAGCTGGGCACTTGTGACCCAGCCTGCGGTCCCGTGGAGCACACAGGGAACAGTCAGCTGGATGAATGGATGGAAAAGTTCATCTGAATGGAAGGGCAAATTAAAATTGTTAAGTGCTGAACTCTTGAACATTAAATAGCAGATTATTTTAAAATGGAAGAGGCATGTGTGCTTCCTTTGCCCCTTCAGAGAAAGCAAAAAATCAGTTTAAAAACTGTTATGTAACAGCTTCTCCTTGGGAAGCATTCAATACTTTCATTTAGTCTTAAACCACTAAGCTGTTGTGCTTCCTCAGAGCCCTTCAGAGGCCCTAGTCTCTGTGATGTAGCAGCTGACAATCTCCTGGACTGAATCCCTGCAAAAGAAATTACAAGGAGAAACGTTAGTGGATTTAGAAGTTACATTGGCAGTATAGATGTAGGCACCACACTCAAAGTGCTTGTGTACCCCAGCAACTTCTGCTTTCTTCGTCTATAAGAACCACAATTCTCATTCGCATGTTCCGTCTGGGAGCAGTTTACTACTTGTGGGCTCCCCCTGTGGAACCTGTACAAAACCTGATGGTCCTAGGGACTGGTTTGGATGCAGTTGTCAGCTGAGTCTCTCATATCATAAGTATCTCATATCCCTGTTACAGGACTTGTAGTGCAGGCCCTTGGTGCATATGTTAGCATTGTACAAAGAGAGCAGACCTACACCGTGCTGAGCACAGACCTTTGCCCAGGTGTGTGTCCGATAAAAGTCAACATGCATGGACTCTGTGGCCTGATACCTTCCTATAACTGCATTTGTGCTAAATACTGTTGTGCTGTGTAGTGAGTCACCTTAAGAGCTAGGAAAAAGAAAGTCTTACTCAGTAGGTTCTGGCTTCTCCTCTCTATCTTTCACTCTCAAACGATTTCATGTTGTGTTCCTCCCACATGTTTTACAACCGCAGACTTCTTGGCTCTCTGCACAGTCAGCTGCTGCTTGTTGTGGCTACCAACATCTGGCCTCACCTTCCATTGGCTGTGAAGTGAAGGCTGTCTCCTGTTTGTCACCTGCCAGAAATTAGTCTGTAATTTTATGAACATTTTTAAGGTAGTAAGGCCACAGAAAGATGTGCTCAAGACTTTCTCATGCTTCCTGCTGCTTGTATCCATACATACCCATTTGTGCGGACACACAGCTCCTGGCAGCTGTTTGAGCAGTGGTGTACAGTTGACCCTCTTTTATCACAGTACTGCAGGTCTGGTCCCCTGCCCTGTGAAGCCCTCTGTCTGCATACATAGGCAGCTCATTAATATACAATTTTTCCCTACCCCATAGCCCCACCCCCTCAGCACCGGAGCAACTGCGGGACATTCCCAGAAGCTCCTCACATGATGTGAGCGGTAAAGGGAGCGAAGGGGGTCTCCTCTGCCCCGTCCACACCTGGGGATTCCACAGGAATCATAACGAAGGGGTCTCTGAACCCACAGTGCTGCTGACATGGTCTAGATGATGGGAGGCTCAGATAGATGGAGCGTGGTGCCTATGGCTCCAGGGTTGTGGGTTAAATCCCTGGGTGGGCGCTCACTTGGGAGTTGGACTAAATGATCCTTGTGGGTCCCTTCCAACTCAGAATAACCTGTGAACCTGAAGTGAATCCTGGGCTTCAGCTGCCGCTGCTGTGGCACCTGCAGAGGGCAGAGGAGGCACCGCGGGACTGTATGTACTTCTGAGCCCTCCCTGCTGTGTTCCCTCCTGTGGGACATGTGTGGCATGGTGCAGCAGTGACGGGGGTTGGTGGTGCAGAGCTGTGCCAGCCAGCTGTCACTGGCAAAGCTTCTGCTGCTGTCCCACTCGCAAGGGGATGTTGCAATGTTTCAAGCCCCAGTACCTCTGGATAAAAACAATAAAAATTTGTTCAAACCTGGGAACCCAGGAATTTTTTTAAATGGAGAGTCAGAGCAGTCAGAGCTGCAGAGGCGGGGGGCAAGGAGGAGTGGTGCTGCAGCAGCCATGCTTGGGACCCTGAGGAACGTTCTTTCATGCGCTGCATGCAGCGTCTACCATGCAGGGAAAGCAGCACTGCTTTGTCTGCAACCAGGGAGGGCTCCCTCCCTCCTGCAGGTGGCCCAAGGCTGCCACAGGACCATGAGGCTTGTGCCAAGCCATGCAGCACCACTGGAACCAAGCTTGAGCTGGTGCAGCCTCTGACAGATGCGCCAGGACTTAGTGCTGGTCCTGCAGGCACGTGGAAGGTGGCAGCACTGCAGTTGGTGGCGAGGATTCAGCCCAGCTCCTTCCTTTGGAGCTACCACTTTCCTTTACATGTGCTGCTGCAGCCCACACATTTAAAGTGGAGTTTCAAAGGCTGTACTCCAAGCTCGGGCTCACACCAGCATTGGCTACAGAACAGCCCAGTCCCATTGGCAAGGCAATGGTTGCGAGTCAGCGCTATGTCCGCTGACAGCGCTGGCCCCGGCCCTGCTGGTGTCTTGGGGTCCCAGAGCCTGTAAGCGTTAACTGGGGATAGGGCTGGCAGGACCTTGCTCGGCCAGTGTGCTCTTGGCAGCACTGTTACCATGGCAATGGGACTCCACAACGAAGCAGCCAGCACAGCTTGTAGATTCACATGTTAATCAGGGTACTTGGCTTAGTTACCATATGTTAGGAAAAGGCACATACAGTTTGTATGTACTGCTGTAATGTTTTGACTTGGTAACTGCACCGTGGAGAAATGGAGCAGACCTGGAACTTAAGAGGAAAAAAAACCTTACAAGTGGTAGTGCCTTTGTCCCCCTGCATTCCCTGCCTCTGTGCCTTGTGCGGCTGCCTGTACTAGGGAAGGGAGCACGGTGGGGAGAGGTCAGAAGTATAGCCCTGGGCTGGAGTTGCCACCGTGGCTTATGCATAGGGAGCCTCTGTCCAGCTTCTCGGGGACTGGCCAGGTGGGATGGGGGCTATCTCTACTGTGTTCCCTGTCGCAGCTCCACAGCTGCCCGTGTGGGGTGGGCTGCATGAGCAGAATGCTCTGCTACAAGTGCCATGGTGTGAGCAACTCGGGCATAGTGCAGCCTCTTTGTGCAGAGCGGGGTGAGCTGCACAGGTGGAAGGCTTGGACTCCGCCATGAGCAGCATGGGGCGGGCGACCTGGGCATAGTGCAGCCTCTCCACACGGAGTGGGCCGGGCTGCATGGGCAGAATGCTCGCTCTCTGCTACAAACGCTGCGGCGTGGGACAGGTGGCATGGGCAGAGCAGTGTACCAGCCGTCTGTGTGGTGTGGCGCGTAGGGCTAATCTGAATATTCACGACTATCTACTTTGAATACTCACGAGTGTCAGTTTGCACAGGTGCGAACGCCCTGCAAAATCATGGAAAAATCAGCCCGCGAAGAACTGAATCCGTGAATGGGGTACCATGAAGTAGAGTGGGTTGCCTGTATTTTATTTTTTCCTCATGCTTTTTAAGATCAAATAGGCCTTAATTCTGTGTATCCTAGAAACTACGTTTTTCTTTTTGTATAATTCTGAGGAAGGAAAATGAGCAGCAGAGACCAGCGAAAGATGTTCTTTCTGCAGCTAGAGCTGAAATGTGAATTAAGTTGTGAACAGTATATACCCGTATTCCATGAATACGTATGAAAATCAACAGTATATACTTCTCCCTAAAGTCTTTGAGCCATCACTTGGCGTATGCAGATACTCTCTTCCTGCTTCACAACAGAAGGAAAGCAGCCCTAGACCTTTGGTAAACCATTCCCCACCATTGTCAGGGGAGTTTCTGTGCAGCGTATTTTGTTTAGTACACAAAGGTGGTTCCCCAGAGGTTTTAAGGCTTGTGGCTGTCCAGACAACTTTCTCTCATCTGTCAAGCAATATGGGCTAGGAATAACAGATCCATGTGTTTGTATTTAATAAAGAGGAGGGATCCTGCAGATAGGTTTGTAGAAATCCATTGGCTTTGCTGTGGTTAAGCTCCTAGAGGGAACATTTAGAAGTAGTGTTCTGTATTTAGTAAGATGACATCTTGCAGCGTGCCTGGAGGAAGAGGCCACTGAACTGTTGAAAGTTAGAGTGAGCTGAAGGTCTGGCTCCCTGATCATCCTCTGAGAATTCCAGCATGTGTATGTAATTAGTCACATTTAAATGCCTGTATTTATTCAGTGTCCCCAGCTGCTCCTTCAAGTGTTGTCTTATGTCTTGTCTCTTAGTTCTGAAAAAGCTTGGAAACATCTGCTTTGGGGAGCTTTCCCCACCCCTCACTTCTTTTATTCTCCCACCCAGTACATCTATATAGCTAAATAACAACGTAAGTGATGTAGCCACTGCTGGATATCGTATGTGGTAACACAGTTTTCCAGTGAGCATTTCATAACTCTACAAAGACATCATCAAGGCTGAAATGTTATTTGGTAAATGAAGCATTTGTAGCTCTGGGTGGAAGACATGGTTGCTCTGCATTAATTTAAGAATTAAATGCTGTGCAGCTCTCTTGAGAGCTCTCCAAGATGTATTCTGACCATGTGGAACAAAGTTAAATGGGCAGTTTGCAAGAGCAAGCAGGAAAGGAAACAATAAGTAGATATGACATCCCTAAGATAAACACTTCAGGGCTTATTAAAAGAACAGTGACTGAACTGTGGGCTTTTAAGAGCATTAAAAACCTTCTGAAGAGGAATGGGGAGGTAAGGAGGAAAGTATCATTTATCAGGTGTGGTTAAAGCAGAAGGTCTCTGCCTAGGGGTGGGAGTCCTGGGACTTGGTTGTCTAGCCTTCTCTGTCATGTGAATAGAGCACAGAGCATGCAGTGAGCAGCATCGGATCTTCCTCTCTAATTGTTCACATTATAGTTTTGAATTTCCTTGTCCATGAGCATTGCTGCCCACCAGTTGACAACCATTGCCCTAGATCAGACTGACAGACTTGACTTTTAAAAATTCTCTTACACTAGGTGATGTTTCTAAGGTTAAGGTAAATTATGTTTAGTTTTGAACATTTTAGAGGCTCAGCCTCACTGTTTTGTTGGTCACAGCTCATCAAAGGCAAAGTCACATATGTCAATTCTGGTTGGAAGTGCTGAGATAATGGCCATTCCTGCTTGTAGAGCAGCAGTTTGTGTCGTGAACCAAGGAGTAAGAGGAAAACGTGATGCCATCTTGTCTCGTGAAGGTTTGCTGCTGTCACCTGTGATTGCATTTGGAAACTCCTTGGAGAACTGGAGGAGTGCAGCTAATCCTTCGATCATGGAGTATATTTAAATACATTTGTGTAAAATTAAAACATACCGGCATCATCTTTGAGTCATCCAAGAATTTTTCTTTGTTAACTTGTTTCATGCTTTTCTTGTTTATGTTGGAGCTAGTTTGCTTTCCTGTAGATAATTATTGTCATCAGATCCCAAGAATAGGTAAAGAAACTGTCTAAAGGGTTGGATTAAAGAGAAAACTTGGAAATGCCTGGCTATATTTTAATTTATTGATGCTGAAGACCAGATTTTGTTGGCTTTCTGTTGTGACTCTGATACTGTTAAGAGGGGAAAGGAGGATTGGAGGAGGGATGAGCAGCTAAGTTTGAGATGTAGTACTTTTCTGTGCTGTTTTTTTGGGAGGGAGGGTTGTTTGTGTTTTCTGAATTCAGTTTTAATGCAGAAAGACTGGCTTAACAATGCAATGTCTTTACAATGTCTTTAATCTCTCATAGGATTCCAGTTTTCTTTAATTGGTGCTGGTGCTCCTGGGTGAACTCTGGTTACTTGACAGTGGTGTAGAGCAGGGTTTGCTTCTCTCTTGAATGTGGTGTGCCACACTGTATTTTCCTTTTCCAGATGAGAGGTGGTGTTCTGCAAAAATGTCAGCGGGAGCCAGGAGGTGCTCCCTCATAGAGACAGTGATGACACTTCTGTTACTATGTGAGGCAGCAGCACTTGGGCAGTTCATGGTATATTGGTCTAGTGCAAAGCTGCAGCTCCTGTTGAGTGTGGAAGTAGCCTGAGGCCAGAGCTGGCAGTGGCTGCTCTTCCTGTAATGTTACAGTTCTTGGCAGTCTTTGCCTACATTTGGAATGGGTCCCTGAGCCACCCTGCCTCTTAGGTTTGCTGCTTCCATGTTTAGAGAACATATGTTTGTTTTGCTGTAGAGAAGTTTCTTCTCCACTGCAGAGACATACAGCATACAACTGGCTTTGAACTCACCTCAGGGTCAGATGAAGCTTATTTTCCTGCCTGAAATATGAGCTGAATCAATTAGGGGAAAAAAGGTATTGCTGACTACAGGCAGGCCAGTTTAATGTATGCATCAATCAGGTCAACTCACAGTATTTTGAAAAATTTCAGCTTCTCTTTGCTCCTAGGAGGGAATGCTAATGAAAGCATAAAGTGATTTCAAGCCTTCATTTTAAATAAAGTCATGCATCCATTAAAATGTGTTACAATCTTCCTTCTCTAGAGAACATACGCTGCATCAAGCTGTGCCTTTTCCTGCAGGATTGCATCTTGATGATGCTTTTAATCTTGTATTGGTTTCATAACAAACTGGTGGGGGAAAAGTGCTCAGTGGTTAAATCACTTATCTGGTATTTTTATCATGAAGTGCTGCAATACTGTGGGGTGTGGGGAATAGGGAGGGAATAAGAGAAAGAATAGATATGTACCTCTGTCCAAGGCTTTAACACAGTACATTTTTTTTTCTTTTTCTCCCAGCTCTTGTAGATTGGGTTACACTGCCTTCCCTTTGCTTCTCCATTTCCACCATAACCTCTCTTGGCTGTTTTGTAGCCTAAATCAAGTTTAAATGATTCACTCTCTATCAAACCTCCCCATATATGTAAAACTATCTTCTCGTACTGCTGGGTTTCCCAGTAAATGAAGTTTGTTTCACACTTCTTTGTTTTTGTATTCAGTGTTTCTTAAGTGCTTTTCCTCTGTTCATTAAATTTGTTTATGACAATCATGAACAAGTATCTTCTTTTCTGTAATCCTAATCAAGAACAACTTTGATTAGACCCTCCTCCAACAGAACATATTTTAAAGTGCTCACTGTTCTTTAGCTTGAATGGTCCTCACATGACTCTCTGAAATACTTATAAACCTGAATTTGTAATTTAATACTCAAATGTAATTTAAGTAATTCTGTTTCAACAGTAAGTGTTGCTATTTAAATAATGTGAGAGTACTTCCTGTTTTACACAGAGTAAAACATAGACTGGGATTATAAATGGAAGGAAATTATTCAAGCCATTCTGATAAATGACTTAATTTCTAAATGTGCTTTAGGTCACTGTTAGAGTGCATTGTAGTATCCATATTTGTAAAAGATCCATGGATTTTGAGAACCATGAATTGTTAGCACCTTCAATAGCTAATAGTACCCTAAATGTCCTCACTCTTTACTGATGTTGTTTAGTGATGATCTCCTGGAACAGCTCAACTGAGCTTGAGGTAGGACCCTAGGAAAAATTAGCTGTCTTGCAACATGACCTATATCAAAAGGCTCTTTGGAGTACACTGTATTTAGCATAATACAAAGGTAAATTTCACAGAGTGCCAGAGAATATGCAAAGTTGGAAAGGACCCACAATGATGACCAAGTCTAGCTCTTAGCGCTGCACAGGATCATCCCCAAGAGTCACGCTGTGTGCCCAAGAGTGTCATCCAAATGTTTCTTGAACTCTGTCAGACTCTGTCCTGTGACTACTTCCCTGGGGAGCCTGTTCCAGTGCCAGACCACCCTCTTGGTGAAGATGCTTTTTCTGATCTCCAGCCTAAACCTCCCCTGATACAACTTCAGGCCGTTCCCTCAGAACCTCTCACTGATCATCAGAAAGAAGAGATCAGTGCCTGCCCTTTCCTTCCTGGTGACATCCAGTGGTGCTTTCTTCTGTGCAAAGCAATTGAATTTAACAAAATTAGTAGAAGTGGAGTATCTTTTGAAATCTCTACCACTCTTTCAAATTTTGCAGAAATCAGCAGCTGATTCAGACACAATCATCAATGGGAGATCAGTAGACAAATAGAGACAGAAAGTCTTTTCTCTTAAACCTGTATATTTAGGAGACCCGGCTAAAAAGGATGTGGTTCAGCTCAGAAGTGTTCCTAGAAGAGGTATAGGCAGATTTGAAGACCTTGTAAATATCTTACATTGAATGAATGTTTGATTTATGCAAGAAAAACTTCAAAGTGATGAAGTCACAGTATGCATGATATGCAGAGGAGAGACCACCTGATTGTGTGGTTACTTATTCTTACCATAGTGATATCTGACCTTGGGTAAGCTAAAGGCTCATCTGGTGGGAAACAAGTAGTAAAATACTTTTTTTGCAGTCATGATCATTAATCAGAGAACAGGTATGTGTAGAACATTGTAAGGATATTGTAATTGTTGTGAGTCCTTTGAGTTAAGCCTTGATTGCTTTTAAAAATGTTTTTGGGATGCAGTAGACATCATGAAGTTGTTGTGCAACTTGACTTGGTGAGATTTTTTATCACTGTCTTGAAAGAGACCGGACTATTTGATCCCAATGATCCCTTTTGGGTCCAAAATATAAGGGGAAACTTAAAAGTATAAACTGTTTGTCCAATAACTGGAATTACAACGCTGTTGTGGGCTACTGCGTAATTATGGCTGGTTATACCAGAATGCTGATCTGAATATGCCCTAATTTGCATCTTGTTTTTCCGTAAGATCTAGTGACAAGATACAAAAAATTTTAATAAAGAGCACCTTATTTTGTTTTTCTTTACTAGAGGGTTAGTGATGTACAAGCAACAGTACAGCCTGTAAATTCTGTTGTTATATTCACAGTGTAGAACACTGTATACCACATCTCCTTGTAAGACTAGAGGAATGATTCAAAGTAGGCAAGACACCATCCTGTGACAAGTGTTTTTTTAAATAAATGGTTTATGAATCCTTTTTATCTCTCATCTTGCCAAGTCAGAGGCATTGATAAGGATTTTTCACTTCATTCCATAGGAAAGTTTTTTTTAATGCCTATGATGATTGTCCTTCTTTAATGAGGCTTTGAATAGCTTGGTCTAGTGGAAGGTGTCCCTGCCTAGGGTATTGGGGTTTGGAACTAGATGAGTTTGGAACTTTGAGGTCCCTTCCAACCCAAAACATTCTATTAATAGCTCTACCTGCATTATTGTAAAAAAATTAGATAAATTAAACTTAAGCCTCATCTGTATGTTGCTGTTTGGATTATTAAAGAGAAGTCCATAATTCTGCTTCCTGCCTTTCACAGACTTGGTGTATCTGATTTGTATCTGATTTCACTTAGAAAGGTGTATTTGCTATTACATCTCATTAAATGTATAGAGTGAGAATCTATATGGAAGAGTATTTAAGGATATATTTAGTAGAGAAATCATTACACTTGGACTGGAAAGGGATGAGAAGAAGCTGGCTGATTTTACATTCAGTTTGTGCCACAGCTTTTGTTAAAACATCTTATTCCCTTGCCTTCCCTTCCTGTGTGCATTACCCGTCACCTAAAAGATGTTGAGATTTGATCTAGACTCTCAGCTGATGCATTCTCTTGGCCCAAAGAGTTCTGGGGTTTTGTGCCCTGGGGTTCAAATGTGCTCTGGCATGAGATTTAGATACTCTCCATCAATCTGCTGTACATCATGTTCTCCCAGTTCTTCCAAATATCTCTGTTCAGGTCACATACCAGCATGCCCAAATTTTTATCTAAAGTATTTCCATCTATGACTAACCTGGGATATATGTTTGACTGGACTGTACTCAGCACTTGAGAGGAAATCATTATTCACCATCTAGGTAGGAAACCTCTAGGACATGCTCCTTCTGTTTTGCTTTTTTGTACCTTAGATTTGAATACCCCAATTGTCACACACCCACACTCACCCTCTCCCCACCGGGATGCCTTATTTCCTTCTCTCTGTCATAAGTTCTTTAAAGCTCATGCTTTTAATATCTTCCTTATCTTCTTACTTAACTTCATAATTAGATTCCTGCCAGTAGGCTTGAAAGGTTTTGGGTGATTTCGTGGTAACTTTTGCTCTGCCAAGTATTGCTCATTAAGGATTAATTTCAATCATTGCAAAACTAGCTTCTTTATTTTCTCTTAATTTTTGTCATATGGGTATCAATCATCTAATAATTGTACATGTTTCTGGCCTCCACTTGCTAGTGGAGGAGAAAAGTCAGGACATGTTCATGCAGTTTATTTTGTTTGCAACTTAATTGGTGTGCTTATGTGGTCATTTATATATACACTGACATGGGCACACTGTCTGGAAAGAGGGACTGTACTGTGTGCAGACAGCTCCTTCTTGGGAGCAGGTTAAACTTGAACAGGTCAGAGATCACTGCAGTTTGCTTCTCATAAACTCTGCATAGCCCACATAGCACACTGAGACCATCCTACCTCTCAAAGCAAGTAAAATGGACATGGGAGATTTTTGTGTCACTGTCTGGCTTCATTATTTAGCCATTATTATTGAGCATTTCTGTCTCCAACTCCTATGCTGCCTTTTCGTCTTCTTTTTTTTTTCCCTTATCATCCTGTACAGACAGTATCTCATTGTTTCCATTTAGTGTTGCCATAGGCCACAATTGGCTCCGCTAAAGCTACTGTCTGGGCTCTAATCGTTTGCTGCATATTGTGATGGTTGTCATTTTGTACTTCACTCCTCTTGAATTCCTCACCATGATGCTTTTAACACAAATGCTTCTACAACTACCTTGCTATGTTGATCTATTCCCTGGCTTCCTGCCATACCACATGAAATGCAAATTTCTTCACTTGCCCTAGAAGAATTAATATTGAAGTCATTAAGCAGATGTATCCTTTCCTGATTGTACCTCTTTTGTGTTTCCATTCCCTTACAATTTTTACATACTTCTTGTTTTTCTGTAGCTTGTATTTATTTGAGTCTTCTGTTTCCTCTGAATATGAGCATGTGCTAGAAATAATTTCTTCTCCTTACTTACCCTTTCTCTTTACTCTCCTGTTGTTAAACTATTGCTCCTTGTTAATAACTGGGGTTTGCAAGTCTGAGGCCAAGGCAGGAGGAAATTATGTCAGTGCCAGTAATAGTCACTAAATTAGTTCAATTCAAATTTCAGTGAGCTTGTGTCTTTGTTTAAAGCCTCAGGGCAGTGTCACAGAGGATAATTTAACCATTTTTTAATATTAACGTAACTGAATAGTTTTCTGAAGTGGCATTTAGGAAGCTTGCAACTCTCCCATATTTGACTGATAAACTGGCTTAACTAATGAATTAACTCCTTGTCCTGGGAGAACAGAATGGCTGACACCCAGTTTTTAGTCTTCTGTCTTTAGTACAGGGTACAGATGGTACTCTGTAAATGTATTATTTTAAAGTTCTTTCTAGAGCAGATACTGGGAAGCAAATGAGATGTTTTGAAGTATGGAGGACAGCCCCCACGTTAGTATTCGAAATAAGTCCATTTTCAGACTCCTGAGAAATGTGCTGACACAAGAAAATCTTGCAGTTTATTTGAAGTGATAGTAGTTTTAGGGCTGCATATGTTTTGACAGTACTTCTTTCTTATATTTACTTTTAAAGTGTTTTGCATTGGCTGTAGTTGTACTGTAATACAGTCAGGTATCCTATACCACGGTACTGTGGGTCTTGCCCTCCTATACGCAAAGCCCTCCTTCCACATTGATTGGCAGCTCATTAATATGCAAATTTGCCCTGCACCCTCACATTGCCCCCCTGCACTCTGGTGCTGTTTTTACACTGCCCTGCTGTGTGTCGGTGTTTGTGTCGGTGTTTCCAGGCACCCACAGCCACCCCACGCCGGAAAAAAACCCTTTTCCACTTGGCCGAGGACACTGGTGTGGGGGAACTGCCCGCGCCGCTGTCTCGGTGTCTTTGAGTGGGTAGACCTGGTCTCTCCATACTCAGGGTAGACAAGTATGCCTTGGAGAGTCATTCAAGAAAGTCTTGGACACCACGTCTAACCTGAACGTGTGTAAATCTTTCATAACTGCATGCAGTCACTTCGCTCTGAGCGAAGTGGGGTGGACGCCGTTCCGAGCGGACCCGCCACAGCTGTTGTGCTCCCAGGGGAGCGGGATGGGGGGGGCCAGTCGCCGCAGCTGCTGCGCTCCTAGCAGAGCAGGATAGGGAAGGCTGACGTGGCGCAGGTACCCGCTGTAGCCTTCTCGCTTGGACTGCAATGAAGTGGGATGGGGAGGGCAGGAAATCAATTGTTTGAAGACATTTGCAGACAATTCTTCTTCCTCTGCTGTCAGAAAGAAATCACCATTTATGGTCTCGTGTTAACAGGAATTGTATGTGCATGGCAGAAATATTGCATATACAGAGCTTTCCTCTTAAAATCAAGAGCTGATCTGAGTGCTGCATGGTGCTGCAAAAATTCTTGTAGATCAGGTCAGGAAGGAACCTATGTTCACGATAACATGTGTTTAAGAACATGTTTAAATGTTTTGCTGGACTACTACTCTTTAGAAATGAACTGGGAATATGGAAGAAAAGGCAATATTTACATGGGATTTTAGCTGTAATCTGTTTCAAGGTTTCTGTTGTGCTTTTGATGTAGAGACTTGAGAAGGTATTTTAAAGGAAAAAAACCCAACAAATATGTAGTTGCCTACATAGCCTATTCCTCTGCTATGCTTTATGTCTATCAAAATGGGGGTAGTTTTGAGTGTATAATGTATCTTGTCTATGAACATTTCAGAGCCAATGACTCAAATGGTGTTTACTTAGGGGAAATGGCCTTTACTTAAGGGAATACACTGCTGAGTGAAATGCTGATCCCAGGTGAGGTGTCATTTGTTTGAATAAGGCATGATTTCATTTAGTGCCACTGATCTTTGTGGCAGAATAAGTTGTCACATTAAGACGGGGAAAATAGTTCCAGTTAACTGTTAATCCTCTCGAAGTGGATGGCAAGTGTTTATTTGCTTGTAAGCCAGAACTTGCTTGTTCACGAGAATAAAACATAAACTCAAAAGGAGGAGGGTATTACCTGGAAAGGAACTCTGCTAGAGTTCCTAAAGGAAAGAGGTTTTCCTGAAGGGACAGTAAAAGAGGTGGAAAGATAGACTTGAGAGTAGTGGTGTGAATGAGGGTTGGATACAGACTGGTTTCAGGTTTCCTGGAGAGATGAAAAAATGTAATGGAGAAGTGTCCTGAAAAATCACGATGATAAAGCAAACATTGAATGTATTTTGTTCAGTATGGCTGTATCTACTTCAACATTGCTCCATCCTATCATGTCCCTGGTTCGTTCTACCAGGCATGATCAGTGGTCACCAGACACTGTGATCATTTTGTGTCTATGTGGGACATAACATGAAGGTGAAATAGGGCACATCATTGAAGGCAATTCCCAGTATATAAGAACTGCTTTCAGAGGAAAATGGTCTGTTTCTCAGTACATAAAACATTCTGGTGAGAAGAATAGTAGGAAATCTTGCTTTGGTGTAAGTAGATCACTTCTGGAAGTCAACGAATAGGTACTTTTGCAATCTTCCTTTACTGGAAGTGGACATGATCCTTTGGCTTCAGATGATCATCCAGAGGACAAGGACTTGATTCATTACAGTGATCCCTGCATATTCGTGGGTTTCATATTCACGTATTCAATTAATCAAGGTTGGATTTTCCGCAAGTTGTGCTGCTGCAGGCATGCACATAACGTCCCGGACCCTGGATTCTGTGGCCAGGAGGTGCCAAAAGGTGCTTCCTCCACTTTAATGAGGTGCTACAGTGCGAGCCACACTCCCAGGATTGCCTTCCAGACATAATGAATGGAGGGTGCTGTGGCCATGCGGGAGGGGTAATTAAATATTCATGGGTTAGTTATCTTCATGGCTTGCATAACTTGCAGGACTGACCTGCCCAGACCCGTCCCCCCATGATTTCCGGGAGCACAGTATTTTTAGCCTCCTTATTCCCTAGAGACTAGGGCAAGGCCAAGGCAGAGTACGGATTGGTAAAGAAATTTTGAGTAGGTTGGGAAATAGTAGTCTTACATGAAAAAGGCAGAATCTAATTTTAAACCCAGGACTGAGTAAATTCTAAAATTTTTTGCCTTATTTCAGAAGAAAGAGGCCACTTGGTCAGCCTTTTGGCAGAAAAAGGGTTGTGTGTTTATGTTAAATCCTGAGTAGAGATCCAGTATATTACTTTGTGAAAGTGAAGAGGAAGTGCAAGGCTTGTTTGAAGATTTAACGTTTGGTCAGACTTAACCCAGGATGCTGACTCTGAATCTGTCTAGTAGGAGATGAAGAATTATGAGAGCAGTCATACAGTGACACAGTCTCATGACCTCCAGAAATTTATGATTCAGGGAATTTCTGAGCTAAGTGCAGCAACTTTCTGCTTATTAGTGGTGAACGCAGTTACATCCAGACAAAACCCCTCTAAAACACGTATGTAACTGATTTATTAAGATCATGGTCATATGCAGACAGAAGGAATAAGAAGGTGGCCTGAGAACAGTTCCTGCTTGCAATGGAAGGTGTAAGTCCATTCACTGGTCTGAGAGAAACTACCATGTGCCACTGGAGATGTGAGATTTGTCAAGGTATACATGAAAGTCTGTCATGCACTATAACATCGAAGTTCCTCTGGGAAACCACTGGGAAAACGAGTAGGGAGCTCAGCTTGTGATGCAAGGCTTCATTGAAACAAAAGAACATTTAACACTGAACTTACCATGACAAGGAAAGGAGAAAAACCCTTTCAGACTAGGCAAAAAGACTGGACTACTCTAGTATGAATTTAGAGATTAATAGCCTATTTTATGTGCCCTGAGAAGCCCAGCCACCAAGGGAGACTATTCAGAGGTTCTCTGTTATTCCTGGAAGACTAGGTACTCAGGATAGTACATGTGTTACAACATGACTTTACAGTCAGTAGAAAAAAAAATTGGGGGATGGAGCAAGGGGGAAAGAGAGATACAGAAAAACTTAAGGACATAAGTCACATACCCAGCTCTGGGAAGCGTACCTTACCAAACAAGTACTTAGCATAAGCCAAAGATGCATTGTTTTGATGACAGCTCTGCCACGAAGTTTGCTTTTAAGTTGATACTTGTCTGGTCAGACTTGCCATACAAAGTACTGAGTGTTCAGGTAATCATTAGATCACTGAATCAAGCAAGGAGGAGGAAGTCTTTTGGCTTTGAAATGATGCAGAGAAGAACCTGAGTCTGGCCAAAAAAAATGTGCATATCAGATGGAACCATGTCTTAAGACAAAGAAATGAGAAGTGAAACAAGTAGAGGCTGGAAATAGAAGAATAATAAGATAGATGGATAAACTTGCCAAGTATCAATATTGATCCCAGAAACCAAGCAATTAAAATATATATGTATTAGGCACAGTGAGAGAAAGCAGATGTATAGAAAAAAGGATGTACAGTAATCCCGTGAATTTCATGGGGATTTAGGATAGGGCGAGTGCCACAAAAGCCAAAATCTGTGAAGAGCGGTGGGTCATACGTATGCAAATAAGCCACACCCATTGCCCCACCTCCCTCAGCCCCAGAGCACCGAGCGGTGTTTCCACCACCTCCCCATGCCCTGTGATGAGACAGGGGAGCAAAGGGGGTCTTCTCTGCTCCTCCCCGAGGGATGGGGGAGTAGAGGGTAGTGTTGCTGCCGTGCCCTGCTGCAGGAGGAGACCCATCCACCCCTTCCTACTCCCAGGTGGCAACAGGTGCTCGACGCACCCCCGAGGCTGCACAGGATGGCAGCAGGTGCTTGGTGCAGTCCTGAGACTGCACAGAGTCGCAGAGCTTGCTCGGTGCAGCCCCTGAACTGCCCAGAGCAGCAGTGCTTGCTTGGTGTGGCCCCAAGACTGTGCAAGGCAGCAGAGCCTGCTCAGTGCTGCCCTGAGACTGCACGGGGTGGCAGTGGGGGCACGGTGCTGCCCTGAGGCTCTGGCGAGGCACTCCGCCAAGCCCCTGTCCCTTCACGGTCATGGGAGAAGCAACTCTGGACAGTCTGTGCAAGCGAGAGGTGCTGCCGCCCTGTGGGGTGAGCTGGTCCTACCCCTCGTCGTGGCAGAGGCACTCTACACATGCACAGCTGTCTGCTGCTCATATGACATGGAAGAACACTGCAAAGAATTGAGGGTAGTCTATGACATCTTTGTGGGAAAAAAGAATGCCACGAAATTTGAGGCGCAAAGAGGTGAGGGATTACTGTATTTATTTTCTCGCAAGGGAGTCACAGTCTGATTTGAGAATGGGAATAGTGTACTGTTCTCTACTGTGGGCTGAAAGTGGGGAAAGAACTGAACCTAACTTGGTATGCTAGAAGTGATTTAGTCTGGAAGAACTTTAGTATAGCGGTGTCACCGCCTCTCATGCGGGAGACCTGGGTTCGATTCCCGCTGGGGAGGCAGAGGTGCTGTTTAAGAGTTGGACTCGATGATCCTTGTGGATCCCTTCCAACTCAGAATATTCTGTGATTCTGTAAATATGGATGTATGTTTTAAGAACAGCTATGTCCGTTCTGGTTTCTTTTCTCTGTGTCTGTTTTTGCTTTGGTTGTCCATTTGGACATGCAAGGAGGCTGATGACACGTGTGCCTCCCGAACTCACCACAAAGCCTGTAATTTTTAAACAATTTTTGCAGTTCCAAGGAAGGCACATGGAATGCCCACAGGCTTGCATTGTTCTGATGCTGCTCACTGTGTTAAGCCTGATTTTGAGTATGTTTGTGTAGCATCTGTGTCAGAGAGCCTACAGCTCTTAGTTGGCAGAGACAGAGGAAATGCCTGTACTGTCAGATATGAGCTAATTAGTCTTTGTTGAAAAGTCTCTTTTATTTTTTTCAAAACCTTCTCCTCCTGCCTTCCTCTCAACTTCTGTAGGCACGAGGGAATACTTACACTGTGTTTAGGTTTTTGAGGTTTTCTTTTAACCACTGGGAATTTTCCATAGATTATTTACTCTGGTGAAGGCTTGGTCATGAACCACACTGAAAACTGAACTGTCTTGTTTCTTGAAACCTATTCATTTTACAAACCACAAGCAAAATATAGTGAGGCAGCTGCACTGAGAATTTTCTCATATGACCCAGCACTAACCTTAGCTCAGCCCAGCTAGGGAAGCTGTGAGGGATGGCTCACCCTGCCCCAGCTGGGTTCCAGACAGCTAATGATCAGAAATTACCAGTTGAGTAGAAAAGAATCTGACAGCCACTAGACATTGTTTCTCTGGAGTCTGATGAGTTGACTTGTAATTCTTGAATAATCTTGATTGCCTAGGCTTTTTTTCATTATTCTAGTACATGTATGTTAAGTTAATTCTGCAGATGATTGGAATAATGGCATTTTACTTGCTTTATTCACTGTGTCTCAGAGTGGGCTCCCCCCCAGATGATTATTGCACACTTGCTTTTTTTTTTTTTTTAATCTAGTCCAGATATTAACTGTCAGTCTTAATAATGTGATAGCCATGTGGGAGATTCCATTTTATTGTCTCTGAGGAGCTGACATTTTGTTTCAGCTCTTTTCCTCCTTATCAAGTAAAGCCAGTGTTTTGGTACCAGGTTGGGAGAGGAGATGTTAATTAACCTAGCAACTTTCCCATGACTGATGAAAATTGTTGTACGTAATGAAAGCAACCCTAACATTATGGTATTCTGCAGCTAATGAAGGTATTCTACCATGAGTTGACCAAACCTGCGTCTTGTTGAATTTTATTGTCTCTCCTCATAATGCTTCTTAAGATGCAACAACCAGAATGAACTTATCTCCAAAGACAACCTTTCTTCCTCAAAATCCTAAGTCTTCAGTCTTTTGCCAGATTTCCTCAACATTCTTAAACAATAACCCCTTTTAAATTACCTGAAAGACTTGTAATACAGTCTGTCGGTGTCTGTTTCCTGTTTTCCCACATTTTGTTTCTTTCAAGGTTGTTTTTGCTTTTCATATTCCAAGTGCACACAAAGAAACATCTTACTCTTAAGTCATTGTGACTGCACAAGAACATCTGTGCATTTTGGTTTATTTCATTTTTTCCTTTTGTTTTTGTTTTTTCCCCAGAGAACAAAAAAACTACCCTATTGTGTGAAACCCCCCTCTAGTCTAGCCTAGTACTGCTTCTCGTATTTGATGGTGAGTGATACGTCAAATATTAGGTGATTGCTCCACCATTGTACCCTTCCTGATCACTAATTTGGGATTTCCTGATCTGAAGGAGGCTTCTGAACCATTAAGCTGTAATATCTGCCTACAAACCTACACTCCATGAGGTTTTGTAGTCCTGGTTTGAATCCTTGTATTCTTTTGGCCTCTACAACACCTCATGGTAATAAGTTCTGCAATTTCATTGTGTGGAAAAAGTACTTCCTTTTGTTTATTTTTAAACCTGCTGTCTGGTAATTTGTGTGCCCAATAATTGTTATTTTGTGTGAAATGTTCATGATTTTGTAAGCTGTTTGTAAATGGATAACTTAAATTCTCTGAGCTGGGAGAGCCATGAGTCATTAGAAGCTGGCTTCTTGTTCTTCTCCATGTGTTTTGTAGAGCACACACAATTCAAGATGTGGGTGCCCAATGATATATACAGTCGGGTCTCCTATACCACGGAACCGTGGTCTTATTCATCTCCCGCAAAGCCCGCCTTCCATGTTGATTGGCAGCTCATTAATATGCAAATTTGCCCCGCACCCTCACACCACCCCCCGGCACTCTGGCGCTGTTTCGGCACTGCCCTGCTGTGTGTCAGTGTTTGTGTTGGTGTTTCCCAGCACCCACTGCCACCCCACGCCAGGATAAAACCCTTTTCCATTTGGCCAGCGAAAATGGTGCTTGGGAGCTGCCCATGCCCCTGTCCCGATGTCTCTCTGCGTGGGTAGATGTCTCTCCATATTCAGGGTAGATGAGTATGTCTCAGAGAGTCATTCGAGAAAGTCTCCGACACCACGTCTAACCTGAGAGTGTAAATCTTTCATAACTGCATGAAGCCTCCTCTCTTGGAGTGGGGCAGGCGCCCCAGCTGTGCCTGGAGTGGAGCTGCTGCTGTCATGGCTGTGCCGGTGGCCTGTTGTGCCAGGAGCCGAGGCGCTGCCACCACCGCAACTGCTCCGTCAGGAGCAGGGGGGCCACCACTGCAACCGCTACGCCGGGAGTTGGGGGGCCGCAGCTGTGCGGGTTGATTTCCATATTCATGAGTGCCTATTGAATATTCATGCGTGTCAGGTCGCACATGCGCAGTTGCGAAAAGAGGCCTCCTTAAATGCTGAAAAATCACGCCGCTAAGATGTGAAGCCGCAATATGGGGGGCGTGAAGTGGAAGAGGGCCGACTGTGTTGCTGTGTTCTCTCCAACCGGCTGGTGATACTCTTTGCCTTTTTAGAATCACAGAATATTCTGAATTGGAAGGGACTCACAAGGACAGACCTTGGCTCTTTAAGTGAATGGCCCATACAGAGATCAAACATGCAACCTTGGTATTATTAGTACCATGCTCTAACCAACTGATCTAAACATTGCTGACAGTTGATATGATAACTACAGAGTCCTAACCACAAAAAAATCCCCTTAAATTCTTCTATGTGGCCTATTATTCTAACTCCTTTTAGAATAGATCCTGCCGTTTTATATGTATATAGTTAGAATATGCATTTTTGGTGGGGGGATAAGTTCATACTTTCCATCATTCATATTCTCCTGTGATTTTTTTTTTTTTTTTTTAATGTGTGTGTGTAGTGATTTGTAAACTCTGTATGTCCTCAAGTGTAGATCATGCTTTTTGGGATCACTTTCTTTTGTCTGCATACTCTTAAAAGGACAACTGCTTCTATTAAAACAGGAATCATACTGTCTCTGAACATGCTCTGACTGTGTTTAAATTTCACGTAGTTCTTCCTGTATGGATGAGAGCTCACTTGGAAACCAGTGAGCAGAAAATTGGCTGACTGCTCTAAAGCCGTTGAGTTACTGTTTCATTTTAAGGAACTTATTATTGATTATTTGTATTACAGTGAACCCTCAAGTTTTGCAGGGATTTGGGTCTTCCTAATTTAGAGTAGGACTTGGTTACTTGAAAACAGGCATCTGATCTATTTTTGAGGCTCTTGAGAGTTGTGGAGCTGTCAAATATACATGTTCCATGGGTACCTCGTGCCTTTCTGAAACAGCAGCAAGGCACTGGGGAAGAAACTAAAGTCATCTCAAATGGCATTATATGCATGTGTTTAGGCAACCAAATTGAGCATTTTGGGTGCTGCTTGATGTTAAGAGTTACTGGAGCTGTGTATTTCCAGGTGGTGCTGGGGTAGAATTTGTGACTTCAATTTTGCTGTTTGTATGGTAGTGCTCTGCAATATCAGATATGTGCTAAACTAGGCAGCTGAGAGGTTTCTAAATTCTGACTGTATTGAAGGTAAACTTGTAGTGAAATAAAAAAGCCTGGAAATAAAAGCAGCACTTGGGCCTATGCAATCCAGGTTTTTCCTAACTTTGTGGTTTTGATCTATGATTTCACTTGCATATCCAGAATACAGAACATAATTCTAGTGCTAGTGAATCAGCAATGAGGAGTCATCTAGGTTAATAACATAATGGTTTTCCATGCATATAGGTGCTGTGCAAATGAGAAACTTGAGTCACTTGTGAGTGCATCATTGAGGGCTGTCTGTATGAAAAGCCAGTTACTAAGCCTTTATTCTGAGGGATCACGGGTAGGGGAATCCAGCTATGAATGGTATATATCACTTCATCTGCTTGTGTGTGACCCAAGCTGTGATCTTCAGTCTTCATGTACTTGTAGTACCATGTGAACCTATCCAGACTCCACTGGTCTCCTCTGGTACAAAAAGTATTCCTGTATTGGTAAAGAATATTAATTTTTTTCTTCCCCCTATGCAGATTAAGTAATAATAGGACCTTGCTGTGAAATAACTTGCCTTGTGGATAAGATTGGGGAGCACTCTCTGTTACTGAATTTTTATCTATTGATCTTTTTAGTATTTTTTTGTATCAAAGTTGCTGTATCTGAAAACAGTAAAAATTGATATTACTTTTCTTCTGTTTTTATACACCCAGAAGTTTGTATGATATTTCACACTGCAACAACAGTACTTCATACTCACTTGCCCAAACTCCTTCAGAATTTGTCTTTACTGAAATTTTCCAGTTCTAATTGTGTAAATACTTCAGCCCACCAGGCTTACCTGTTGGAAGCGGAGCTTGTTTCAGGAGGGAGAAACCTGGCAACTGGCTTGTCCTTCCAGTTGATGCTGCTTCCTTCAGTAGGTTTTTAACTTGTGAAGCACAAAACATTTTTTCACTTTTTAGGAGGAGTTGGGTTTTTTAATTCTTTTTCTTTTTTTTTTTTCCCTGCCCCCCAAAGAAGTGTTAATGTGAGTGCAAAAGTGCAGCCTTCTCACCATGACATGCAGCAAAACCCAATTTGTTCCATCTTGTCCCTCCAGTGTCTCTTCTATTACTTCTGTGCAGAGCTGCTGAACATGAAGAAAAATGGCTGTGTCATACTGGCTCCTGGTCTGTTGTTAACACACCTTTACAAATAAGCCCATGCCAAATTTTGCCAAAAGCATTGAGGCCTTTATGAATATTATTCTGAAAAATTATTTAACTACTGCTGGGATTTGTCTGTATGGAAGTTTTAATCTTCTGTTACAGAAACAAATTCTGGTTATGTCTTTTGGTGAATAAGTCACAGAATTTTAAAGTGCTCGCAGCTCCCATCTTAATAGCAGTCTCTTAGTTCATGAACCTTAAGTTACTGTGCTTGCATAATAAGAATCCTTTGACTTAAAGTTTCTCAGTAATTTAACAGTATTTTTGAGTCTGTTAAAGTGAGTATAAAAGACCAAAATATCTTTTGAAGTTCAGGTATAAATTAAATGTTTCTGCTTAGTGACATTTCAATTCCTTAGAGTAAAGTATTTTGAAAAAGGAGCAGAATGAAAACACTTTGCTTTTATTTTCACTCCAGTCTCTTGCCATTTAATTGATTTGTTTGTCTTCGTTTTCTTGTTTTCTAGAGTTTTAGAGTGCCAAGGGCTGCCCATTGTGAATGGGCAATGTGATCCCTACGCCACTGTTACTTTAGCAGGACCCTCCAGGCAAGTATTGCACATTCAAGAGCTTCTATTTTGTAAGGATGGTTTCTGTTTCTTTTGTCTATTAAAAATCTGCATTCTCAGATGGACAGCTTGGAGTATTGAGACACCACTAGGATATGTTAAGTGTTGATATGTGCATGTGTGAGCTACTGAATTACACTAGAGTAAGTCATTTGAGGCTTGTAAGTCATTTGAGTTTCGAGTTTTGATTTATGTAAGGATCTGAATAATCTTTGAATAATTTGAATATCCTGGAAATCCATTTTAGTACAGTGCTGAGTGTCCCCGCCTGTCACGCGGGAGACCTGGGTTCGATTCCCGCCAGGGAGGCAGTGGTGCCGTTTAATAAGAGTTGGACTCGATGATCCTTGTGGGTCCCTTCCAGCTCAGAATATTCCGTGATTCTGTGAGTATGTAATTTGTGGTTATGCATTTTCTCACCTGAGAGTTGGAGGCCGGTTTTTGAGTGAATTTATTGCCTAATTTTGGGCAGGGACAGAAGAGAAATCTGAATACATCAATATCTTGCAGAGTATGCACGTTTATATGGGAATATTTGAAGTGTCTTCACTTTCAAGAGGTGGCAAATTAATGTGTATGGCAAAACCCCTAGGTGGCTCAGTCCTGTAATTTGATATATGCAGACATAATAGCATGGATAAAATTTGGAATGAGGTTTTAGCGATGGGATTCTGCGTAATATTCTTCACTTCAAATCTGAGATTCAATTTTACAATCTGTTATAAAAATTTCCTGTGCTGTTGGATATTACTGTTTTGTTTCTAGTTATCTAAAGCCATCTTTTATGTCTGTGTCATTTTAGAAACAAACCAGCTGTGCTGTGACCTCAAAGAATCAGATTTGGTAGCATGGGCTATTCATAATGTTTTACAACAGTTTATTGAAAGTCCTATAAATAAGAAGCATTCTTGACAAATATTTATCTTGCAATGAGTCTTTGAGCCTGTCTGTATTCTTCATCTTTGTCTAGGTGTGTTGTGCCTTATCTTCATTAATGAGCTGTGTATTTGAGTTATATGCATTTTTAAGCCTGTAGTTCGTTTCACATGGCACTGGATGGCTGTTACTGAAACTGTAAGGAGGTTGTTTGACTAACTCATGAATGTCTAAACTTACCTTTGTCAGCCTCTGTCCAACTCACAGTCTGGATAATGTATGACTATTGATAATCTATTTCCCTTCAGAATAAGGAGCATATCTTTATCCTACTCCTGTCTGGGTTTTGGTGGGGGAGAAGGCTTGCCTCCTATCTCCAGCAAGCAGCATGCAGTTTATTCCCATCCACTGCTTTGTAATTGCTCAATAATTGTGTTGCCTTAATCGCCTCCCATTCTACATCCTGCTTCCCAGTCCCCTCCCAGACGGGTTTATCGGTAAGGAGGTTGGTTGGCAAGTGTGACTGATGAGATGGGGTTGACAATCTGTCCTATGTCCTCGAGGCGATTAGTTTCTCTTATCTCTCAGCCTCTTCTAGGAATAGTGGGATATTCTTAATCTGTACATCATTCCCCTCTCTGGATTTTTCAATGCCTCTCATTTTAGAGTAGGAAAGCTGCTTTATTTGGCTGCTATTATGCAATGCCAAGAATAAAAATTTTAACAAATGTTCTGCTGTTTATTGTGTGATTTGTACTTACAGAGCCATCAGACTTTCTGACCAAAACTCTTCCTATTCCTGTGTTGTAGATGGGAAAACATTGTTTACTTGTGGACAGGCCCATTCAAGTCACACAGAAAGCCTGTAAAGGGAATTAGACCTAGCTTTACTGACCTCTATGAAATACATAGAGCTGTCCAGTTAATATAAGCAGTTACAAGCTATCTAAGCAGCTTTGGTGCATGAGAAATGACAGATAGATTTTGGGATGAAATGATTAGTAGGTCAGTTTTCCACATGGCTGATGTGCCTCTCCATCTGTGTCTGTTTTATCTATGCCTGCAGAGCTGTAGGGGAAGGTCGGTGACACAGGACAACACAGAGCTTTTCTCTTGTAGGTAACAAGAAAAAATCAAGCATAGGTTCATAGCATTTGGAAGTCATCAAACAGCTGTTGGCTGGCCTGTGAGAAATGCATTGGCTGGGTCTAGCCCAACACCAAGTAGTTAGATGTCTGTGTTCTAAAAGACAGGCATAGGTGGATGGTACTGCCCTTAGAGGGTGAATGGGCAGTTCTGGACTTGGTGAGGCTTGGTGAGTGGTTGGGAGGAGGTCTGCCATGTCTTGTTCCTACAGAACAGTAAAAACAGACTTCTGCTCAGCACTGCTCGTAATAATTCACCACCATAACAATAACTAAGTGCTGTTTGGGCTGCAGGGAAAGACATGCTAATATAGCAATAAAAATATAGTTACCAAAGAAGTCACTCTGGGCTTTTTTACTATCTAGTATCACTGAAAAGCGGTCATTGATTCTTCAGGCTAGGATTCTAAAATATAAATCACAGAAATAGATAATGTTAGTTTTTCTTTCCTGTGTTTTTAGAGTATGAGGAATTTTTGAGTCATGTCAAGACTGACACCGTCTTCCCAATGTTGTTGCTAAGAGCCCCATTCTTGCCAGTTGCTTTGTACAGACAGAATAATTCTGCTGGTTCCAGGAAGTGACAGAATCAGGGTTCAAAGACTTGTGTTTAAATGAGGATAACAGACTGTGATTACTGGCACTTTAGAGAAATGGGCATGCATTGAATCTCTCTCTTAAATGTGTGTGAGTGTCTGTGCCTTGCTGTGCTGGAGCCACATGGCATACCAGTTTTATCAGATAAATTAAGTGGATGGCTATTTCCTCCTCAGGGCCTCTGTTCTAGGATCACAGTCCTACTAATGTTGTTTCTTACCCTTTTTTTGTTTGTTTGTTTTGTTTTCTCAATTCAGATCAGAAGCCAAAAAGACTAAAGTTAAAAAGAAGACCAACAACCCACATTTTGATGAAGTGTTTTATTTTGAGGTTGGTATTTCAAAGGAATGGGTGATAAGCTGAAATACTATACTGTGGATAGTTGGCACAGCATCCTGCTCCGTGTTGTGCCAGCTGTCATCTTTGAAGACTGTTTCAAAGCATGGTGCAGGCGAAAGAAGTACCCGGAATCAGACTAGCCGTCTGCTGAGGGACCAGCAATATATTGCTTCAGCTCAGCTGCTCTGTAGGAAAAGCTTTAAGCTGGACACTTCTGAACAACAGGCTTTATATTCAATTACAACTCACCTCAGTAGAGTTTTCAAAAAGGACACTCAAAAATGGGTTACAAAACCCCCACCCCCAAATTATTTTTTTTTCAAGTTTATGTTTTTATAGCTGTTCCACCCTGTCTTTTCCAGTCAATGGGAGGAAGGTTATCTCCTTAGGAATACTTGAAAACTGTAGAGAAAAATACACTTAAACTGGTGGTTCTGGCTGTCTAGCAGTCTGCTGCAATACCAGTGCATTTTCTCCAAGTGGGTGAAACCTCTACAGCTTTATTTAATACAGAGCATTTTCAACAGGTCCAGTTAAGATAAAGTATAACTTCTTTGAAAGTACTCATTTCTTTCTGGCAAGAGTAACTACAATTGTGGTGTGTCCATACATATATGTGGATGTGTTTATAATATAGATGCCTCTTGAAACTTTTCATTCTGTCTTCTAAAGTATGTGTATCTTTCTCTTTTCTTTTTCTCTTGGACATCACAGTCCTGGTCTATGCTTAACTCTTCTATTTTGATAGATACCACAAGACTGTATTTGGGATAATACAGTTGATGAAAAGCCAGAGTAGCACAGTGCAGTTGGCATATATTGAAAAACCTTTTCCGCTCATATGGCTTGCATGAGTCAGGTCACATTTGCATTAGAAATTGTTCCTGGCATAGGGATGGTTTCTCGAATTGGTTCTGGGATACAGACAGCCACATCAGGAAGGAAAGATGGGCAGAGAAGAGTCATACAAGTGCTGTTGGCACTGTGCAAATCTGCAGTGCACATGTTATTCTTGGCACTGCTGTCTTCCCCCTCCTACAAACCACCATCTTTGCCTAGGAGCCTATAGTTGTACTGTCTCCTACCAGAAGAAATGTGCTCTTGTTGATGTCATGTGTTTGGACACAAGGAACAGATATAGCAAGTTCATTTTTGGCAGGAGCACTTTCTCAGTGCCCAAAAGGAGTGGAAGCCATGAGCGTTGGCCAGGTGCTGTCAAGGGTAATCTTTCCTCTGCTAACCCAGTATGTCTGTCCTGGTGTCAATTAAGACGGAGTATGAATTGAATTTAGAAATACTTGAATAATATAAATAGAGAAATAATAATTTTACTGGGAAAAGGAAAAAAAATTGCTATAACAAATATATATATATATATGTTTGAACAATAACAGTATCAACAATGGAACAATGACAACTGTAGACAGTTGGGAAAAAACAAAACGCAAGGGGGCGAAGTTCGAGGGAGACCAGGGCACCCCCCGGGATTCCAGGGGCAGGGGAAATAGGGTTCAGGTTAGGCAAACCGGTGGAGTAACAGCCAGTGATCCTTTCCTGAAATGTCCGAGGGGCTGCAGGGAGACCGAGTGGTTGGCAGGGGAAAAGCTGTGCTGAGATCAGATGTCAAGGCCCACGTGGTCTTGGGCAAAGTGGCAGCAATAGAGATCAGAGGCGAAAATGAGGCTTCCTCAGTCCAGAAGGTCCACGAACCCCCTTCTGTGAGCCCAGCAGCTGTAGTTATAGGGCCTCGGGCCCCTCCCATGTCACATGCCTTGTGGGCATGTCTTCACATGCTATTGGCCGTCACTCAGCCCACCCTGGCCCTTGGGCCCCTCCCGTCATCACATGCCTTGCTGGGAAGGGATGATAAGACAAAGAATTCTCCATTGTAGAAAGGAGAAAGCCCTCCCCTGGCCACATGCCTTGCAAGGGAGGGAAGGGGAGATGAGAAAGGAACCCTATTGTCTGTTCCAGTAAAAAGGAGAAAAATTTTGCAATAGAACAATAGGGCTCCCCCCATAACAGTGTCTCATCCTAGGATACATCTGCCCTGATAGCAGTGAGCTTTTGTGCCTGCTTCCTGGCTCCATGAGAATCTGTAGAGTTGCTGCATGGGCATTGTTAATGGGGGAGAGATCCTGTGATACTGAGTGCTGAAACTGCACTGAGGTGTCTGTGTTTGCTCAGGGCTGCCCAGGATTTCAGTCCATCACCTGACCTAGAACTTCGGTCATTGGCAGTGACACAAGACTGATGCTATATGTAAATAAACTAAAATAGGGTTCTTTATTCTTAACACAGGCAGTTCTGGAGGTGCTTGTCGGTGAGAACTTTTTAATGAGAATGTAGTCCGGGAATTCAGACTGTAAACCACAAAAACTTCACCTGTCTAGTTCCTCAGCCTTCTGTGTGCTGCAGAAACAGCTAATGTTTGGTATTTAAACACTGAACTTGGCAGGTGGTGCCATATTAGGAGAGGAAAGAGAGAAACAAAGCATCTTCGAACTGGAGTTGGGAGGGAGGGGGCTGGAAGCTTACTTAGCTTTCCTTTATGCTGAGAGCTGGGTTGCATGCAAGTACGTACCAGCAGAAGCAAAACGTGAACTCAAACTCATGCCCCAGTTGTTCTGCTAAGTCAGAGCAAAATGATGTGTGGGCAAGAGCAGAGCTTGTGAAATGTCTGAATCAGCCACAACTCTGAAACATAAACATACCCTTAGTACAGACAGAGCCATCATAGATTTATGTCATTTTGAGAGTAGTTTGTACATATCAGGCTAAACAACTTCAAGGTGCAAGGTTCAGTAGAACTGCTATGACTGGGAAATACATTCGCTTAATGAGATTTGGGTAGACCTGTGAATGCAAACGAAGTGCTCCAATTCCTGTGGTGCTGCATGGATTCATGCTTTTGACAGCGGTGTCACTTTCTGCTTCCAAACAGCTTCATCAGCTTTCTGCAGTCTGGCAGCACAGTGGTTGGCCTTGCCTCCAAGGAAGAGCCTGATCAGTAAAAGGCAGTGAATGGGGCCTTTCCTTTCTACAACCACAGATTTAATTTTCTAAATGGAAAATAGCTTATTGTTGGTTTGGGAAATAGAAGAGCTTATTTAAGGGTGCTGTGAGTGAAACTTGCACCTGATGGTTAGGAGCCATTTTCACCACTACTTCAGCTGCTGTGTGATGTGGAACTCTGTGTGCAGCTACAGGAAAATGGCCCTCTTACAGGAACTGAAGGGGGGAGTGCTGGGGACCTGCTTGTAAACCTGCATGCACTTGAAACAAATGAGCAGCTGATAAATGGCTTGCCAGCTTTGCCTGATGAAGGGGACCAACATGGCAGAGTTCTGCCTCTTGTTTTGTAAAATGTTAAATGGCAGCTGGTTCGGCACTGTGGTCTGGGAGTTTGCACATCTCCAGTTCTATACAGCTGTCTCTTTAGGAATATTACTCTTGAGCTGCATTAATGTGCATACTAAGTAGTTGCAGGGGGGAACAGATACCTCATACATGCAGATTCCAGCAAGACCCCTTAGAAAAGTGTTTATTTAAAAGAGACATGCCATAAGTTACATCTAAACGACATATTTTTAAAACAACTGACATGGTACAGATAATAAAATATATTAAAGTTTTCTTCCTTATTAAAAATGACACCATTGACTGCACAATGTTAGTAGAAAATGTAATTTGTGGTTACGTAGGATTATTTGCAGGAACAGTGAAGACAGTGTTTGCAAGACTAGGGTGAGGAAATTTGTGCCTAACTCCTTAAGTTGTAGACTGTATTTTAATTCACTATGCTCTTGAGCCTACCATGTGCATTTGATTCCATGAGTTTAAGCTGTTTGGTGCTGCTGTACCTTTTAGCTTTTATGTATGGCCTTGAAAATGTTGCCTGCCTCACACATTTGCACGTACAAAAGGCTCTGAGTGTCCTGTTCCTCTCCACTTGAGCAGTTATATTGCTGCCTCCTTTGTTCGTACCATCTGCATCTCATGTACAGTACAAAACCAAGAAGTCAAATTTGCAATAAAAGCCAGTTTTTGTGAGTGGGAAGTATTAAGCCACAAGTGTATTCAAACCTACAATAAAGTTCAGCTTCTATGCAACCAAGAGCTGAACCCACACGTCATACACCCTTGCATTTGATCAGTTCATGCTGTGGTTTCAGCTGGGTGGAGTAGCCTTTTTCTCAAGTTTCTGTCACACTGTACAAAAACACGACCATCAAAGTTTTTTTGTAATCATGCTAGAAAACAACTTTGTACAAATATTTGTACAAAACCTTTTCTTGCTAATCCTCTACACTTGTAGTTTTCCAAATTTTTTTTTGCCTGTGTTTTTCTGTTTAATCAGTCTTCCAAATACAGTTGGTGAATTGTGCAGCTGGTTCTATATTCTGATATGCATAACACAGGCTAAGGTCTCTTGGACCATTGGTCTGCTTGGTATTTGTATGGACAGGTTAAATTAACTTCCAGGGTATCAGAGCAGGCAGGACTTCACAATTTTACTTGGATACACTGCAAAATGTTTTTAAGGGTGGTTTTGGTTCTTCCCCCACTCTCTGTCTTTCTCTGTCAAGAAAGTGTGGATTATCTAATTACTCCTGGATATGAATTTGCAGCCACCACTTTTATATAGTCAGAAATCTGTTTAGTCAACATGTCTATTCACTTGCATTAATGTTTTCAGTACCAGGACTGAAGTCACTTTGATAGTAAAAGGCTGTGATCTTCCAAATCTTTGTACAAATTACATCATAATGTTTCTGTATCAGATCTAGTGGTTAAAGTTTCTTCCTTTTTATTAGGTTACAAGACCCAGTAGCTACAACAAGAAATCCCATTTTGATATTGAAGATGTTGATGAAGTTGACAAAATGGAGATTAGGTAATATAAAATGCTTCATTAATATAAAATTGTCTTCCAAGTTGTGTGACTTTGTAGTGAACCCTGTTTTCAAAGTGGCAAACATTTGAGTCCTCAAATATCTTTACTGCTGATAAATTGAGATGGGTCTTCGTCACTGTATCTGTGTGTTCATTTACCTACACTGTCTTGTAGATGGTTTCTTGAATGTGTGTGATGGTTCTGCTGCAGGAGAGATCCTTATTATTTCCCTTTGTGTCCTCTGTATACTGTGTATATGCTAATGTGTGGTTGTCATTAAGCACAGTCTTTTTATGTCTGTGCTCCCCTTTCCACCCTCCCTTGATTTCCCAGGAGAGCCCAGAGGGTCTGTGATGCTCTCAGTGTATTTTCTTTTATCATTTTATTTTAGCAACCCATATAAGGTCCTCTTTCCCTGAAAGGAAACTCTTAAACTCAGTTTTTTCTGGGTCAGAGGCAGTTCCTCTTCTCTTTTGCCTGCCAAACTTTAACCCCTTATTGCAAGACTTGGTATGATAAAAGTGAAATCAGTTGCACAGGAAAAAAGCAATTCTGATTTCAAAACCAGAACAACCCTGCCCCATCCTGTGCCGCCCTCTCAGTACTATTTTAAACCCTGCTGAGGCCATTCAGCAGTGTCTGTGGGGATTATAAAAAGTGGAGAGAAGAAAACAATAGGAGATACAAAACTTGAAGACATCACATGCATCATACCATCACAGACATTGAAACTTGGAGACTTAGGCCATCTGATGATCTGGATGCATTTTAGATGAAAATTGCTGTTTCTGCATCAGGTGTTGAGAAATTGCCCTCTCTTAATCTAGGATTTGGAGGAAGAAAGGTTGAGGGAGAATAGTATTACTCCCTTCCTCCACGCATATTCCCACTAGAGAGGCAGTGAGGGATCTCCCAAAATGTCCTCTAGTTCCTTCAGAACCACAAATGTGAGAAGAGGAGAGGAGACTGGGAAGCATGAACGATACTCCCAGTGAGCAAATTGCATTTGTGTTCACAAATGAATAAATTGAGGGCTGTTCTAATTTGACAGTCAGCTGCTGGTTCATGTAGCCTGTAAGTGCAGTATCACAGCACTAAAAGGCCATTAATGGATTTGTGTTTGCCACGGCTCTGTGAGGCAGGAAAGGGAAACTATTCATATGTGAGAGAGACAAAAGCTGGACTCTTTCTCTGAGAACACCTGTGTCAGACAGTGCAAGGGTTGAGGGGCAACCCACAGCTAATTCTTGGGAGAAAAAACAAAGGCCCAGGTGCAATGCTGTACTGCTTTAGTTTTGTCAGCGTTACAGCAGAACAGAGGACCTGGTTCTACCACTAGACTATATTTCTGCAAGGCTCTATGTGGTGTGGGCAGATATGAAATAACATGTCCCATATCCCATGGCATGTATGGGATGGAATGGGCAACTAAACCACATCTTGGGAGTCCAAATCTGATCTTTATAACCCTGGTACTCAGCCATACACTGATGTTAAGTGAAAGCCAGCATTCTCTGGTAGTTTTTTGTGATAGTTCAGAAGGGAACCCTAGACATTGGTGGACAGGTGGTTGCAGATTGCTTAATTTAAATGATTCTTATTTTGTACTGCTGTACTAAATTATATTATACAGTTGTTTTACTTACTAAGTATATTTTATGGACTGCAATAATATTGTGTGGAGCCGAGTTTCTAAAAAGTGTCTCATTCCTGAAAACCAATGTATCACATTGTGGTAAAGATGACTAGTTTGAGAGGAGGCCTACAAAACATGGGAAAAGATTAGGTACTTAAATAATAGACAAAACCAGATAAAGTGTTAGTCTTCCTTGGGCATATTCTGCTCAGAGCATTTGTCCTCTATAGGACAGAGTGGTTTTGTTTCCATCTTGGGTTCCCCTTCCACCCGCACTCACTTCCTCCACTCTGTTTAGTGAGTTGGATTGCCCCCATGCCCTCTGGATGGATCACACAATTTGTGGGTTTGGGGATTTGTTTTCTTTTTCGTTCCTGAGAAAAATACAATTCCACGGGGTAAAGAAGAGCCTTAGTCTCTCATGATTTCTCTCTAAAGCTATGAAAGTTTTCTCTTTTTGAGTGGGTGTAGGAAGTTGTAGGCAGGACATATCAACACTTGGGGACCAGATGTTCTTGTGAATTCATTGTTTCTCCTCCCCCTCTGTGCTGTTTGTTTTTTTCTTTGACTACAATCTGACCAGTTTCAGAATAATACTTGTCATAATTTTACTTTTTAAAAGTCTTAGGAAGCAATAACCTTTTAGACTCCTAAGTCTGTGTATTAAGATTTTTAGTAACTGCTGCTTATGCTTTGTACTCCAAGAGCACAAACCAACAATTTAAGAATTTGCATGCCTGCTTTACATACTGCGTAGTGTGAGATCTACTTTAAATTGTTAGTTCCTCTTGTACAGATCCTATGCACTGATATTTTTCTGTAACTGTGAAGGAACATCCTTTGACTCTCTTTGAACATATTTGTATTGCTAGTTGATACCTCCCAAAAGTCTGGATAAACTAAAAACCAGTGGCCTGTAAATGCTTGGTAAATTTTAAGTTTGACTATGTAAATGAACCTAAAGATGNGGTCGCTGTACGGGTATTAGATGGTGAGTTGGACTAGATGATCCTTGTGGGTCCCTTCCAACTCATAATTTTCTGTGATTCTGTGATTCCTCCCTCCTGAAGCTGCTTTTAGGTATCTGAACTGGTTAGCAAGATAATAACCAGGGAGGAAGGGGGGAGGAGGTTGTTTTCAATTTTTTTTTTTCCTTTTGGAGAATTCTTGCCCTGCAGAAATACTATCAATACATATCATTTTGAAGAACTTTACCTAGCAGGTGTGCAGTTTGGGATAATGGTATGTCTAGTGTATGACACTTGATGCATGTGACACTGTTGACAGACACAATGCCCAGAGGATGTAAAAGTGATCTCCTCTGCACTTGCATAAGGTAAGTTAAACCTTGAGCAGGACTGTCAACATCCATTTCTTGACAAGTCTACTGTGACTTGCTTGAGACAAGAAGGTTGTGTAAACATGCCCATGATTTTGAGGGCATGATGACTTTGCACCTTATCCAAATTAAAGTTGCTCTTCTAAAAATTATCATTTTTTGAGAACCTGTATTTCTTCCTATGTACCTTTTTTTTCCTCCCCCAAAGTTTAAGGCACATTCAGTCCATCACTTAGCTGAAAAATGTTCAGCTGAGCTTGTTTTACAACAAAAATACCTTCTAGAAGAAACCTTAAAAGACATACAGAAACCACTATCTTGGAGTTTGAAACCCTTGTTTCAAGGTGGGTATGGTAGCATATATCTACAGGTGCTAGGTTAGACACCAGTACTTCTGCTTTGAATCTCAGTGCAGTTGTTTTCTACCCGTAATGTTAAAGAGTATATGAAAGTATCATCTAGAGACACACACCAGAACTTCCCAAATGTGAGGGACCAGGTGCCAAAAGTTGTGTAAACTTCAGTCAATACACGGATTATACAGAATGGTAAAACTGTCCTAAGGCTTTGAATATCTCTACAGAGGTGATTTAGGTGCCCCAAATATGCTGGCTTGACACAGTGGATCTTCCCTTTGAGCTACAGCAGTGGGGAGGACAGCTACAGCACTGAATGTCTACACTGAATGTGTAGACATTCAGACCAATTCTGTAAAGCTGCCCCTGAGCTGCTGGTAATCCCAAATTAGACAGGGGCTGACAGTATGGAGTCCTCGAATATCTTTGCACTCCTTTCCCTTGGTGTCATTTTACCTGTATTTTTCCATTACCTGGGATAGCCAAACTACCCCAGCCCTCTGAATCTTTATAAGTATGAATAGTGGAAACAGTACAAATGAGAAAAATTTATTCCAGATGATTTTTTTCACTGATGTTTCATGGAGGTGAATTGCAAGGCCTCAGATATCCAGGATAATGTTATCTCTACTGTTTGGAAACTAGTGCTGTACGGTGTTAAGTCTTTCTAACACACAGATTTGAAGGGAAAAAAGCCCAACAAATTTGGAAAAATGTTGGGATTATTTGTTTTTAATTTATTATTAATGTTTTTAATTTATTTGTTTTTAATACAGGGTTGATCTTTGGAACGCCAGTAACTTGAAGTTTGGTGATGAGTTTCTAGGGGAGCTGAGACTCCCTTTGAAATTTCTCCGACAGTCTAGTTCTTACGAAGCATGGTATTTGACATTTTTTCTTTTGGAGAATGAGTAGAAACATATGTCTGCTGTGAAGATTTAAGAGTAATTACTGCTATGTGATAAAGTTTAAATGGATTTAATTTATATCTTTTTTGTAAGCAAGCCAAAGTAATCTTAACAAGTGTATGAACATTAAGTTTTGATAATGTGGTTAGAGGCTTTAGTCTGCCTCTGTGTTGCATGTAGGAGTTCTAATATGTTGTTTTTATGCTATTATTTACAGCAGTTCATCAGCAGTGCCATGGTTTTAGTGTCTGGGTTTTTATTCATATCTACATAAATCTTCAGAACTTCTCATGTTGCAGTTGGTGAAATATAGACTGCCAAACTTAGTTAGAAAATCTGAACTCCAAAGAATTTGATACATATAAATACTCTGTGTATCTGTACATTTTCTGTATGTTTATGTATAGCCTCAAATAGTCTTGTGTTTCAGTACAAAGTTTCTGTCTTCTTTTTTGCATATCAGGTATTTCCTGCAGCCCAGAGATAATGGTAACAAATCACTGAAACCTGATGACCTCGGTTCCTTAAGGTTAAATGTGGTTTACACAGAGGACCATGTTTTTTCCTCCGACTATTACAGTCCACTTAGAGACATCCTGCTAAAATCTGCAGATGTTGAGGTAATTTGCTTGCACTGTTTGTTGTTTACCTGCAGATCCTTCTCCCGGGAGCGTCTGAATGTTTGTCACTATCTTGCTTGGCACCCTAGTTGTGTAGTTACCGGAGAGGTCAGCTCCTTCTTTTCAAACCTGAGAGCCTTGTTAAGCTCTGCATATCCCTGATGCTTGTTTTCAGTCCTCTCAGAGATCTTTATCTGCACAAAGTATGGTTGGTGAAGGCACACCCAGGAACACCAGTGGTTTTAGCAGCAGAGTGCTCTCTGTGACTTTTTAATTTTCCATGTGAAAATGCAAAGTAAACTTCAGTTTGACCAATTGTTTTCCTTTACTGGAGAGGAATAGGTTTGCGTGCATAATTGTGACATTTCAGGGTAAATTCTTGGTTTGGATTTTTCTCAGAGTTGGACCATATGTGACCTTATGCACATTTTTAACAGTTATAACAGTGCTTTTATTTTTTTAGAGTGTGTACTGAGTTCTGTACTCGCTGTGACTTTAGCTTGTAAAGAGTTAGGTAGAGTTCTTCCTCTTCACTTGCTTCCCAGGCAAGTGACGTTGAGTGAAACAACAGCCATTAAAAATGGGGGCAGAGGGGGGACGAAACTGTATTTTAATAGTTTTTAAATTGCTGCCCTCTTGCGATCAGAACTTACAGCCCATGAAAACTGGGAGGTAACATCCACCAATGTTATGTACAGACATATTGGGTAACTGGCTATTGCAACTGTTGTGTGGGATTCTGCATTAAGGAACTAGTGGTCAAAGAAAGATAGGATGCTGGTTCTGGAGGGATTTCTCAAAGTTTTTATGTATTTCTATTGTTCAGCCTGTTTCAGCATCAGCTGCACACATTTTGGGTGAAGTTTGCAGAGAAAAACAGGAAGCAGCCATACCTCTTGTCAGGCTTTTCTTACACTATGGCAGAATTGTGCCTTTCATAAGTGCCATTGCGAATGCTGAAGTGAAGAGAACTCAGTAAGTACCAAAACCCAAGCTACTATCAAACATACCTACTCTGCATTGGCTAGTGCTAGGATCTTCCACTCAGTTTCTAGAATTATGCAATTTCAAAAGAAAATGTCAGAGTGGTTCCTGTTCCTCCCAGCCTTGTGGCAGAGTTCTTTACAAAAGTTTCACTGCTCTCGAGATCTGACAAGTTTGAGTTTTAGCAGGAATTCCCATCACGTTTTGTGAAATCTACTTGTAAGACTATTGTAAGGTCAAAAGCAGGGCTTTTCATTCTTTTCAGTTTGAAGTATAGTTGATGATAACTGTGAAATTCTACGTTACCTTGAGGTGTTCATATGAAATCATTTCATCTTTATCACGTGCTAATAAGTCATCTAGTGCTGAGTGAGTGCCTGTTGAATTTGTTAAAAATTAAAAAGCAAGCTTTTTCCTAATCATGAATATTTAAGGTGAGCTGTATGTCTAATCTGTCGGGTTAGAGAGTGAAGGAACAAAGATGCGATTGGATTTGGCGTGGGATAGCATGGAGTTTTTTGGTTGCTTCTTTTAAGTCCATTGTTAGACTTACGGGGGGACTAGGCAGACCCTAAAGAACATTTGTTGCCACAAGCCTTGTGCCTTTGTAGTCATATTCTTGAGTAACAGTAGAAGAGACAATTGGGAGTCAATGGGAATGACAGAAATCGACTCCTTCCTCAGTACAAAATAAAGTCTTTGTGTGGGTTAGCTCGTTTCTGAGTGTCTGACGGATCAAGTGTTTTCCTTCCTGTAGGTAGGTGTATTTTTTCTGTACTGCAGGTTGGCTGCTGCAGTATGAGGAAATTTGCTGCTCCCTAGTCAGTCATGTTCCTGTGATAAAACAGCAAAAATGTTGTTTGTTTTCAGAGCTTCCTAGCCTTTGTAACAGGCAGTGAGCTTACTTTTTTATGAAACAAAATGATAAATCCAGCAAAGTAATTCATCCTGTTATTCACTGCTTGTAAATGAGTACAACTGTAGTAAGCCATAAACAACAGAAAAGGTATCAGTGTCTGTACAAGAGCAGACAAATAACTTCATATTCAAGTTTGATCTGCTGTCACTAGGCAGAGATCATTGATTCTGTACCTATTTGCATAACACAAATTTCTGTGCAAGGAATTGCAGGTACATGATAGTTCCACTAGCTAAAGCCTTGCCAGTCACAGTGATTTTATGTGTAGTACAAGAAAAATTCTGTCCAAATGGCTCTTCAGGAAAACATGACTCTGTGTGACATCACCTTGCCACACAGTTCTCAGGGCAGAACTGGGATCTGCACTGTGTTTAACAGTGTTATCACTGAGCAGTGCTCTAAGTCTCTTAGGAAAGATGGCTGTGTTGTTGGAGCTCGTGTTTTCTTCTCTCTCCCACCTTACGAGTGCTTATTTTCTAGATGGAAGTAGTAGCTCATGTAATTTCCAGTGTTGTGGGGAGACTAAAATCACTGCCTCCTTCTCTTACTCAAATTAATGCTGTTCAGTAGGATGTGAAAGCAGACAGTTTTCCCCCACTTATATTGTAAACCTCTTTGATTTGAGCCTGCATGTTGCTGTGTGTTTGAATGGTGCACTGAGCACACTGCACTAATACGGAGATCTGTTGTCCCTCTGGACTTTCCATGACTACTGCTTTTTGGTTATATCCTGTGCACTGAATGGTGCGTGACTGCATTTAATGGCAGGCTGGTGTCAAAGGGAGGTTTTGCTTGGGTATTCAAACCCAGCTTTCTCTCACCTTTCACTGTTGCTTTTATTTCCATGTATTAGCAGTTTATTACAAAGAGACTAAATTACAGAAAATTGTTCACTTCCAGAGATCCAAACACCATTTTCAGAGGAAACTCATTAACTTCCAAATGCATCGACGAGACAATGAAACTGGCAGGGATGCATTATCTGCAAGTTACACTAAAGCCAATTATAGATGAGGTAAGAACAGTTCAGACTGTTTATTTGATAAAATGTCCCTGTAAGGGCCTTCAGGGAACAAATACTGTTTATTACTTCCCATTTTAAGATGACTTTGTAGGAATAATTCTTAATAGTTTGTTCTTACATTAAAATCCTGTGTGTTAATTTAGCTGCAGCTGAGTCGCCTAATTCAGAAACAGTTGCATTGTATTAAAGGAAACGGAAAATCTCTATTTATTAAACTAAATTCCACTGTCTTATAAAAACTAGCATGTGTTGTTTCTGAGAAATTAATAAAGTAATGACTTAGATGAATAAAGAATATATACAACAGAAAGCTACTGTAAAGCTATATGTAATACATTTAATCTGCTGGGTGTAAAGGAATACAATTATTCTTAGATAACTGTGCACATGATGCATGTATTATAACAATGGTTTATTATCTATCCAGTCCAGAATGAGGAGTGTGGGGGTTTTTTGCAGTGGTTGGGCAATACTTCCAGACCGCAGACTTCCTTTAAATGATTTGACAATTTCTTCTGCTAGTGTTGTCTTCTGTTTCATCAGAAAATGTCAAATTTTAAAGAATATGGATATACTTTCTAAGTTGGCCAGTTTGTTTGGAAAAAGAGGACTTTTCTTGAACAGCCTTGCATGAGTCTAAAGAACAATTCTGCATTTCAGTTGAAAGAAAGGTTGCTGCTTTTTGGGGAAAAAAAACAAAACCAAACACACATAATTTACCTTTCATGCTTTGCCAAAAGAAAAAATACTTTTTGTAAAGTTGGCTTTTGCCTTTTACCTCAAAACACTAACAATGACGCTTTTTACAAAACTTTTTCTACTTGTAGATATATATTAATTGTTCACTCTTTTTTTTCCTAGATCTGCCAGGTCCATAAACCTTGTGAAATTGATCCTGTGAAATTAAAAGATGGTGAAAACCTGGAAAACAACAGGGTATGATTTAGATTTTGAAGACACATTCTGTTTGTTATCAAGTCTAACTGATGTCCTCAGACGCTTGATGTTGCAAATAATTTTGTCATTCATTGGAATACAATGCAAGCTTCCTTAACAGCACCCTTATAATTATTTTACAACAGCTTTACATTATGCTTCTCCTGTTGCCCTTGTGGACAAGGATAGCTTAGCCTGTGGATAGCCCAAAGAAGAGGAGGCTCAGGGAGGTCCTTATCTCTCTCTCTCCAACTACCTGAAAGGAAGTTGTAGCAAGGTGGAGTTAAGCTTCTTCTCCCAGATAGCATGAGAGGAAATGGCCTCAAGTTGCATGAGGGAAGATTTAGATCAGATATTGGGAAAAATTTCTTCACTGTAAGTGTGTTCAGGCATTTGAACAGGCTGTCTAGGGAAGTGGTGGAATCACCATCTCTGGCAATGTTCAAGAGGCATGTGGATATGGCACCTGAGGACATCGTTTACTGCTGTACTTATTAGTGCTGCGTTAGCTGTTGAACTGGATGATCTGAGAGGTCTTTCCCAGCTTTAATGATTCTGTGTTTCTGCTGCTGATGTAGAAAATGGTGCTATGAGCTGTATAATTTTTGTTTGGTTTTGCTAGGAATATGGTTACTCGTGTACTTGAATGTGTGTTTACCAAATAGAGTATAATTGAGTGTGAGAGTACTTTCCAAGTATATAATGTTGAAAGTGGGAATCTTTCAATGATGCCATTATGAATAAAACCAGGAATAGTACCACTTTCCGCAGCAGAAAATTATACTAATTTTGTCATAATCTTTGCTTTTTTTTCAGGAAAATCTGAGGCAATATGTTGATCGCATTTTTACTGTTATTACAAAATCTGGTGTAAGCTGCCCTACAGTGATGTGTGATATTTTCTTTTCACTGAGAGAATCAGCTGCCAAGCGTTTTCAAGGTGAGTTTCTACATACTGTTTTATTTGCGNTTCTTGGGAGGGGGTCTCCTGAGTCAGAGGGGGCTCGGAAACGGTTCCCTTTGCTTCCCTGTGTTCAGCGAGTCCAAGGGGACAACTAGAAAAGTGCCCGAAGCCCGGCAGAGTTCTGGGGGGTGGAGCAATGGGCGTGGCCTGCATGCATATTAACCACCTGCCGTTCTTTGCGAGAATAATGTTTCGCGAGGCCTTTGGCCTGTCCCTTTCCTCACGATGGAGGAGGTATAACTGTATCTGATACCTTTTAAACACAGGTGTATTCTAGGAGTCTGCATGATCCCTGATAGATTTAGTGATTGAACAGCAGCTTCTCCAAAATACAATTTGGAGTATGTTAATGCTGATTTTCTGTTGATTATTCATTCTACGAAGAACATGTCTTCTAATGATGGTTAAAGTTTTTTTATTAAATGTCTTCAGCATTTTAAAAGATCATTATGATGGGGTATGTTTGAGTTCAGTATTTGCAAACTCTGCTTCGTTTTCAAATGTTCAGGGTTTTGTAAGGGTGCATTTTGCAGACTCCACGGACTGGAATTACTTTCTGCTCATTTGTCAATCTCTAATAAAGGCCAGTCTATAAAGTGGAATTATTGCAGGCTCATTGCCCTAGGAGCCCATATGCTGCAAAAGTTTTCTGGCTGTCGAGAGAGAATTCTTTCCACTCCTTCCTAGATGTTTTGGCTCTGTGGGAATGAGTGGGCAATATAAAACTGGAATTGGGCAAAACAACCAACCTATGTATTTTCATGGAGGGAAGCCAATTACAGTAAGGAACTCCTAGAGAGGGTAATATGAATGCAGCTTTTAAACAGTTATGTAGGATTAGAAAAGCTCAAGCAAATAATCATTAATTGTGTTGTCGTGCTCTTTATGTTAAAATAAATGAAGTGCTTTTTCTACAACTACCTATTGGCATAGATATACTGGGAGTCTGTACAGTACTTGTGCTCAGGGCTATAACTCAGTAACAGAGTTGGCCTCTGTGCTGAACATTTCATAAACTATGTAAATTATTCACTGTACTTCAGTGCATAGATGGAATAGCAGATGTTTGTATGAAATGAAAAGTGAATGTGTTCTCCTTACAGCTTGTCATGAACCCACTTCTTTTTTAAAAAAGCCTTTGCTTGGTTTAGGCTAGATGATCTCTGATTCCAAATCCCCTATCATCAGTTAATCCAGTAACTCACAAATGTCTATGTTTCCAGCACATGCTTACATTAGCTTTCTGAAAGCTTTCTGATAATTTCAGGAGGTTTTTAAGGAAAGATTACTGAAATGCTGAGTAGAGGTCTTTTTTTTTAATAGGTGACCTAGATGTGAGGTATACAGCTGTCAGCAGCTTTATTTTCCTGAGGTTCTTTGCTCCTGCCATTCTTTCTCCAAACCTCTTTCAGCTTACACCACACCATCCAGTAAGTACTATATACTGATTTTTTTTTTCTAGCTATGTTTACAGTTCTGTCACCATAGTCTGTATATTGAGATTCTTTCTTCACTGTTTTTAATAGCTTTTAGGGAAAGTACCTTTATTAGTTCAAAGATCTCCTTTATCTGTCTTGGATATAGGGCATGTAGTGAATGGCTCTGTATGTGTAGAGCTTGGGAGATACGGGAAGAACAGGGAAATTTAAGAACAAACAAGATAAATGGTTTAAGCTGCTGTGGAAAAGATTGTCATTGCTTCATTTTTGCTGCATTACCTTAATACTGAGTTGATTGTCAGCAATCCTGGAAATGTTTTGAAGACTCTGAGTAGTTGTTCTTATTGGGAGTGAGGAGGATATGAGCAGTCTTTAACGAATCTCTGGTTTTGTTTTGCAAGTGCTTACCTTTGTTTCTTAGGTCATCAATAGAGTAGCTGCGGAGAATGATGTCTTAGAAGTCAAAAACCTTTTTAAAAAAGGCTACTTTTTTCCTGCAGTGTTGTATTCTGTCTTTTATAATTTTATGTTACTTTTTTGCAAGTGAAATAAGGAAGAAGAAATATAGTTTACCTTCATCCATTCTGTATTTTAAGTAGCTACTCCGTATAATATTGTTCTCTTTCCTAGGATCCTCAGACTTCTCGAACTTTGACACTTATCTCTAAAACCATTCAAACACTAGGCAGCTTATCAAAATCTAAATCTGTAAGTATGCCATTTTCATTTAAAGGCTTAATTTAGGAAAGTGATTTTTTTTAATCTTTTATCACTAATTGCAATTAAGCCTTTAAAATGCTTGAGTTGCACTAGGCTTATGCAAAACTGGTTATGTTTGCTTTGATTATAAGCCTCCCATGCTCAGAGGAGGACTAAATCTGTCTTAATCTGAACTAGATTTCAGTAAGGCAAAATTGTGTGACAAACATGGAAGTCTGTTTCAAAGCTTGCCTTTTCGTTCCTTTCCTTTCCTTCCTTCTGGAAGAAAGAAGGTGGTCAGGACAACCCGTGAAGTTTTCTACTTGTCTGTGGCACATGATTAGCAGCTCTACAGGACTTTATGGATTGTTTCAACATTTTAAAACTCAACTGAGAACTATCATCCAATAAGAGGAAGGGCTATTCTTTTTGTTCCAGTTCAGTTTTCTGTCAGTTGTGAGATTAGATCTACATGCCCATACTGTGGATGTTTGATTGAAATAAATGTACCTGAAGCACCACACTGCTATAGCGGGTGACAATTTGAGGTGGTTGGTGGCCTGGTTAGGATTCACATGGGCTGATATAGGTGACTGTGTGCCTCAAATATGAATCCTTCAGGACAATAGAATTCCTTTTTCTCACGTATTTTTGTCAGCTTCTTTTACAAGGAAAATTAAAAGCCAAATCAGCATTTTGAAGCTTTTGGAGAGTGCATTATCAACTGTAGCAACTGAACATTAGCAATGCATTCTGCTACCTTTTTGACATAAAAACTTAGTACTTCTGAATGAATGCTGTATAACATGAAAGTTGCTTATTTTTCCTCTGAGCAGGAAAAAAAAGCTGTCTTACCTGCAGTGGCTTTTCTCCTGGCCTACTGCTGTTAACAATAACATTTTCTGCATAAACTGCATTAAGATATGCATGGTTTTGTATTTCAGGCCAATTTCAAGGAATCTTACATGGCTACATTTTATGACTATTTCAATGAGCAGAAATATGCAGATGCAGTAAAAAATGTAAGTAATGTATGTCAATGTTCTGAAAATCCTGCTGCATTGGTGAAGCTGAAGCTTGGAATCCTAGAATGTAATACATACTGTTAGTAAACCAGGAAACATGCTGAAAAAAGACTCCTGGTGACTGTAATGTTCAAGAAACTTATGAAATTATAGGCATGTTAATCATAGAGTCTCTTTGGATCTATTTCTCCGTGGTAATTAGGTTGGATTAATGCGATGCTGCTTAGAGCTTCAGATGTGTATGCTTTGGAGCATGCTGCAGATTTGTGATGGAAAATCCAAAAGGAAGTGAAATATAGGTATAACAAAGGAGTGAGACAAGAAGTGTTAGTCATCTGCAGTTTTTCTGCTTAAGAGCATTCGTGCTATTTTTAGTTTACAACCCAGGAAACCTCCCAAATTCTTCAAGCTTCTGCCTTTACCTTGTGTTTAACTACTTTTACAGTATTTTCTTGTAGCTCTGTGCTGTACAAATATTAAAAGATTTTGATTTGAGTAGTGTGGTCCCATCATTTTTATATCTGTTTTTTCATCACTTTTTAGTTTCTAGATCTAATTTCATCTTCGGGAAGGAGAGACCACAAGAGCATAGAGCAGCCGATATTGCTTAAGGAAGGGTAAGTGTGCATGTGCAACAAAACCTTCTACTTGTGTGTTTGCTTCCATTCTAAGGTATCTTTCATACTGCCACCCCTATTCCATCCATGTGTTCAGAAAGTGATGTAGGAAATGTATGTTGCTATCTCTGCTCTCTTTGATTGCTATAGCTGGTTTTAACATATTTTCATTTGGTTTCAACAACTTGATTTGAAACAAGTGGAAGAAACTGTAGAACTTGATTAACTCAGCTAAGGCAAAATAAAGCAGTATTGTATTAAAATCAAGTTGGGTTTTTTTTTTTTCCTGAACTCCAGTGAACAAAAGCTGTAAAATTCCACTGTGAAGGCAGATGCTGAATATCTCAATGAGGGTAAAGCCTGGAGATGGAATTTGCTTTTCCTGCCCTATAAGATCCACATGCTAACCATTATCATGGCCATTTCAAGGAAAATTTGAGATGCACTTGGAACAGTTTCCCGTTTTAGTACCTTGCCTTTTTTGGGAAACATCTTCCATATGCTGTATTAGTTTTAGATACTGATTGTTGACATCTTTTGTGTTACAAAACTGAGTTGTTAAGATCATCTAAGAGCACTGTGAAGACAGTTTCTCTGAGCTGGGAGGAGAACAAATCCTAATTCTTGTCAGGGCTCAGTAAGCTGAAATACTGCTTGAAAGTAAGCTTTAATGGTCACTTTCAGTAATGCAAAAACTACATTTTTGGTGAAAACTTGACTACCTCATCCAGTGAACCTCAACAGTTCACTTCACTTTTCTGGTAACCATCTGTCCTTAGAAGCAATTTTGTCTGTTTTAATTCTGTAAATACATTTATCATTCTTTTGTTTTCCGAAATAAATTTATAGTTTGTAACATTTTCTCTCTACAGTGTAACTCTAAAACATTTTTTCTGCCTCTGTCTTTCTTTTGCTCCTGTCTGATTTTTTTCTGTCTTTTCTTGCTCGGCCTGTGGCTGCTGTTGTAAGGACTCTTAAACTAACAGTAAAGAAAGTTGATGGTAATAGTTCATGCAGGTAAGATGGTAGAGGCAGTTGCTGCTTTGCTGTAGCTACTGGCTGACAGCATGTCCTGTGCAGCAGTAGACTTGTCTGACACAAATTTGGGGAGGAAATACTCTGTTTAAGAATCCTGAAATGCTTGTGTAAACCCAGCAGAGAACATTTCATCTATTTCTCCATGTTAACCTTTTCTTTTTCCTTCTTAAAACTAAAACCCACTGTAAATAGAGAATAAAGGAGTTTAATCTGTAAGCAGAGGCTCCAAGAAGAGATGAACTCATGGGAGGTGATTGAGACTATATATTTTGTAGGCACTTCTTAAGTAGTATTCATGCAAATGGCTCTCAAGGTTCAAGAGTGGCCTTCAGCAGTCTATTTTTCATGATATTTTGCATTATTGTCATGTTATATCATGGGAAGTGGGTGGGAATTTTCACAGCCTTTGAATTAATTCTTCTCCAGATTGAATGGCTGTTTAGTGCAGTTTCTATTTGCCTTTGCAATGTTTTTGCTTGCTTTTGGTTTTTTTATGCTGTCTTTGCTGCTATTAAGAGTATCTAGATGGAAAGCTAGAGCATATGTACTTCTGAATGAACATGCACTACCATAGATTAGTCATTGGCACTTGGGTTTGCCGGCATCAGTCATGCCATTGCTGCATAACAGCTGCCTGCCTGGTCCTTTCCAAAAGGAAGGGAATTAGACAGAGAACTAATTGTTTTTGTAGGTAAAAAGGGCACATTGATGCTCCCAAGCAAGGTTAAGGCAGATCCAGACTCATGTCTACCATAAGCATGAAAAGAAACAGCATCTCCAAGGAACCTGTACTTGAAATGGGTTTCATCTTGGGCTTTTTCTCCCTTTGTGCTTCTGTTTGCTTTGACACATTCTGTAATTGTTACGAACAAAGAAATCAACCTTATAACTTCTGTGATTCTGAATGCACTATCTACTCATGACTATGTCAACTATGAAGAATTTAGTTAGAAATGTGCTCTTACCTCTGCCATATGGAGTTTGCATTTTTCAAAGAGAGGAGGCTCTGTAGGAGTTTGCCATTTTAAGACACCTTCTAAAATGCTGGCATGACAGGGATGAAAAACTAACTTAAAGAGCATGTTGTCCTGCCCAAAGGTATCAGCTCTACCTTTGAAATTTGCCTTAACCTTGAAATATGAGGTCTACTGCCAGTGGGCCTCGTGATGACCTGAATCACATGGCTTTATTCAATCTTTCCCAAGTATTTTGGGAATAAAGAGCAAGACAGTAATTGTCTGACCATTTTAAGAATGAGAGGTGTGTAACTAAAACCAGTTAAAAAAAAATAATCTGTTGCTGTTTACAGTCCTTGTCAGCTTTTGCCCACACAACTCAGAATAAGCAGCAGGCACCAGCCCAACTGGTTACAAAACAGTTAAAGTCTGAAGGAACTTGGATTTCTGTTTGAGCTTTGAACAAACCTGTGGTTTGGTCAGATGCGTTGTAGTTGTTTCTGACTGAAGATAGCAGAAAAAAGAAGCGGTATTAGCCGTTCTAAACATTTTAATTCTGCTATTGAAAATCTTCAACCGAGTAATTGACTGTTCTGTCTGTGTGCTCCTTGTGCTGTATAGTGCCTTCCTACTTGATAAAACTACTCCATAATAAGTAGTTTTTACTCGCTCCATTACACAGTTCTGTATTTGACACAATAATTAATGTAATGTGTTGAGTAGCTGTTACTGACTCTCTACTGGATATGCATACACATTTTTACCCGACAAAAGTAATGCTGAGCAGTGTGAAGGCTTTCCAAAGTCACCTTGAAGCTCTTGGATCGATTTAGTGGATTTTAGGAAGGTGGTTGGATGCATCACAGTTTCTTGTAAACTCATTTAAGTTCGAAATAAATTAAAACTGGCAACTCAGTAAATCAACACCCCTCACTTGCGCTCCCCCCCCGCCTCAAAAAAGGTAAGGGGTGACTAGCTTTCAGCCAGCAAGTTACTTTGTATGTTACTGAAAATGTTTTTCCAACTGCAGCATCAATGTGCAATTGCAAATGAAGCTGTGGAACATCCTGATTTTGTTTCTAGAGCTAGAGAGTGATCAAAGCATGTAAGGGTACAGTCCCTCTGCTCCAGCGACCTTAAATCTGCCTTTTAATTACTAAACATATTCTAAATATTTTGCACCATCCTACAGCTTAAAAAAAACAAAAAACTTAGAGAGTCAACAGGCCAAGCTAGGAGAGCAGTACTAACCATGTTCTGCCTTTTTTCTTCTGTACTGGGAAACTGCTTAGGTGTATTTATAACTGCACCAAGGGCACGAACTGCAGTTCAGCCAACTAACTAGATAGAGCCTCTCTGTAGACTACAAGTCAAGTTTCATGTCTTGCCCCTAGCTAAGGACAGACTTAACTAATAGATGCACTAAACCTATCCAAATGTGACTGCTTTCCTTGCCAAGACAGGATCTCAATAATTAGAAAACACTGTTCCCTCGTTAAGCTTTGCAAGTGTCACAACATATATCTGTGTGTGTCTACATATATATACACTTTTATGTATACATCTGTATACATAAATACATTTCAGGATGTATGCATATATTTATATGCATGAATATATAAAATCTGGTATACTATAACAATTTATGTCCTGTTTACTAGGTTCATGATCAAGAGAGCACAAGGAAGAAAACGATTTGGTATGAAAAACTTCAAGAAGAGATGGTTTCGCCTGACAAACCACGAATTTACCTATCAGAAAAGCAAAGGTAACAGAGGTTTGCCAGTCTTCTTTTGATACATTACAGCAAAGAATAAGCATAACGATTGTGTAGGAATGGAAGACTGAGATCTAGATCTTTAACTGTAAAAGGCACAGTGGAGGCAAGTCTGTCAGCTTGTATGTTCTTGCCCTTTTTTAGGATGTCTGTATTAACTGTTAGAGAAGCTTGTTGGATAGCAAAGTACCCTGTAAGTTAGCAAAGTGTTTGATAATATTTGTCTAATATCAGTTATCAACATCATCTGTTGATTTCGTGGTTACCTACTAGATTGTCCTAGGAAACAAAACTTGCAAACTTTATGCTGGGATTTTGGTTTTGTACTGAACATTCTCAGGTGCACCTCAACTTCTACTCATAAATTCTGTAGCACTGGCACAACTGGATGCAGTAGACAAAGATTTGCCAGCGAACTTTGAACTTTCAAAATGTGTTCATTTTAGATGATCTAATAGCAAGGATCTTGCTTTTTGCAAATTATTCCTATCTGTTCAGTAGTACACAACAAACACCATTGCATCATAGGGAGTGAGAAAGATGAGGAAACATGTTTAGATCATGCCAGTCGTCATTTCACACTCAACTTTGAGATCTTGCATCAGCACCATTAACATAGTTTGGTTCAGCTGACAGGAATGTTTTCTTTTAGTGTCGCCTTCTCAGTAAATGTACTGTGTGCTGCTGCACTAAGTTTCTGAAAGGTTTGCTAGTGTCAGGTAGTGCAGCTGAAAACAGAAATGAATTTAAGGTAATACTTAAAGACCATGCTAGCAAATTCCTGCACAGGGAAAGATTTTCTTTTTTTCTTTGTGCACTCAAAATGTTCTTCAAAGGAACTGAGTCAGCCCTTAGAATAAGGGCAGAAGGTGAAGCTGAGTCGTGAATAAGGTGCTCATTATCTCTGTGTGTGTGTTCTACAGGTGATCATCCTCTGTGTAGCATTCCAATTGAAAACATTCTGGCAGTGGAAAGACTGGAGGAGGAATCCTTTAAAATGAAAAATGTAAGTAGGTCATCTTCATTAATATATTTGTTAGGCTGCTCTACATTCACCAGCCTAATCGCCTTTTTCCCTTTTGTAACCTGGATTGGATTTCTATTGAAAGATCTACAGCCACAGCTGCTTGTTCTGTATATAGTAGCAGGAGTTTCCAAAAGTACAGCCCATTCAGATTCTTAACAGCCCAGTCAGCAGTCTTTGGATTTCATGATCTGCAGCACACTCAGTACTGACTGCTGCTGATCAGCTGTCTGGGGTGTCAAACGCAGGTAAGATGATAGAGCCCCTGCCCTTTCTGTCAGACCTCTCTGTTGGAAGGATCTGCCTGCTCACAATTGTGAAGGATCACAACTTCTTTATTAGCTATCAGGTTTCTTTAGTGGTTAATGAAAGTACGTATGTGTGTATGTGTATATATATATATGTACACACACATATATATTTGGGTTAGGTCATATGTCAGAAGAACATCTGTGCTGTGCTAGTGTGATTTACCATTTTGATTGCCACATTAGGGACTACAATACAGCTGTTTCTCATGCGTGGAACACTACTGCCAATTTTTGTATGCAAGACATACCAGCCATTGTGCAGGAACAGACTTGATCAGTTTAAGTGATGTTGGGAGCCTTTTTCATACACCTCTGGCTGTAAAGCTGAGTAGAGTCCTTCAAAATTGTATTTAAAAATAAGCAAAAAACCAGCTCAATGTTTCTTTCCAGTTCTACAAACGTTTCTACTACAGACCTCTTTATACACATAAGTGGTTGTGACTTTTAGTCTTTCCTGCCATCTGTACTGCTTGTGGGCAACATGTACTGCAGTGCTCAAATCTGCCCTAGATCTGAGGTTCCTCAAACCACAGCTCTTCATTGAAGTGAAATACAATTATAGGCTCCTCAGTATTTTCCCAGTTTCAGGTATTATTTTCGTAGTACTATACCTCTCTCTGTTAGAACCTGGAGTCAAGTTTCAGTTCACCTGCTGTCAGAGCACATCTCCGTTGTATTGTAGTTTGCTCAACTTGATTGAACTAAAAGCAGCTGCACAAGTGAGATAAAACTCACTGTCTGTGGAGAGGAGCTGAGCTATAATTCTGTAATTTATACTGAGTTTACTGAGCTCCACTGAGCATCCAAAATATGCTGGTATTGTGAAGATTCATTATAGGAAAAATATAACTATTATTAACATGAGAAACTGTGTGCTAATTTGGTTGCTTAAATTCAGTATTACCTGTGAAATGAAGGTGACTGCATCTATTCTGAAAAGTATGGCTCAGAGTCTTCCCATAAGCCATAATGTTAACCACCTTCTTGTGCTAATATATTCCCATTTTTCCTGCCATGCATAAATAGAATACTGCAGCAAGAACAGAATTCTCAAAACATGACAGCAGATGTATTTGCAATGGATATTCCATCATGGGTGCTAAATGTGATTAAAGATTCACATTTTCTGTAAATATTCTTGATGAAATTGTGATCTGAATTGCACGAAGTGTGTCTTCCTCAGTCATGATAAATCTGCCTGTCTGGCAGGAAGACCAGTAGTCTTCATCATCATTCTTAAGTGCAGTTTGGGGGATCTAAGGGTGGCTATAAGTACTGTTCAGGTCTTCTGTGTTGTTTGAGGCAACTGGTAGTTTTGGTAGTGTAAAGGTCTTGCAACCACTTGAAATTCTTGGCTTGGTTGTGGGCTTCTCAGTAACAGTTGCCATATGTTAGTTCACTTCTCTTGGTATCCTCTTACACAAAGACATGCTTCTTAAATCTGTTCCTTTGTTGCAATGTAGAAGGCACCATTTATACCACAGCAAGACATTAAAGTTCTTTTCCCTGTAGTTTTATGTTAACAGAGGGTTGAGCTGCATGCTCCCATCTTCCCTGTTCTTTCTTCCCTGTTTCCCAGATTCAAATTGTCCTGAAATTTTTTTTTTAAAGGACTCTTTATTTGGTGTTTAGTTTGGCAGTGCTGGATGGATTGCACCAAGTAGCTCCTACAGTGTGTTGTGACTTTCTAATTATTGTCTGACATACATACAGATACTAGATGCATTGAAAGGGCTGTTGGAATTTTCCCTTTCCTGTTAGAAAAGACACTGTGGTTTAAAAAGCCCTGTTCATTGACAAATTAGCAAGTATATTTGTAAGCTGTTTCAAAGAATGTTACACATAAAAGTGTCACAGAGGAAGGATTGTGCATGGTAGCAGTCTGCAACATTCTTTTGACCTGCTAGGTGCAGAATTCAAGCCAGTGTTTTGGGGTTTTGTAATAAACAAAGGGGAATTTCAATTTTGGTGCGGGATTTATTTTGGTTTATTGTTGTTTGTTGGTTTGTTTATAGGTTTTTTGGGGTTTTCTTGTAAATGCATGTCTCTGGTTTTCTTTCTAAAATAGCACAGAGAAACCAGCTGTTTGGAAAATTACAAGGCTGGTGAGGGGTCTGGAACACAAGTCCTATGAAGAGTGGCTGAGTGATCTGGGATTGTTCAGCATGGAGAAGAGAAGGGTCAGGGGGGACCTTTTTGCTCTCTACAACTACCTGAAAGGAGGGTGTAGCCAAGTGGGGGTGGACCTCTTCTCCCAGGCAACCAGTGACAGAACAAGGACACAGTCTCAAGCTGTGCCAAGGAAGTTTAGGCTGAATGTTAGGAAAAACTTCTTCACAGAAAGAGTGGTTGGCCATTGGAGTGGGCTGCCCAGGGAGGTGGTGGAGTCACTGTCCCTGGAAGTGTTTAAAAAAAGACTGGATGTGGCACTTAGTGCCAGGGTTTAGTTGGTGAGATGGTGTTAAGTAATAGGTTGGACTTAATCATCTCCAATGTCTTTTCCAATGTAGTTAATTCTGTGATATGATATGGGCCATGTAGTGTCTTATCATTTGAGTAATCAAATGAAGAAGCGGGGGGGGGGATGATAATTTAGGAATATTGAGAGAGAAAAGAAAACACATTAAAATTAAGTACTTGCAGAAGCTAGAGGAAATTAAGATGGTTGACATTTGCTTTTCCAAAATTTGCAGTTAAGATCACTAACTTGAGCTTAGTGCATGATTGGTGTAATCAAGTAATAAGGATATGCATCAAAAATTTGCTTCTTCAAGAGAAGAAACCAAATGCCATTTTAGGTTGTAAGCTGTTTTGAATAGGCCAGAGACCTCTAGTTTAGATTTTCAGTGCCCAAGCTGTAATACAGAATTAATGCATAATTATTTGAAGCAACTGATGTCAAGTAAAGAGAAACAGTGTTGCTGAGATTTTCTAATAGCAGCTGTAGTTGGATGCAGAAGCATGGGAGTTTTTAAAAGGCAAGAGTCACACTGAAATAGCTATTAAAAGGACTAGAGAAATGGCAATGTTAAAGCTGTTCACTAAGGCTGGGACCCAAACTCACTCTCTTCTTCCTCCTGCTGCCTGGTACTTCGTTTCAGGCCGGCACTGGGTTCCTCTGTCAGCCGTCCAAAGCTGCAGCATTACTAAAATCTTACTGAGGCCCAACCAGCAAGTTGATATTATCTGTTTGTAAATCATCTCCTACAGGAATGGTATCTTACTCCTTGTACCAGGTGAAAGGTCTTGTTCTTTTAAGGGCACGTTTGCTGCTTGGTTTTGTGTTGAAATCTATTTATCAGTGCGTTCTTGTAGAATGGTGTGGTTTTCCTGTAATAAATCTTCAATCTGAGTCCTGTCTTAGGTTCACTGATTCATCCTGGTGGTTTATTCTGTGGCTTATTGGCAGATGTTCCAGGTGATCCAACCTGAAAGAAGAGTTCTGTATATCCAAGCAAATAATTGTGTGGAGGCCAAGGACTGGATTGATATCCTCACCAAAGTTAGCCAGTGCAACAAGAAGCGCCTCACGGTCTACCATCCCTCTGCCTATCTTAATGGCCACTGGCTTTGCTGTAAAGCTACTGCAGACAATACTCCTGGCTGCACACCCTGCACAGGGTAAGGATTGGTAACATTGCATTGGCCTAAGTCCTGCCCTGGTGGGGGGCGGTGTGTGTCTGCAGTGTGACTTGCAAGTGTGCAGTTACCAAGATCTTGCTGGGTGTGCAGGTGTCCTGGTGGTTTTAAAGGCCACCTTTGCTGGTATTTCCCATCCTGTCAGTACCTGCATGTCTTGGTCAAAATATTGACGTTTTTACAGTTAAAGACATTGATGGTGTAAGGACCCACTCATGCCCTTTGTTAAGTGAAGATGTACTGTCTGGTTTGTAGGAAACAGTTTTCATTTAAACTGAGAGAAGTAATAAGTCTGTAGTGGAAGTTAGTCTCAGAATATAAAAAGTGGATGGTTGGAAATTCAGTGCTTTGGCTCCTCCATCTGGCTATAGCCGACTAATTCACAAGAATATCTGGAGGCTGATACAGTCTTTTCTTTCAAGTCAGAATGAAAGCATGCTGGATAATAAAGGCATAAAGAAATTTGAACTTGTAACTTGTCTACTTCTCCTTTGGGGAAACACAGAGCTATGTTACACACTATCTGTTGGCTTTCATGAGTGCTCACTTTTACTTTCTTTCTTGTCAAGTGCTTTTTGTGCCTTAAATGCACTGCTCAGTATATAACTTCTCTTCTTAATGCTTTACAGAGGTCTGCCAGCAAATATACAACTGGATATAGATGGAGATAGAGAAACTGAACGCATCTACTCTCTTTTCAACTTGTATATGCCAAAATTGGAGAAAATGCAAGGTGAGGATGAAAGATCATTACATCTCCAGTACACTTACGAAGGCAAAAATACCCGTGAAATGTTGGATATTCTAGCTAGATCAGTCTTCCAAATCACATCCTAGAACACAGTGGCCATTCCCCTTGTTTCCCCTTCTGTTGTCTTGAGGCAGTTATGTGAATTATTTTTAGTGCAGTGTGCAGTCTCATAGTCTGTAATAAGTTCTTTGCGTAATAACAGTTGTTTGAAATAGTCTTAACCACATAATCCTGAAATAGCATAGGCACAGAGCATTGTTTGGATGCTCTGAATTGTCAAATCAGAGGCAGCAGTGAACCAGAAGTTTACTGATCCTGACAAGAGGTAAAGTTGAGGTTTCAGTGGAATATGGTTTTGTGCTACCAGAAGTCATGTGCACGTTCCCTGATTCAGGTCCCAAGATCAGGCTGTATACAAGTGGTTTCTTCAGGAAGGCTCATTTGGAATTACCTGTCAAGGGTGACCCGGGGATGTCTGTGAGAAGTTGAAAAGTGGAGTTTTGGCTGGGAAACCCTCAGGAACTGAGGGGAGCAGAAGTGTGATGTAAAGGATGAAAGAAAGAAGAGACAGCAGAGGAAGTTGGTACTAGTAAGCATGCCAAGAAAAGTATCCGGTGAACACAGTGCCAGACTTGAAATCCCAGTTTAGCACAGGGAGTGGTGGGGAAGCCTTCACTGTGGCACTGATCTTTAAATAGGACTTCATTTTATAATAATATGAGATAAGCCAGTGGTGTCAAACACACAGCTTGGAAAGTACTTTAATCTGTTCCTGGCTGCTGTGCAATTGCAAACTTAAGATCACCACCACTTCCGAGCTGTCTGAACCAGTGCCCAGCTTTCCGCTCTTCCAAATCCTCACTACCAGAGCCAGCATCGAGTTTCGGTGTTGGGGAAAAGGACACAGGTCTGGCACAGACAGTGCAGCAAAGGGGAGGGAATTTGAAAGCTGAAACTGAGACAGCAGGAAAGCTAGAAAGCTAAGGAAAAAGACAGATGAAGCAAAATACTTTCCCCTTCTAAACCACTCAGCTGCAGTGCAAGAGTAGATCACATGAGGAATATGTTAGAAATGTTCGTGAGTAGTCAGTGTCCAGGCTTTCTTGCCAAGAAGGCTCCCTGATAAGATCAGAATGTAGTGTAACTTTTCCCTTTGGATATGTCATTAAGCAGGCAGTAGTCACGGCATGTCCTGCTTATGTGCGAGTCTTTTAGGGATAATGTGGTAAAACATGGCCACTTCAACCTGTAATGATTTTGAATTCAGTCTGCATTTTCTGCCTAGGGATGGAACTTGTCATGTCAAGTGAATAGTTGACTTTGCCACTGTCTGCTTAGTCAGGCCTGTGACAGTTCCCAGACTGGGCATGGGGTACTGCTAGTGGTAATTGAGATGAAAGCATCGTCTGTGCAGTTAAGGACAGCTTTCCACCAAGCTAGGAGCAGCTGGCAGGCTTGCTGCCCTTCCCATATGAGATGAGGTATGGGACAAACTTCTGTGCCTACCAACAGCCCAGCAAAAGAACAGAGAACTTCTGTCAGTGTCAGCCGCAGTTCCATGGTGGTCATACGGAAGCAAACCAAGGAACTGTATGAAGTCCAGAACTGACCAGTTTTAGTCTGTGTGTCTTCTTTTTTCCTGCTGCCTGATATCTATTACTGTACTTGATTTTTTTTGTCTCCAGAGGCCTGTGGCAGCAAATCTGTCTATGATGGACCCGAAGAGGAAGAATATTCTACGTTCATCATTGATGACCCTAAGGAGACGTATAAAACACTAAAGCTGATTATTGAAGGTGTTGGAACTTTAGAGCAGGAGCATGCTCAGTATAAGAGGGATAAATTCAAGAAGACAAAGTATGGAAGCCAGTAAGTATAATGGGTTTTCCAAACAGAGGGGCAGTCCTGGGAAATGGTGTTTACCTTACCTATGTTCTAGCCTTCACCATATATTGTCCAAAAAGGATCCTGCAAGTACATGCAAAGTAGGAATGTAACAGGATTGATATCACAGTATTTTAAAGGACTAAAAGAAATTTGTAAATGCTTGATTTTGAATGCAGTTTCAGTTATGTATATTAAAAAAAGTGGGTTTGTTACATTGTTGCTCTTAAATTTTAAACATTAGCTGAAGAGTTAATAACAGAAGATACATGTATTTATCAGCTCAGTTTGAAGTGTTGGTTTAAGAATGGTAAGAGTGGCTGATAAAACCACATGACTTTATTTTGTGTGCGCATAAATAAAGCATTCTGCATATAGCTGACAAAAGAGAGGATAAATTCGATCAGTCAGCTCTTGTACCTGAAGTATCATACAGTGTTGTCATTACAATTACAGTTTTGAAAATCAAACTTAGGGAAAAGGTTTTGTCTGTTCTGCTTTCTGCTCTGACTTGTTTATGTCCTCACGGAAAACTCTATGATTTTTTTTTTTTAGGGAACATCCAATTGGTGACAAGAGCTTCCAGACATACATCAGACAACAGTCAGAGATCTCAGCACATTCCATATGAAGTACAAAGGAAATCACAGGACAGTGCTGAAGAGTTGATCAGTGAAGCTAAACAGCAAAACAAAAGGGAAGCCACACATGTAGCAAAATGTATGGATAAGTGTCAAGCTTACAAACTTTGAGACTTGGTAAACATATTCTCTTTTCAAGAAACTGTTATAATACTTGCTATGCACTTTATTCATCTGGTTATTGACAGATGATAAAACTCTGCCTTCTAGGCAGCTGTTGTCATGTGTATTTTTAAATTTGCTTTGGTTTCTTGGAATCTAGTGATCAGTTCAATGATCAAGGTGTGTGGACTTCATCTAGACAACTCCCATGCAATTCCTTATGTTTTGGAAACCAAGCATGCTGCTAATATGCAGCATTTTCTAGAATGGTTGTTTGTTACTGTTTTTTGTTCCTGATTAATGTATATTATGCCACACCCCTGCGTGCTCTCTTAGGAAAAGCTTAGTAACACGTTACTTTTAATGCCTGCATTTAGAAAAGAAGCAGGGAGAAACCCCTCTGGTGTAATCTCTTGCATTGTAGCTTGTATTCTGAGCAGGCCAAGGAGAAGGCCTTTTGTTTTTATAGCAGCGTAATTTTTGCTAACCGTGCACAGTTTTTAATAGAAATTCAGATCTGAATGGTACTCTTGATATTTTTGAGATACGAAGTCATTTCTCCAGGCACATTCAGCAGACTTTGGTTTTGAAGATGTAATCTCAGCAGTCAAATAAAACTGACTGTCATAAATATGAGTAAGAAAGAAATGAACTCATGTCAAAGCTACATGTCTCTCTTATGCAGTCCAGTCAATGGTAGTCTTTGAAAGTCTGCCAACTGAAAGGCAAGGTAAGCTGATTTTGATGACCTTTTACCACCACAGCAAGAAGAACGAAGAGAATATGAATCTGTCAGATGAGACATGCTGATTCCCAAGCACAAACACTGTCAAGATGGTTTTTTCTGAAAGAATCTTTATGCACTGGAGTCCATGCTATCCTAGTACCACTTGCTTTTCTGGAAAATAGATTTCTACTTTTCAAAAAATGTTTTAAAATACTTTTAAAAAGAGACTTGTTAAAGGATATTTGGTATATTAACACACATAATGGTATCTTGTTAATATTCTGAGTGTAGTGAAAATGGAATGAGCTGTGTATCTCACAAATACCAACAAAAGTCATTAAGGAGGGGAATCTGCTAAGTCTGAAATTCATATTTATGTATGCTGTTTAGTTGTACACCATATTTTTTCTCTGTGTAAGGGTCTGATATACAAACATCTAGCTTTGATGGCTTGGAAGCCTGCATGATGGACTATAAGCCACTGTGGAGTAGAAGCTAGTACTGGTTTTAAACTGAATTGGAACAGAAAACATTGAACTACGTATTAGTTTAATGTGAAGATGTCTGTGTCTTTGCTTCAAGTGTTGCAGAGTAATTTTTAACTGTGTCCTCACTGCATCTGACACGATTTAAGATGCCTGAAGTACTTTGAATGCCTCTGTTTGTTTGTGATGCTCTTAGGAATGAGGTTTTCTTTTTGTTCGCGTATATAGTAGGCCACCTCCTGGTAGATGATAAATGATCTTTTATTCATTTTCACCCAGCAGACTGGGGAAAGGGAAGTAATGACGCATTGCAAAGATGCATTTTGGACTCCAAGCTTTTAGCTGCCATGAACTGCAATTTTTAACATGTATTTGTAACTTAATATTGTTTATAAAATACTAATGACCTGTAATGTGTGTTCTACTTGCCAATTAAAAGAAATGTTTTATTTCTGAAACCTGTGTTCCCATTTGGAGTCTGTTCAAATTCACAGTGGCCACCAGCATGCCTCTTGGCGCAACATCCAGTGTTCAGAGTTGGACCATGGGTGGAGATCCTTGTGAGTGTAAACCAATGTCTGCTGGGGGTGCCAAGTCCCATCCTCGCTCCTCCTCCCATCCCCACTCACCCCTTTTCTTGTCACCCCTTTTCCTGTCACCCCTTTTCTTGTCACCCCTTTTCTTGCACATGACTTTGCAGTGAACCAGACTGGGCGCCAGAGTCAGCCATGAACTGTGCTCTAGCAAAGAAAGCAGTTCTCACTCAGCTGTATCAGCATTTTGAACTGATTCCTCGTGTTACTGTGCAGCTGTTGCTGCTGTGAGGGAGGGGTGAGACCATATTTGAAAGAACTGAGAGCACAATACTCTGCGTTCATTTTGGTTGGCTCGTGGACCTACAGAACCACCACCCTCTGATTAGAACCTATTTGGTGACAAAAACACGGACATGCTGAGGTTTGTGCAAATCAGACTTCTGGAGCTTACCAGTCCTCTCTGGATATTTATGTACATTGAGTTTTGACTCTGAGATGTGTGACAAGCTGCACACACTGATTCTGTTGGAGAGCGTTTGCAGAAAGGCTGGGCAGCAGCTCCTCCAGGACAGAGAGCTGTTGACTCTCATTTGGGGTGTGTTCATTCTTCTAACGTTCAGGGTACCTCCCACTAATGTAGCAGGTGCTGTCACCAGAATATGGGCATGTATTTCCGAGAAACTTGTGGGGAAGAGCTGCTGCAGGCACGCTCAAGCTGAGTGACAGTAGTGGTTTAACAGATAGACCACATCCAGGAATGAAAACCAGAACTGATGGTGGAAGACACATCACTAGTGTCTTGGTGAGGGTGAACTTGAATGCAATTGCACAAGTGTAGGGTTTTGTGTTAACCTGTAATCCTTGTTTTAACCACAAAGTTTTACGTACGATGAATCACAGAATCACAGAATCACAGAATCACAGAATATTATGAGCTGGAAGGGACCCACAAGGATCATCTAGTCCAACTCACCATCTAATACCCGTAGGGAGACCGAGAGCACATCGCAGGGCATAACACCAGCCTAGATCCCTCACAGTCTAGCAGGCCACTCCGAGCCGGAAGGGGCCCAACGTCATCCAGCCCTACACCTCCCTGCTAGACCATGTCACTAAGCTCCTCGTCCAGTCTTCTCTTAAACACCTCCAGGGACGGTGACTCCACCACCTCCCCGGGCAGCCCATTCCAATATGCGATTACTCTCTCTGTGAAGAACCGCTTCCTAATGTTAAGATTGAACCTCCCCTGGCGTAGCTTGAGGCCGTGCCCTCTCGTTCTGGTGTCGTCAGCCTGGAAGAAGAGATCCACACCCATCTGGCTGCAACCTCCCCGCAGGTAGTTGTAAACAGCAATGAGGTCCCCTCTGAGCCTCCTCTTTTCCAGACTGAACAGTCCCAGCTCCTGTAGTCGCTCCTCATAGGGCCTACCCTCC
>WEKX01003737.1:30667-47416 GCA_013390025.1 Pitta sordida | reverse complement strand
AGGTTGTACATCCTCTTTTTCTCCCCCAGCTCCTTCAGGAGCTCTTTGCTCATCCAGACTGGCCATCTGCACCTCCGACTCACTTTTCGGCACATTGGGACCGCCTGCTCCTGTGCCTTCATGAGCTCATTCTTAAAGTATGTCCAGCCCTCCTGGACCCCTCTGCCATTAAGGGTTGTAAACTGACACAGGATTTGCAAGAAATGAGCAGTTAAATGTAGAATTACTGTAACACTATTCCCAAGTCAGTCTATTTTTCACTCAGTCTCTTCCAATATATACAATAATTTTGTTCTCCTGCTACAATGTCTAACCTTAAGTCAATAGGAAAACTTTGAAAGCTGCTTCTCTTATGGCATAACTCAACACATTGGGTGAAGGTGTTGTGTTAAAACTGGTCTTCCAATACTTGCTTAGCCTATGTCTCCTGTCTGTCTGCAGCATATGTTTCTGATGTTATCTTCAGAAACATTCAGCAAATCCTGCCCACAAGAGAAATTACTTGATTTGTACACTTGGTACAGCATCCCTTACATCTGGAATGAAGAAAATAACATTTAAAAAGGGCATAGGCATTAAGTAGGCATGTCAGATCAGATTTCTTTCCTTCTCTCCTCTGCCCCAGCCTGAAAAGCAATAAAAATATTTTTGATAGGAAACATAATTAGAAGCCAGGCTGTTCTCTCTGGGGACTCCTAATGCCAAAGAATTTACCTGAAATTTCAAATTGTTGTGTTTACTGTGTTTATGCAGAGCTGTTAATTCTAACCACAAATTTGCCTGATGTTAACAGGTTTGCCTGCAAAGATAATGCGGATGTGTTGATTAAACAAAAAGCTGACCTGATGCCCCTGAGGACCAAGGTTGGCCCTCCTCGCTGCCAGAGCACTGCTGACTCATATTCAACTTGCCATCCACTAGGACCCCGAGGTCCCTTTCTGTGGCACTGTTTTCCAGCATCTCATTCCCCAGTGTGTATGTACATCCAGGGTTGCCCTTACCCAGTTGCAGAATCTGGCACTTTCCCTTGTTGAACTTCATATGGGTGGAGATTGTTCAATCCTCTAATTCGTTGATGTCTCTTTGTAGGGCCTCCCTGCCTTCAAGGGGGTCAGCAGCTCCTCCCAGTTTTGTAACATCTTGCCAACTTGCTTATTATCCTTTCCAGTCCTGCGTCCAAGTCATTTATGAAGACGTTGAAGAGCACTGGGCCCAAGTTGGAGCCCTGTGGAATCCCGCTAGTGACAGGTCATCAATCTGATGTTACCCCATTCACTATTATCCTCTAGGCTTGACCTGTGAGCCAATTGCTCACCTCTTGCATAATGTGTTTATCCAGCTGTACTGGACATTTTGTCCAGAAAGGACACTGTGAGAGACAGTATTAAAATCTTTGTTGAAATTTTAAAATATTGCATCAACTGGCTTCCCTTGATCGATGAGGTGGGATACCTTGTCATAAAAGGAAACCAGGTTTGATAAGCAGGACTTTCCTCTTCCAAAGCTGTGCTGGCTGTGGCCAGTACAGTGCTATCTTTCAGATGTTTTTCAATATCTCCCAAAATAATCCTCTCCATAACTTTACCAGATACTGAAGTGAGTCTGACAGGCCTGTAGTTTCCTTGAAAATTTGGACAACATTGGCAAGCTTCCAGCTAAGACCCCTCTGGATTCTCAAGAACACTCAAAAATTCTCTCAACAAGTGTGAGGCTGGGGTGGCATCTGACTTATTTTACTAAATTCACTCCACATTTTTAACCTCTGTCACAGTTGCACTGTTCTGCCCTAAAGCTATCAAAAGGAAACATATTTCTTATTATTCACTTGAGGCCACAACAAAAGTACTGCTTACATATGAACTTTTACATGTAAACAAGTAAGTTTTGATAGAGACTACAGCAGTGTACACGATTGCCATTATGTACCAAAGGCATGAATTTGTAAATTTATTTGATTAAGAAAGGCACTTTGGATAAATGTAGCCATGCATTTTTCTGGGGATAGAAAGTAAAACTAGTAATCATATTTGTGTAGAGAAATCTGATGGGAATAAAAGCAGTGACTGTTATGAATTACAGGGGAAGCAAAATGGAAATACTCACTTGATGAAAACAGAAACGGTGCATACAAAATAAAACGGGGGGTACCTTGTGGTTTACTTTCTTTAGCGAGTTTTTCTGCATTTCAGCTCAGCTATAATTCCTACTTCTCATCCTCTACAGAAGCCAGCTTTTAGCAGCCATGGAATCCTATGCATGTTGTGGAAATGACTGGAGAGGCTCATGGCTGAGAAAAGCAACTTTAAAAATAGACAGACTCATCTATGATGTCTGGAGATGCAAATGCTTTGCCTCCCACTGTGCTGCAGTATTGTGAGAACAACTCTATGTTTTCTCTTGTGATAAGGCCCCTTAAAATGATTCCAGCTTCCTGGCCTGGTGGTTCAGCATTCCATTAATAGCACTGATGCTGAATTAGTGAAACAGTTGTGAGTTGTTAAAAAATAAGGAGATTTTGGTAAAACCCAGATCATTAACCTGACCAGGTTTACCACAGTCTCACACTTGCGTCAGCACACCTGATGAGATGGGAACAAGCCACCGGGACAGCTTTGCCACCAGAAGGAATGTGGCTCCCAGCTATGCTCACAATCCATTTGCTTCCAACACTTACCCAGCTCACACTCTCTGAAGGTGTCAGCAATATGCAGCACTGTCTGTTATAGGACCTTCTTCTGAAGCCAGTATTGCCTGCACATATATCCCCTCCCCCTGAAAAAGACACTGTTGCTTAGGTGACCACCATTCTCATCTTCGTCTTTTGAATTGTCTATGTGCACAGGCTGGCAGCTGCCCAAGGATCCTGCTGTTATTCTAGTATGAGAACTAGCGAAAACCAGAGAGAAATTCAGCTCCAAAACCTGGTTCTTCCTGCTGTCATAGTACCATGTTTCCTCAGGGTTTGTCGAGGAGCCAGACCTGTGGTAGTTGCTCTGGCACTCCCCCACCAGCCCTTTGCTGCCTTCCGTGATGAAGATTGCCACTGGCTCAAAGGCAAGTTTCTCACTGGAGATCTGGGCCTGAACCTCTGTCATGGTTTGGGGTTTTTTTCCTCTTGCAGTCAGGAGTTTAATAGCTTCTGCCTGGGCCTCCGTCAATGCTACGGAGATCAAGGTCATGAGCAGAAGGAGATAGAGATGCCTCTGTGAACAATATATTTGAGAAAAGGGAAAAAAGTTAGTAACAAGATGTAGATTGCCAGAGCAGGGCCTATGTGGAGAAGCTGAAAGCTGTGAAGGCACAACGAGGCCGGCCAGAGAAGGAGTAGGAAGCATTCCAGGCATCCCGCTGCTGCTTGTGGAATGGTGCTTGGTGGCATGACCTAGATATTAGGGTAGTGTGTTATAGGTAAGATGGTGTGTTGGTAGCAGGATGGCAACAGGTTAGGTAACAGGTTAGGCCAGGTTAGGTAATAGGTGATAGGTTGGACTTGATGATCTCTATGGTCTTTTCCAACCTTACTGATTCTGTGATTCTGTGAAAGCAGACTATCTGCCTGAAAACCTGTGGAATAGAGAGAGAGAAACAGCAATGCAGAATCCACCTAAGGCCACAACTGAAGATGGAGAATCATGCTGCAACAGCTGCAGATGTTTTAAGAGCCCAGAAACACGGGTTTGCCTTGTTTTGCCTGTGATAAGTTTTTTTTCCTCCAGAAGGGGTTGTGGGTGAATCTCTGACATCCAGCCAGGGTCAAACCATGACAACCTCCTTTGTCTGGAAATTGTTGTTCCTTTTCTTTCTGGAGAAGTCACCTTGGTATAATTTCTATCAAAGGTACCAGGAAGAGGGAAAAATAAACAAAAAGCCCTCATACGGTGTAGTTCAGAGAGCCTTTCAAGAGGACTTGGCACTGATTATCACCAGAGATTAGGTGGTGCCCAGGTTATTTTGGTGTCAGAAGGACATGGCTGATGCTATTGCTTTATTTAGAAGTTGTGAATGCAGAAGAGGAGATGAAGAAACTGGCAGGCCTGGGTAGATATTGTCAGTCAGTCAAATTAAGAAGTAGGAAGGTATGGAAATCCTGGAGAGAAGCAGGACCCATCTTCCTGGGCTGGAAGGGGCATGTGCTCTGGTGTTTGAGAGACTGCTAAGCTCTTAGGGTGGGACCCGACACAGTCAACGTAAAGCAAGAGCCAAGGGGCTTTGGGCAGGCTCAAGCAGAATTGGAACTGGTTTTACCCACCAGGATCCCAAAGCTGAACAATGCTCCCTTAATCAAGCTGTTCAGTAATTAATTTTCTCTGCCTCTTTCTCTTGCCTAAGTAATTCCTGCTGTGAGGGAGAGCTGTTGGCTTCTGCTGTGTTATTCAGAGCAACAGCTGGCTGAAAACCCTATGAACCACCAAACAGCCACGTGTGCATGGACCACCTGCATCTGCCTGGGGCCAGCAAGGAGGAGAATGGGGCACATCCTTGGCTCCCTGCAGGTGGGCGCTGCAGGGCAGGGCTGCTGGGGGTCCCTCCAGGCTCTGCAGGCAAGGTTCCTCTGTTCAGCATAACTTTTTTTGCCTTCCTTGGCCCTATCTGTCCAAAACTGTCCCCATTTCTTCTTCTTTTCTCACCTGATGCCCAGGGAGAATAGATGGAGACAGACCCTCTTTACCAGCACCTTCTTCTTGTCCAAAGTGCCAGGACCAGCCATCTGCCCTTTCTAGTTTCTCAGACCTCATGGTCACTTTGCCCTAGCCCTAGTTGCTACCACTAATTAGAGAATCACTGACAGACTCAGTGCGGAAGGGACCTCTGGGGTACCCCCCATCCCACCTGTGCCTTGGATCAGATCTTTTGACTGCTCCTAATAGTACCTTTGTGAGATAGCACCACTCTTCACCTGGTCAAGGAGGTCACTTTGGCAGTGATACAACACTGCAGTGGAAGAGGAAGGAAGCTGATGAGCTGCCTGTGGAGTTATTTTTTTCTTCTCTTACAATAATTTCAGTATTGCTTAGAGGTAATGGGGTGCAAAGAGAAGCATTTTTATGCCATAGACAACTATGCCAGCCTCCTTGCCTGTAAAATTTCACTCAGCTGAGCATTTGTTGCAGGGGGCTGAGTGTTCCAAAATGGACATTAGGGGCTTTGAAACTGCTTTAACCTGAAGTGGTTTTGCCTTTGTAGACCATTCCCCACCTTTGTAGGGAGTGGGGAATGGTTTTCTGCTGATATGTTCATATAAGTCTGACAGTACTGTTAAGGTGTTACTTAACCAGACAACCTCTGATGTCTTGTTGACATTCATGAGAAACAAGATTTGTATTCCAAATGAATTCAATAACAGCCATAAGACAAAGAAGATGGCATCTGTCTCTGCAAACGTAGATCTCCACCACTCAGATGTTAACATTTCAGTTAGGTACTCATCCTCTAATAGAAGGGGAAAGAGAGAGGCCCCTCTAAAGTGTGATTCACAACACACAATGCCAACTTTAGGATGAAAGTAATCAAACATTAAAAATTTTCATTTCCATTCTATTGACCACAAAGAGCTCTTACATGGCACGATCTCTTACAATAAAGCCATCTGAAGCTGGTGAGATGAGTGCCACCCAGGGTGACAGGAGGAAAGCCCGCCTGCTGTGATGTGCATTGTCACTCTTTACTCTCCTTTAATCCCCCTCCTGGTCCAGTCAGTGATTTGCTTGCAAGGCCTGGATTTCCTCGCAGGGTTTTCCTCTCCTGCGTCTGGCTGAGGCCGCTAGATGGGGGTGCAGGATCTCATGCAGGATCCATCCCACAACCCCAGGGCCCTGCTCAGCTGCTGTTAAACAGCGATCCGAACAGAAGCAGCTCATGAGCACTATTCTGTGAGCACCAACACCGATTTCGTGCATTGGCAGCCGAGCTGGTGCCACACAACTGAGCCAGGTGGGCTAAAAGGCCACTGAGGTTCTCACTGACTTGCCAGAACATGCTCTGCAGGCTTCAACTCTGTTTCTGTTCTGCCTGCTGCAGCAGGACAGGACCACACCTGGGCAGGTACAAAGCTGGAGCTGCTCCGGCAGCACCTGATACACCATGAAGGCTGCCAGGACAAAGTGCCCGCTCCCAAACAAGCTTGAACTGGCAGAGTGAGTATGGAAAGAGAGGTTCAAGCCCTGTTTGATACATTCGCAGTGCTTTACACTGTGTACTTGATGCCCGTGAGAAGGATATTCCTTCTTGGCAGAAGGCAGCCAGACAAGAAAGATAAATTCCTTGCTGTCTCAGTGCTGTTAAACAGATCAAAACGGGGAAGGAGACAATTCTCATGTTGTATCACTTAGATCTAGAGCACCCAAGCAGCAATTAATTTCCTGGTTATTGCTTTCAATTCACTTTGTGGTTATTGTTGTGTTGTATTTTATGGGTGGGATATTGATCTTATTCTAAGAATCTCTGTTCCCCTTTTGCCTGTTCTGTCTTCTTTTGCAGAGTGGGATGGGAAATGTGTTTGACTAGGTGAGCGGTACATCCTTATTTTAAACTCATGCTGGGAAATGATTGTATATTTGTCTCCAGCGCCACAAGCGATTCCTTGGTGGTGTGGATCATAGCTTGGGAAACACAGAGCTACAACTGGCCTTGTGGTCATTTCTGGGATGGCTGGGAGAAAAACCCAAGGCCACAGGGCCTTACAGCATTAGTACAGTAACCATTGTATCCATGCTGGCCCAAAGGATTTATATTCTGAAAAACAATTTCTAAAAAATGTGAAGGATACTGGCATTCCTAAATTTGGTGGTGGAGATACCCTCCAATTGTTTTTGAAAGCACTGGCAAAACAAGAATACTACTATATTTCATCAGTTTAGTGAGTCCAGTGAAAACTTCTTTAGAGGTCCTCAGCTGTCTGACCAATAAATTCCTTAACACACAGTAAGCATTCTTTTTGCCTTACTGTTTTGTTTGCAGGGATCAAATGAGGTTATCAGCAGTGCGGAGTCCTTAGTAGAGAGCTGCTGGCAAACCGGGTCTGTCCTGGCATCCAGGCACCAGAGAAGTTGGGCTGCCTCCCAGCCTTGGACAAGGCAGGAGAGAGAAGGAACAGTGCTAAACAAGAACCATGTCTTGAAAGCTGCTCAGATCTGGTCTGGGGAGAGATCTGGACCTCAGCTGAACAGGGCAGAAATGTTCTCCACCGGATTTCTTTCATGTCCCCTCCCTGGCATTGTGCATTCAGACTTCCCTGTCACACCTTAACCCAAACCTGAACTTCCTCAGGCCCTTCTGCTGTCAGAGTCCTCCAGTGGCATTGGGGGCAGCTGCTGGCAGCAATCCTGGAAGGACTAGATCCTGCTCCCCATAGGCTACCAGCCACCACTTACAGGACTCCGTGAGCCCAGGGAGTTTGCGGAAGAAATGTGCTGAGCTGGCAGTGGTGAGGCCGTAACGTGTCCATGGAGCACCTCTACAGGGCACATCCTGGATAAATCACACTGTCTCTATGGCTTTCCCTTCCTGCTCTGTGCAGATCAGCTGATGTCTTTTTGTTTGCACTTTGCGGTTTTTCCCTGGAAGACATGTGACACTTGATCTGCATTTCTGCTTGAGAAATGTTTGCCTGAGTTTTGAGCCAATGCTTAGACCTGTGAGTAGAGCACTTCTCAGCTAGCTCTTCCTCTGAAACACCGCTAAATGGCAGCTGTTTGTGCCTTTCACCTGGGCAGACACTGGGTCAGGGCTGGCTGGAGGTGGGCTGGCAGGAGCTGTGTGCTTGTGGCACAGGCTGCTTTCAGCTGTGTTTGCAGAGATGGAATGTTTTAGGCTGAGAGGTCTGTCTCCAAATGCTGGAGCATCTCATTCTTGGCTGTGAGGGCTGACAAGGACCAGCTGAGAAGCAGATGCTAAATAAAACAGAAAAACAGATTTTCAGTCTGGTTTTCCACATATCCAGGGTGCCTAATAGAGAGGACTAGCACCCATTATATGGTGCTGTGGTTGGTGCAGGATCTCTACTGCGGATTTCTAAAGAGCTACACTGAAGTCATTCTCCTTTTCCTTTGATGTGTAGCTTTAAGTTTAGGTGAGTATCTGCTCTTGTCCCGTTTGCTACTGGTTTATCCCACAACCAATTTCTGTGGTCTAAATTTTACATTGTTCTTTCAGTGGGGTCATTGCTTTTGAAATGCAACAGTTTTGGTGGGCAGGGCTGGGGGCAGAGCACAAAATTGAGTTCATCTTGCACCAGTGAAGTGGGGTTGCGCTCAGAATGCTCTTCTCAAAATGCTTCTGTTGCAAATGCAAAAACCTAGGAGAAGAGAATAAACCAATGTTAAATGCAATATCCTTTCCTCTGCCATCTTTTTTGTTTCTCTTATTGTAGACACAAGGGAGATGGCACTGGAAGATTTACCCATCGCCGCCCATTTCACACCAGTGAGGGCCGTGTGTTACCATGCCTGTGTTCAAAGGCTGATGAAGGCTCTACTCTGCTATAAATCTGCAGAAACATTTTCCATGACTGAGAAGCTGTCTGAGACTAGTAACTGAAAATGAAAAAAATGAGGGGAGCCTATTCAGCTGTGAGAAACCTGCTGGAAGTTAAATCTCCACCTTTGCTCCTTCCCAAAGCATGCTGCTTTTGTGGGTGAGTGAGAAAGGATTTGTGCACTCTTGGAGTGGATCAATTTTTGTTTTGAACACTCAGCATAATGCTCTAGGTAAACCACCTCTTGCTGATGCAATGAGAGCACCACACCCAAAAACTCACCATCCAGATATACTTTAGCCTTCTCTATGATAGCAGTCTAGCACTCACTAACAGTGGACTTCTCCACCTCACTCCGGAGCAGGGATATGGAAGTTGCTCTAGGAGACGTTTTTGGTACAGTGAGTGCATGAAACACATCAGTTAAATCGGTTTTAAAAGTTTTACCTTCAGAGTTTTAAACTGGCAGCAAACAAAACAAGACTTGAATTCAGTTGTGTGGGTTATGCTTCCCTCCGAGTAATAGGCCCAGCATCCCATTTTCTCCTTTGTCCTAAGCCATTCTGTGGTCTGAAGGCATTGGGGAGGCACAAGGGAAGTGCACATACATCCTCTTCACTGCATACAAGGGATTCCACCTCACACAATCCCTGACAGCTGCTGGTGGTGACCCCCTCACTGAGCCCTGAGCAAACCCCAAGCACTTGCTCCTGAGCATAACATTTTTCTGCTGTGGAAGTGAAGAAGCAGAGATGATCTGTCACTGCCCATATTGCTTCTGACTCCAAGGAGCTGCTTCTGGAGCAAGTCCAGGGGACGTTATGTACTTCAGAGCTGCTGATGACTGTGGAGTCAGGCAAGGCAAGTCATTGGATCTGCTCATCATGCCATTCACTTGGAACAGTGAAGGAGCTGAGCATCCTGTTCAGCATTCCTTGATGAGGGGAAAGCCTGTGTGGTCTTAGACTCTTTCAAGTTCCACACAAACTAAGAATCTTAGTCTAAAAAATAACACTTCAAAGGCCTGCTCAGCTCAGGACAGCTGTTCTCAAATTTTTCTGTTGCCTACTCCATTTCTTGCTGAGTCACTGGCCCTATTAACCCTCTGGACAATGTGAGTTTGCATCTATAAGCCTTTAAGGTGGGAGGTGCAAAAATAGCCACAGACTCCATTGCTGACACTGTTAAATTCAGCAGAGATGGATGCAGGAGAATTGCATGATGGTGGGCATTTATGTGCCTCTATCACACATGAGCATATAGTCATGCAGTAATATTTGCTTGCTGCCACTGTTGTCTGTGCTTTGTACATATCAACAACACTGAATTAAGCTGTTGCAGGATCTTAACCAGAGACTGTTTTTCACTGAAATATTCACAGGATTAGCAGAAACTAGAGTGTGAGCTTTCTATCTGTCAGCTTCTGTCTATCACTGCTCCTTCAGTGAGGGGGGTCTGAAAACATCATGTGTGTTGCGTGTAAGAATTATGAAAGAAGTGAGAAATCTGCCTTTCTCCAAAACCACCCAGAAAACCTTCATGTGGTCAGGCTGCCACAGGCCTGAAGAGTCTGACCAGTTCTGACCCCTGAGGGCTGTCACTTAGTCCTCAATGGTGTAGGGCACAGCTGCTCCACCTCAGACTATGGCATCCAAAACACAGTACGTATATTCCAAGGTCACCATAGCTTTCCTTCCCGTAGCGCTTGCTCCACGTCAGCAGCCCTGTGGTGTTCATTGGAACTACAGGTAATTTTCCATCTTATAAAGCACAAGGCTTGTTGCAGAAGGGTCTGTAGGCCGAGTAAAATCTCCAACTAACTCCATGTTTCTGTATTTATAGGATTATTTCCACCTCTCTGCCCTGTCTCTATCAATGGGACTGACATGTTTTCTTCCAAGCTACCGGTGTACATCTGCTAGCACCTTTCTATGCTCATGGAAAGTCCTGCTGTATTCCTGAAAAGCACAACACTATCTCTTGCTGAAACCAAATAAGTCACAGAAAAAAAGAAGTGTCTATCAGATATACCATCAGCAAATGTTGGCTAATGCTTGTAATGCACCTGGGAGTGCTGCACAGGGAAGTAAATCTCATTGGATCTCATCACAGCCTGTGTTCACAGAAGCTCTGAAAAGTATAATTTCCTTTTCCTGTTGTAAATAAATGTCTTTTGGGGCTCAAGAACCTTATCTGATATTCATGCAGCCTCCTTGAAACACTAAGGGTAGTGTTGCTTTAATTGCCTTTGAGAAGGTCTCAGCAACCTTGCAGCTGCAGATGGAAATAGCTTTTCATCTTTCTTTTTCTATTATTTTCCCTGAGATCATTTTTACTGGAGGAAATACGTCATTCATGGCAATGGGCTTGAAGAGGCCAGCAAGGCATCTCTGCAAGCTGGATTTCTTCACCCCATTCTGACCCATGGATTTTCTTGGCAACAGTACACAAAAACAACAAAGATAGCTGCCTTAGAGGAAAGTGAATGTCCTGTAGGCCATGATTTGATGTTTTCCAGACAAAATCTGTCTGGCAGAAAACACCACTCTACTCCAATTCCTCAATGTCTTCAAAGAGTGGATAATATCTTCAAACTTGGTTATCAAAGATCAAATTTGACAGTTCTTACCTGTTTCTAGCTACTTTTTCATGGACTTAACAGAGAACCTGCCACTAGGAGCTCAATTTCAGTTCCCCATTCAAACCTCTAAATATTTTTTGTAAGGCCTGCTTTCCACGTTGCAATCTTGCAATTCAACCTGTCCCACTCCCTCTACTCATCGTTGGGGAGCTGCCTGGTGGTGCTGCCTGTAGGTAGCACTGCTCTTCTAAGTAGAGTTGGCACTCATCAGGGGCCCAGAGACACCTTGGTAAAGGGCATGATATGAGCATAGTCAATAAAATGCTGATTTTCATGCACAATATTGGAAAGATCCTAGAGGGGGGAAAAATGGCCCAGAAAGGTAGGCATAGCCTGACTCATCGCCAAAACTAAGTTAGCACAGTGGTTAACCTAATCTCAGTCAACGTAAAATGACAGGCAACTTGTGCCTGCAGAAGGACTGCTTGTAAAATTGAGGCAGATTAATTTTGGGGTTTGCTGTGAATAGCTCAATAGTGCTACCTCATGGCCAGATAGAAAACTACTTCACCCTGATATTGCTTTTTTAACTTTAAATTTATTCTATAAGTGACAGACTTGCTACAGGAGTCACCTACTGCTGGACAAATACACCAAGTACATACAAGTGTCCAGCTGCATACATGGGGATTTCTTTTATCAGAGGTGAAGACTTAGAAGTTGCAAGGTTCACAGAGTACTTTAATTGAATCTAAAGTTTCTGTTAGTCCTTCTCCTGTTACTGGCAGTGTTGCACCCATCTCAGACAGGGAGCTCTTAGGCTTAGCTCTGCTGCCCAGCTTCCTGCAGAGGAGGCCACAGTGTTGTAGCCACTGCAACTGACTTCCATTGCATCTGGCCCCTACAAACACCATGCCTTCTGTTGGGTAAGATAAAGTTCAGAATAGGCCATAAAGAAACTGCTCAAGCCCTTGCAATACGTTTCCAGTGGAAACTTAATTACTTTGTTCTTTCTCCAATTGGATGCCACGTGTTTTGCCTTCCTTTCAATACTATCTGGAAAAAGATCAGGCATCAAAACATACCAGAAGAGACTCATGATTTGGAAAATTTATCTGGCCCGGAAACTCCTCATTCCCTTTCACCACCTTGTTTTCAGCCCTGATGCAGAATATTTCCATGCTGATAAATAAAAGAGGACTGGGGACCCATCACAAGGCCATTGGCTTTTACCTGATTTAAGCCACACTAATTGCTTTCACACTATATCACATCCACCCTGTGTCTCCTCTGAGTCACAAGCAGTACTTCTGACACAAAAGGTGTGATGTTTTTTTCCTGTCTCCTTTCAGTGCAGCCCCTCAGCTGTATGCTTTATAGCCTGGCACGAACCAAACCTCCATGCTGGACTTCTGGAAGGCAGACTTCGGACTGTTCAAGGATTTAATTAGGAGGGTACCATGGAAAACAGCCCTTAATGGCAAGGGGGTCCAGGAAGGCTGGACATATTTTAAGGCTGAGCTCATGAAGGCACAGGGGCAGGTGGTCCCAGTGTGCCAAAAGATGAGTTGGAGGGGTAGAAGACCAACCTGGATGAGCAAGGAACTCCTGACAGAACTAGGGGGGAAAAAGACGATGTACGGACTTTGGAAAAAAGGGGAGGTAAGTCAGGGTGTGTTTAAGGAAGTTGTCAAGTCATGCAGGAGAAAAATTAGAGAGGCAAAAGCCCAGATGGAACTCAACCTAGCTGTTTCTGTAAAGGGCAACAAGAAATGTTTCTATAAATACATCAACAGTAAAAAGAGAGGCTGCAACAACCTTCACTCCTTATTGAATGCAGAGGGGAATATAGTAACTAGAGATGAGGAAAAGGCAGAGATACTTAATGCCTTCTTTTCCTCTGTTTTTAACAGTAAGACAGATTGCCTGCAGGACAACTGGACTTCTTGACTGGAGGAAGGGGTAGAAGTGCAGTATAACCACCCTGTAATCCAGAAGGAGGTAGTTAGAGATGGCTGTGGCTTCAGTCCCTGTGTGGGCATTCGCTTGGGAGCTGGACTAGATGATCCTTACGGGTCCCTTCCAACTCGGAATAACCTGTGAACCAAGGTGGGAATGTGTTCCTATGGTCAGTGCTTTGTGAGATAAATCCAGTTGCTGCAAGAAGATCCAAAGCCTGAATCAGATGGAGAGTCAAAGTCTTTAAAGCTAAGCCAGATGTAGTTCCTCAATGACTGAGGCTAGTTGTAGCTCCTCTGGGACCAGCAGCCATCTCTCCTCCATCAAATTAGCCATTTTGTCAAGAAAGATACTTGAGGGATTACTGTACCCCGTGAAATGTGAAAATCACAGAATAGGATTTATAGATATATAAATGCAGCCTGCCCGCTGCCCTGCCCCCTCAGCCCCACCCTGATGTCTGCCTGTCCTGGTGCAGAGGTGCTCTGGGTGTCTTGCCTGCCTCTGCAGACCATGCCACGAGCACCAGGACACATTCCCGGTGCCAGGACCAGCAGGCTTGTCACCACAGACATATTCTAGGAGAAAACTTGCAAAAGATTGAGGACATGAAATTCAAAGCATGAAATAGTGGGGTATTACTACTGGCATCACAGACCAGATTATTTCAAAAAGAAAAGGACTTCCTTTTGTTAAATTATCTCAGTGTGCACCTGATGTCTCCTGCATTCAACGGGTCCCTTCCAACTCTTTAACTGCTCTCTTTAAGTTTTCCCTAGCCCTCAGAAAATGGGCCTGAAGAACAATGGTCAGAATCAGTATTTTTAGTGAGAAAAAGGAGTTTTGGCAAAAGAAAGGAAGAAACCTCTGGTAAAAGTTATTTTTTGCCAGGAGAGAAAGTAAAAAACCCTGGGTAATTTTTTTTTACAAGAGAGCCATTAAAAATAAAAATAACCTCCCTTGGTAAAGGTTGTCTCTTTTGCCAGAGAGAGCCATTAAGGCAACAAAGGAAGTAATCAAGAGTTAATCACCCTGTGTCCACTAAAAAACAGAACTGGAGAAAACAGTTTTTTAGTTAATTGCGGGAGGTAGCTTTTGTCTCCTGCCTCACCAGAGCTGGGATCTTCCGACCTCATGGCTAGGGGTTGGGGGTAAGGTAGAGCTTTCCGACCTTGCAGAAATTGGGTGTGTACTCCTACCTCATGGGTGGGAATGGAATGTTCCTGCCTGGTGCTTGGAGGAGGTTTGGCAGAGTAAGGTAAACCCTTTCTCTTACTTTGAACTTAACTTGCTTATTGCCGTGCTTGTTCACTTGTACCATTGTGGGGGCAGGGAAGTTCTCTAGGGTGGCTGTGTCTGCGTGTAGAAAGCCCTAGAGTGGGAGTGAAGAGGCAGAGACTGCTAACTGTCTGGGGAGGGTGGAGAAGTGCCTTCCTCCAGGACAGCTGGGGTGCCTGTTAAAACCAAGCACCCTGCTGGGGCTGGGCCTGCTGCCGGAAGGGTAGAAGGAGAAACTGAAGTTTTGGGTTCTTGTTGGGAGATTGGATCTCCCGGTGAGACTACACCTACTGTGGTTAGTCAGTACCGACTCTTACGACTGGTGGTCAGAGATGGAACAGGAAAGAATTGTTTAAATTTCTATTACAGTAATCCCTCAGCTCTTTGCGGCTCAAATTTCGTAGCTTCAAAACTTCGCCTTCCCTTTTTCTGTGAGGACACCATGGACTTCCCTCGATTCTTTGAGGTATTTTTCCATGTCATGTGAGCATGGGATGGCCATGCATGCGCAGTCCGTGTCTGCCATGATGTGGGACAGGACAGGCACGCTCCATGGGACAGGACTAACACANAGTCAGTACCGACTCTTACGACTGGTGGTCAGAGATGGAACAGGAAAGAATTGTTTAAATTTCTATTACAGTAATCCCTCAGCTCTTTGCGGCTCAAATTTCGTAGCTTCAAAACTTCGCCTTCCCTTTTTCTGTGAGGACACCATGGACTTCCCTCGATTCTTTGAGGTATTTTTCCATGTCATGTGAGCATGGGATGGCCATGCATGCGCAGTCCGTGTCTGCCATGATGTGGGACAGGACAGGCACGCTCCATGGGACAGGACTAACACACCCAGCAGGGCAGGTGGGTGGCACCTCTCGCTTGCTCAGGTACTGCCCAGAGATCGCTCCCTTATGATTGTTGGAAAGGTTACATGTATAGGGAAGGTTTATAACACAGTGTCAATGATTTTTACAGAGGCTTGCCTCGGGGCCACACTGGGACTCCCTCTGCCAGCAGTGCAGCAGCCATGTCGGCCCATAGGGGCCCAGGACCCCCTCCTCTGGTGGCACCATGGCACTCTTGGGAGCCTGAGACCCCCTCTGCTGGCAGCAGTCTGGCTGAGTCCACCCACGGGGGCCCAGGACCTCATCCGCTGGCAGCAGTATTGCTGTGGCAAAAGCCAGGGACTCACCAGAACTCCCTGGTGGTGGGGAGGGGCAGAGAAGACCCTCTTCCCTCCTCTGTCCTGTTACATGGTGCAGGGAGGGCTGGGAATGCCCCATGGCACTCTGGGGCTGAGGAGGTGGGGTGAGTGGCATGCCTAATTTGCATATGTATGATCTGCTTATCTTTGTGGATTTCAGCTATCGCGGCAGTCTCTCAGTCCAGGACCCCCAGGAAATTTGAGGAATTACTGTACTAATAACCTAGAATGTCCAAATTTGATCTCCACAAATCTAAGATACTTGTCGTGGTTTGACCCTGGCTGGATGCCAGAGATTCACCTACAACCTCTCCCGGAGAAAAAAAACTGGGAAAAAGGTTTATCACAAGGAAAACAAGACAAGCTACAAGTGAGGAATATAAAGGATACCCTGTCCATCGCAAGGAACGGGACATGCCAAGGGCGTCGCGAAACGCTAAACTCACAAAGAAGTGCAGGTCGTTAATATGCATGCAGGCCACACCCATTGCTCCACCCCCTGGAACTCTGGAGCGGTGCAGACAATTTTCTGCTTCTCCCCTCGGGTTCTGTGAGCCAGGGGGAGCAAAGGGAAACGTTTCTGAGTGGCTGCTGCGACCGTGTGTGCTCGCAGCCCAAACCTCATGCTGCTGCTCCCCCCCCCAGTCCCCTGACCCGGCCCCAGTGCTCGCACTGGCCCCAGGGGCCCCGCGCCGCCCCGTGCATGCTCGCCCTGCCTCTGCGGTGGGGAAAGGGTGTCCCTGAGCTCTGGTCAGCATTCTTGGGGCCTGGAAAACCTTAACTTTGCAACTCTGCGACACCCTGTGCCGCTTATGGCGGGGCAGGGGCTTCAGTATTGAAGTTTCTTTCCCTTTAACATCCACCAGTCCTGGAAGAGGCAGCACTGCCCGGGCTTTGACTGGGCTTTGAGTAACAAGGAATGGCATGTCTTGTGGTGGTGCTGCGCTGAGTCTCAGCGGAGCACACAGGAGCGGGTCAGGGACGGGGCCAGGGTGCTGCAGGGCTCTAAATGCCACTGCGAGCTGCAGTAAACTGCGCGCTCGCCACCGCCATGCCACATGCTCGCCGCCGCCGTGTGCCCAAGCCGCCACGTGTGGGGCTGCCAGCGTGGGTACAATCACAATTTGGTCTGTGGGAGTGACCGCAGGAGCCTGGAGAAGCCCACAGGGCGGGGGGGTGGTGTCAGGTTGGTATGGGAGTTTCTTTCCCTTTAACATCCACCAGTCCCATGAGAGAGGGGCAGCGCTGCCCATACAG
>WEKX01003737.1:10118-27822 GCA_013390025.1 Pitta sordida | reverse complement strand
CCAGGTTTTTTTCCTCCAGGAGAGGTTGTGGGTGAATCTCTGGCATCCAGCCAGGGTCAAACCACGACATAAGTGTAAGAAGTCATTAAAAAGCTCCATGGAATAGGCTCAGTATTGAATAGGCTCAGCTTGCTTCTGTGGGAGCTGTTAACTGACATGATGCAGAAAGCTTCAGTCTTTGGAGAGGGTGGATTTAATGTTAGCCTGACTTCTCTTCTGTAGTGTTGATGCAGAGAGATATAGTAATTGTGCTGGTTTTGCATAACTTGAAATTCTGACAGCCTCAGCTTAGGAAAATGAAACGTTAAGGTTTAGATTGCAAAATTTGTTTCAGTTGTTCTTGGTATTAAGAAAAATACCCAAGATATTGAAGTTGGGAACAAGGCTTTCCGGTTTTCTCCACTTTATCTGCCTTTATGTGCTCATAGCTACTGAAACAATGGGGAGAACAAGGAATACTAAAACTGATTTACTGTAGAGATGATTGTAGATCAATTGGCTCTTAGGATGTTGCTTGAGTATCACTGCACTTTGTCATAAATCTGGGTCTCTGAGGACCCCAATGAAGCATTGACTGTGTGTGAAAGAAAGTTGTTTGGATATGCAGATGTCACTCTCCATCCTACTGTTTGCCAATGGCATACCTATTCCAACTGACAATCAAAATAAACTAGGTGTTGTAACCCATGCCAAAAAAAAAAAAAAAAAAAGAAATAGTACAAAGCCCGTAGGACAAACCACACAGGGTAAGCAGCCAGAAATACAAATCTGTTAGCTGGTACTGCTTGACCATGTTTCATGTGTCTCTGATTCCTAAGCATTTCCCTATGTCAGCATGGGTATTTATTTACTTCCCTGTATTTATTCCCCGTACTATTACTTCCCTGTATTTTTTTCACTTCCGTGAACAATAGCCTGCCTTTTCTCAATGTCTTTCAGCAGCTCTTTAAAGGCAGTCATCCTCTCGTAACTATCACCCTCGAGCAGTGATACAGAATATGTGTTTCACCTGATTGGGCAAAAAATCCAGTTTTCCAATAATGTTCCAGTTTAAATATGTACCAACAACCTTCAGAGAAAAAAGAAATCTGTAGTTTTAAAATATTTTTCCTGATTTTTTCTGATTTTGGAAATTAGAAAAGGCTACAGTCCTAGGACAGGGGCATGACTAGTGGAGCCAGCCTGCATGAGTGAGTCCCTAGAGATTACAGAGACTTCTCTCATTATATTCCCTGTCCCTGCTGTAATTAGTTTGTGTGTGGTGCTGCCCTGGGACAGTCCTCCGTGTCCCCCACTTGGGCAAGCCCATGGTGCTGTGGGTTTGTGTTTTCTCACAGTCCAACAATGTGATGCTACATTGTGCTGGACCAGGGGGCTTTTGGTGTTTTGGAAGAGGATCAGTGTTTGACCATCCTACTTTTCTCCTTTGGATTTTTGCATGAGCAAAACTCTCTCTCCAAGCTGCTGATACTTGGACAACTTTTTGGGGAACTGATCCCTGCTGCAATTGTGTATGAAGAAAAGCCTTTTGAGAGCCTCCAGCTTGCTCACTAGGAACACCATATCAGCTACAGTTGAGGTATGTTCCTGTTAGCATCAGATGTGACATGCTGCACAGTGTGACCCTCTTCCCCTGGACACTGCACTTCATGTACATGATGGTCAGTTTGGGATATTTCCCCAGGTCATGGTTCACACCCCCTGTTTATTGTAGATACTGAGAACAGATTTCATAGCCTTACTCTCTGAAATGCTGCCCTCCCAACTGGTAGTACTCTGACGTTAACTCCTTAATTATCCTTCTAATATTTGTGGCTATGTCTTTGGAAAGCCTTTCCTAACATCTGATCTAAACCTCCCGTTGTGCAACTTGAGGCCATTTCCTCTTGTCCTGTCAGCAAATAAACAGCAAATACAGTCGGGTCTCCTATACCACGGTACTGCAGGTCTTGCCCTCTACCCACGAAGCCCTCCATCCACATAGAATGGCAGCTCATTAATATGCAAATTTGCCCTGCACCCTCACACCGCCCCCTGCTGTTTCAGCACTGCCCTGCTGTGTGTCAGTGTTCGTGACGGTGCTTCCTGGTGTCCGCGGCCACCCCACGCCAGGAAAAACCCCTTTTCCACTCAACCAGGGACATGGGTGCAGGGAGCTGCCCGCACCACTGTCCCAGTTACTCTCCAGGTGGGTTGACTTGGTCTCTCCATTCTCAGGGTAGATGTCTACTCCGAGAAAGTCTCGGACACTACACCTACCCTGAGAGTGTGTAAACCTTTCATAACTGCATGAAGCCTCTGTGCTCAGAGCCAAGCCAAGGGGAGCAGGGCGGGCAGCACTTGAGCTGCACGGGCACCCACCCCAGGCTGCTGTCGTGTGGGCACCTGCAGGGTGAGGAATTTGCATATTCATGACTGCCTACTTTGAATATTCATGCGTGTCAGCTTGCACATGCCCAGTCCCAAAACGGGCCTCCTTAATTGCTGAAAAATCACACCGCGAAGATGTGAAGCTGCTATCTGGGGGGCACGAAGTGGAAGAGGGTTGTCTGTATTGCAAAGGTTAAGGGATCTACATATGGATTAAAAAATCAAGCATTCTGCCACAAAACCCACAAGAAGTGAAAGGGACTGGCACATTAAATAATGTATAGAATGTAAGGAAAACACATTAGTTGGCATCAATCAAAAGCACATTACAGTGCTCAAGACAGCTTATAGTCAGAGAGCACTGTATTTCAAGGAGAGTAAAGTGAAAAACCTGTTGATACAACAGCTTCTACCCATGGCAGCTGTGTCAGATGCAGTGCCAAGTCTCTCTTTTTCACTCTACTTCCATTTGTCATCCACCACTGCTTTATATTTTTATCCTTTTACCAGATGTTCACTGCATACTTTGCTCATAGACACTTACAGTATAGTGAGATGCCTCATTGCACTCCCCTGGTGAATCTCCATCCCACCTGTGAATCACATTTGGTTTCAAACTTCCAGATGTTCAGGATCTTTCCTCCAGTGCTGCTGGCACAGCACCTTGTCTTGGCCCTGGGCAGCCATCTCAGGACCAAGGAGACCCTTGGCTCTTGCTTGTGTGTTTGTGTGAATAAGGAGCGCTCAAGGCAAGTGGGAAGTTTGAGACAGACAGGGTAGTTTTTCTGGTGTTGCCTGGCTGAAAAGCAGTGTTGGGCTGGATAGACCTTGCTTTGATGTGCTTCTACCACTCTGACCTTTCTGTGCCCAAGAACAGTTCGGATAGCCAGCCCCTGCTTGTTTTCACATTAACTCTAGTATGTCTTTCCTAGAGACCCAGTACAAGGTCTCCCCTGGTTCTGTAACTCCTTCGGCCTCCCTCTCCTTGTGAAAGGAGATGCCATTAACGGGGCTTTTGTCCAGTGAGGAATATTCATGCGAGCTGTCTGTTCTTCAGCCTACTGATCTCTCAGAAGATTCAAACTATTTCTTTGGGTATTTTTCATAGCCATGTTTTCAAACTACTGCTCAGGTTGAAAGCTATTGCTCCGCTCATTTACATCACTGTCATGGTTAAGGGAATGCAGATGATTCAGAAGAGTTTCTGAACCAGAGAAAAAACTAATAAAATCTGTGTATCTGAGAGTAAAAAATGCTTCACACAAATTTCTCCCCTTCCTCCCTATACCAGGATCTTCACTGCTGTAAAGACATCTCTGTCTAGTGCCTGTCTGGGCATATCTGGTTTTGCTCTTTCTAGTGGGTCTCTGGTTCCTGGTGTGCAAGAGATTTCCACCCAAGTTTAAGAAGTTCTGACTATGGAAAGGCTTCTGGTTTGGTCTCCTCTGCTGGAGAGCCTTCAGAGCAGTCTTGGGCACCCCTTAGCAGAGCGGATTTCTCAACTTCAGCTCTTTTTGTGAAAGCAGCTGGGAAAATGGTTTCCCTGCATTGGACATGACTGCTGTCCTGGCTTCAGTGCTGGTGGACACTGAAATTTAAGCCACTTGATCAAAGCTGAGACCATTTTCCCTCTTTTTCAAACTCTCTGTTCTACTGAGGGGGAGAAAGAAAGCTTCCCAAGGCTTTCCATAAGATGACCTTGTTCCAAGCAGAGATAATACCTTGGTGCAAAATACAGATTCAAACCAGTTCAAGGAACCTAGTATTTTTCACATAGAGGAATTCTCTCTGGATTAGAAAGTTAGTGGTGACAGGAGCAAGGACTCCACATTGTCCACATCCCATTGGCTCAGATAATTTCCTTCAGGGTTTGTGCAGAAAGCTGCAGCTCTGCCAGGGACTCAGGGCTGAACTTTTGTCTGTCCCAGGTCCTGAGCGTTGGTCAGGTGGGAGCCCTCAGCTCAGTACCTGCATGTCTTCATATGCACATCAAATATGAAATGAACACCAAAAATAAAAAAAACCCTATGTTTAGCTGCAGCATGTAAACGCATTTATATCTTCAGCAGATTTTATCAGGAGCAAGCTGTCTTCTGTGAAAAATTTTGGTTTTCTTTCGTCAAATCAAGTTACCAGATACAATACTGAGCCAAATTCTCTCCATACCTGTGGGTTGGCAGCTGCAGTGGACTGTGTTGTGCTTCATTCACATGGGTTTTGAGTCATTTGTCAGGCTTCAAGTCTGAACCCTTCTTAAAAAAATATGCAACACAACTGATTTCCTCTAGGCGACAAGAGAAGTGCCGAAAAACCCCCATCCATTCAAATCCATATTTTTGATGTTAACATCAGTTTTGTTTTCCTGTTTGTCTTCATTCTACTCACTACAGCACCTTTTTTTCCTATCACATCCAACAGAAACCAGCAGCGCTCCAGGTAGCAATGAAATGCTCTTAGCCACGTTAACTATGCAGTGTTTCCTCAGCACCAGACATTCATAACTATCCTGCCTTAAAGCACTAAGTTACTTATCAGATAAAGGCCAAGGGATCAGCCTGCAAGGGTCATCCATAGAAGGTGCTTTTGTAATCATGTGTGTCATTTATGTGGCACTATCACTTGATTCCTCTCAATGGCAAGATGAATTGGTGCCATGTGGATGTAGAAAACAGGAAAAGAAGTTTTAGTCAATGTAAGTGCTCTCCTTATCCTGACTGGACCTGGTGCATCTTCTGTCCAAGGCTGGAGAAAGTCCAAAAGTAGGAGAAGCATCTCTATCTCAACGGTCCCATCCCACACAATGCCATCTCTCTCCTCTTATCTCCTCAGGGCTGGATTGAGTTTAGACTTAGTTCAGCAAAAAAATGATCTTTCATACGGAAAGGCCTTTCTGTCTGTCATGCTAGTCATAAGTCATCTCATCTGATTTATGTGCTTCTTGGGCAGAGAAGCAGCTGAAGGCTGTGTGCAGTGTACTGCTGGAAGACGCTGTTTATAACTGTAGAAAACCAAAATTAATAGTGTGCTTTGAGCTTCATGTGTCAGCTGATTATTTTTTCAGAATGCTATACTATTTCCTACTAAGGACCAAATCTGCTTTTCTTGGTCTTTTACACCTTGTGCTGTGCTGCATCCTTGCTGCTTTCCAGCCTGTTGTCTTAGGTTCATTGTGTCCTTCTTGACAAAGAAACCAGGTTTGCGGCATGGAGTATTTATTTGCAGCACACTGATAACTGTGGTTTTCTAAAACCTGCACTGGTCTTGGGAGGAGAGGAAAAACTAACGCCTATGGAGTGAAATCATGGTTCACTGGAAGGCAATGGCAGCGTTCCTGCCAGCTTCACTATGGCCAAAATTTCACTCCAGGAGGGCCTGGGAAAATTAATCTTTTCACTGTCTCCTCTAACTGCCTGCCTCTATGCTGAACCAGGAGCCCACAGAAAATGCCTCTCAGCTGCTGAGCTCTGCATAAAGGAATAATAGGTCTAGTGGCTGCATCAGGGTCAGACTGCTCAGCTATTGCTTTTGTTTCGCAATATTCCTAATTCATTATAGTAATCCCTCAAATATTACAGGGGGTTGGCTCCAGAAAGATGTCGAAATAAGTGAAATTCGTGAAGGAGAGGTAAATACAGTAAAAGCCAGAAAAGATGTAGGGGAAAAAAACGCAATGTATTGGAGCCACAAATTGTGAAAAACAAAGTAGTGAGGGATGGTTGTACAGAAGAAAAGTGATGCCATCAAACCTTGGCTCGCTTCCCTCAGGCTGGGAGGAGGGCACCTGCACCTCTTTCAGCTGGTGCACAGGCGATGCAACATACCTAGATCCCATGAGCTGGCTGTTCCCTCATGGAGCAGCTGGACAAGGACATGGAGCTAAGCCTGCAAAACAGCCTGCTGCTGTTTCTGGTTTGCTTTGCTGAATGTATGGTTGAGAGGGTGTATCTACAGAGATTTGTTCCCTAGACTGTTTTTTGCATCTCCACATTGTCTTGACATACTCTCATCTGCCTAAATCTTTAGTTCTTCTCATGTCTAGGAGTCTGGTTTACCTAAGGCTTTTAAACCTGAAGACAGTGTTGGGCATCAACCAGAAGCCCTGACCTGCTGTGTGTCCCCAAGAACCAAGTTATAAGGAGCCAGGTTATAAGTGAGTGCTTCAGAACAACTCAGATCAGTAGCAAGTCAGGTTTGGGCCAGAGCTGCTTGGGACACTTCCCAGTGTGGTACATGTGGTCTTCAGCATCTTCCCCAGGATAGTTTGTGTGAACACAAAACAGACAGTTTGGGACAGCTGATACCCTCTCTAGTCAGCCATTTTACTATTTTTTGTAAGATTATAGCTGTTCACAACTGCGTACGTTACAGTGTCATGATCAGCGCAAGCAAGTTTGTATGGCTGCTGAAGGCACAAATTATTAACTTACTGTGGTACATTAGGATTATATCTACCATATCAATAAAATTTACTATCCCAGCTTCAAATGACAACAGTTACATTTTCTCTCCTGTTTTTCCCAATGTTGTGTGGCTTCAGACATCCTGTCTGCTGCTGGATTTTTTTCTCTCTACTACAAAAATTAGAATTTCACCATTATTTGTAGCGCTGGTAAATAGAAGTACTGCTCCCAAACAGGCTGTATTTTACAATGCCACTGAAGAGTCAGTCCTCACAAATTTTTTTTCTCTCCTAGACTTGAAGCTCTTGAGGCTGAATATTGAGGTCAAGCAGAGGACTTGCTCTGGCTGAAAACTGTATCTACCAAACCCACAAAAAAATGAGTAGTCTCAGCAGGACAGATGGTGCCTCAAAAGCAAAGGAGAGAATGAGATGGCTCCCATCAGCAGCAGTCCACACTTAGACCAATTAAATCAATTGGAAAACTTCACCTTCTGTGGTAAACAGTCTGGACTTTTACCACGAAAGAGACTGTTTAGGAACAGTCTCCTTCTTTGCCTTCTTCAACAGATATTTTTTACAGCAGCCCCAGAGCACTGAGACACAGTGATGTAAGTGAGGGCTTATGGGGCTCTCTCCACGGGAAAACATGAGGCTAAATACTGTAAGCATTTGGCCAAAGCAAGACACAGTGTCTTCTGGGACCAATCTTGCTTCCTGCTCTCATTAAAGTTAATAGGAACTTTGTCTGATTTTGCTAGCTGTTGTGAATTACTGTCTAAATTACTACATCAGTCTGGGATTGAATTTACCATGTCCATAAAAAGTTTATTACTCTATGCTGGAATGACAGCAACTGTATTTTTTATTCTGTTTATTATTGCACTGGTAGGCTTTCAAAATTACAATCTGACATCTCTTACACACAGGGACTTCTTGCCACCCATTACAGTAAAGTCAGGATCCAGCTATGTTTTGACACTGAGAATGTGAAGACTGATCACAAATCACTATTCAAATCTTACCATTTAAAGCCATTACCAGCCTGGACCTTATCTACTCAATTAATATGGAAAGTAGAGATTTGTGTATAATCATCTCACTCCACTGGCTGATACCAAATTGGGAACAACATGGGAAAGATGCTGCTCATGGGGAAGGTACCTGACTGGTCTGTGACCTGACTTAGGAGTCTGGCCTTTTTCTCATCTTTGCTATTTTCCAGAAGTGAAGNCCGGTGGCAGATGTGGAAGTGACAGTGTGGCTGAAGAAGAGTCTAGGGATTCTCGGGGAGGGGGGGGTGGGCCGAGGCAGACAGGGCACAGAAATGCTTCTCTTTCCTCCTGTGTGCTGCGAGAGCCCATGGGGAGGAGTTGAAGAGGCTCCCCAGCGCTCCTGATTGGCTGGGGGTGGAGCAATGGGCGTGGTCTCCGTGCATATTAATGACCTGCACGTATTTGCAAGTTTGACGTTTCGCGAGGCACGTGGCGTGTCCCATTCCTCGCAAAGGACGGGGTATAACTGTCCAGTGACTTGGGATTGCTCATGCCTAGGGCTTCCAGCCTCTATATAGAAAAATGTCATGAAAAATGAGATAAAGACATTTACTCCTCTCCTGTGCTCTTGCTGAAAATTCTCATCCAGACTCCTTTAACCTCGGACTCTGAGGGGCTTGATTCAAAAACCTCAGTGGGATGATTCAGTGGAATTTCACTTTGACAAAGGCTCCTAGCAAGTGTGTAACTTCCTTGAAAAAGCTGTGTAGCAATACACCATTTTATCTGAATGAGGTTATCCCACAGGGCACCCTGGGCTACTGGCCCAGGCTGGGCAGGACACAAATGCAGAGCTGCTCCTGAGATTGAACCTCCCATACAAGACTTCTGCTTGTAGATATTTAATTTATTTGCTCATGTTTTGGCACTATTGCAAAAACTGTCCTGGCCTTTGAAACATGAAGGTGCGTAGTGCACAAATGATAAATCAATAATCTAAGTTGAGACTTGTCATGAGGAAGGCTTGTCTGCAATTGCCTCCTGGCAACCTTTTAAATTAATTTAACACTTTTGTCGTTGCTCTTCATGGAGTCCAGAAAAATGCATGCGAGTAGAAGAAGGTGCTGCCTTCAACAACTTCACAGTGTTACCCTGAGTGTTGGGAAAGTCTGTCACGAAAAGGCAAGTTCCAGCAGCAGATACCTGCTTCCCTTGTTTTTGACATAGCTTGGAAGCATTTTGTGGCTTCAAAGCTAAGGCCTGGAAGGCTGTCAAGAGAAAGATAACCCTCTGAGTGGGTTATTCATGAGACTTCTACTCTGGAGGAAGACCATAGGGAAATATGGGTTGAAGCGACTGTGTTTTCCTCGACTGACCCCTGGCTCTTCTGTCTCTGGCCCACAGAGTCTCTTGGAGGGCCTGCACCCCTGAAGGTCCAGTGCTTTTCAGTGTGGTGTGGGCAGCAGGAGCTACGTGTGTTTGTGTGTACTGTGTGCACACGTCCTTCCAAGCTCAGCAAGACCTTCAGTTTACACTGGTTTTGTCTGTGCATGCCCATCCCTGTCTCCTGTTCCGCAGTGTCACCAGCCTTAGTTACCACCTCACTGCCTGCCTGGGCTCCTGGTAGTTGGTTTCAATATCTAACCCAGCAGCATGCATGCCCTGGAGGCATACCACCAACCCAGCATCTCCCACTTGTTTCCAGCTGGCAGCTGGCAGCAGCACTCATGGGAAACATTGACACTCACCCATATATCCAAGTGTACTTTAGGGATGCCAGTAGTTTGACTTTATTTACTCACTGCTTGGGAGCTCAGACGTTTGTTGCTGCCCCTAGCCACAAGAAGTACCAGACAACAAGCGGAGTGGGTAATACAAGAATGAGGTGGAGATCAATCACTGACTGATGCGGACAACACCAGGCAGTTGCTGGGTACCTCTTTCCTTATGGATCGGTGCTTACAGCATCAACCATGGTGGAGAAGGAGCAGGTATCCAGGTCTAGCAAAAGAGGGTGTTTCCTGACAGAAACAGATCTCAGACTCAGCAGATACACTTTGATTTCCAGTTTCTGTGGTTACAGACAAAGTTTCTTTGCAAGATCCCATCAGGTCAAGCATGCAAGTCTTTCCAGGAAAGGTTGCATGCTGAAACTTTTGGCTCCTTGAGGAGAGAAAGTTGGTTGGGTTCAGGGTCCCCAAGGAGAGAAAGTTTTTTTTATATGGGACTTCAAATAAAAAATCCATTTTCACTCCACTTTGCAATTCAGTCTGACAGGGATCTACCAGATATTGGGCATTNGACTTCTGCTTGTAGATATTTAATTTATTTGCTCATGTTTTGGCACTATTGCAAAAACTGTCCTGGCCTTTGAAACATGAAGGTGCGTAGTGCACAAATGATAAATCAATAATCTAAGTTGAGACTTGTCATGAGGAAGGCTTGTCTGCAATTGCCTCCTGGCAACCTTTTAAATTAATTTAACACTTTTGTCGTTGCTCTTCATGGAGTCCAGAAAAATGCATGCGAGTAGAAGAAGGTGCTGCCTTCAACAACTTCACAGTGTTACCCTGAGTGTTGGGAAAGTCTGTCACGAAAAGGCAAGTTCCAGCAGCAGATACCTGCTTCCCTTGTTTTTGACATAGCTTGGAAGCATTTTGTGGCTTCAAAGCTAAGGCCTGGAAGGCTGTCAAGAGAAAGATAACCCTCTGAGTGGGTTATTCATGAGACTTCTACTCCGGAGGAAGACCATAGGGAAATATGGGTTGAAGCGACTGTGTTTTCCTCGACTGACCCCTGGCTCTTCTGTCTCTGGCCCACAGAGTCTCTTGGAGGGCCTGCACCCCTGAAGGTCCAGTGCTTTTCAGTGTGGTGTGGGCAGCAGGAGCTACGTGTGTTTGTGTGTACTGTGTGCACACGTCCTTCCAAGCTCAGCAAGACCTTCAGTTTACACTGGTTTTGTCTGTGCATGCCCATCCCTGTCTCCTGTTCCTCAGTGTCACCAGCCTTAGTTACCACCTCACTGCCTGCCTGGGCTCCTGGTAGTTGGTTTCAATATCTAACCCAGCAGCATGCATGCCCTGGAGGCATACCACCAACCCAGCATCTCCCACTTGTTTCCAGCTGGCAGCTGGCAGCAGCACTCATGGGAAACATTGACACTCACCCATATATCCAAGTGTACTTTAGGGATGCCAGTAGTTTGACTTTATTTACTCACTGCTTGGGAGCTCAGACGTTTGTTGCTGCCCCTAGCCACAAGAAGTACCAGACAACAAGCGGAGTGGGTAATACAAGAATGAGGTGGAGATCAATCACTGACTGATGCGGACAACACCAGGCAGTTGCTGGGTACCTCTTTCCTTATGGATCGGTGCTTACAGCATCAACCATGGTGGAGAAGGAGCAGGTATCCAGGTCTAGCAAAAGAGGGTGTTTCCTGACAGAAACAGATCTCAGACTCAGCAGATACACTTTGATTTCCAGTTTCTGTGGTTACAGACAAAGTTTCTTTGCAAGATCCCATCAGGTCAAGCATGCAAGTCTTTCCAGGAAAGGTTGCATGCTGAAACTTTTGGCTCCTTGAGGAGAGAAAGTTGGTTGGGTTCAGGGTCCCCAAGGAGAGAAAGTTTTTTTTATATGGGACTTCAAATAAAAAATCCTGATTTTCACTCCACTTTGCAATTCAGTCTGACAGGGATCTACCAGATATTGGGCATTTTGGACCTTGTTCCTTTAAAAGTCAAGCTCACCACAGTCAAGCAAATATTCATTCAAATTGCACTTTGATNTTTTTTATATGGGACTTCAAATAAAAAATCCTGATTTTCACTCCACTTTGCAATTCAGTCTGACAGGGATCTACCAGATATTGGGCATTTTGGACCTTGTTCCTTTAAAAGTCAAGCTCACCACAGTCAAGCAAATATTCATTCAAATTGCACTTTGATGAGTGGCAAAAGAAATGAAGCTGTGGAAGGAAAACCTCGAGCACAAGGAGCATTCGAGTACAAGATAGTTTCCAAAAGTGTCCTACAGGAGGATGAGCCAAACTGGAAAATTGTGATGTAGTCTTCTATTGACCTCCACCCAAGCTCAGCACTATTTGGGCCACAGTTTTTAATTTGTCCCATCTTACTTGTTACTCTTGAAAAATAAAACAAAGCATGCTAAGACAGTTTTAAAATAGCCCAAGTGTGACTCAAATCCTGCAAAAGCATGGCATTTTAAGCTTAAAAAAATGTTTTGTCCTTAATTTGCCTTGCAACATTCAAATCCACGAAATGAGGTGCTATTCATGCCACCATCCCAGCATGACTCTTCTGGGCCAGGTCCAGAAACAGATCCAGGTTTCCATGGGTGGAGGCAGGGACCAGCATATTGTGTTTTCAGTGTCTGAGAAAGTGTGAGGAGAACAATCTGTGGTTGTGTCTCTGTTTGGGGAACACTGAAGACAGTGAGTAGGTGGGCACCTTACTCAGAGGAGCAGGGGTGGCAGCATGGCATGGAAAAGGCATATTCCCCAGCCCGGTGCTGTCCACTGACTTCTTTCCAGCGATATTGGTTAACTCTGCTCCTGCAAGACTCTCTAAGGCTGTTGACATGATTACTTTCTCCCATTAGCTTTACTTTTCACCTCTCCATTTCTCAGTCTCTTAGAAGAAATTGTGCTAATTTATCCACTTCTCTTTCCCTTTTTTGAGTGTAGTTCTTCCTTCCCTCTCCTCCTGGCCACAAAAATCCCCTCTCTTTCCTGCAGCAGCATTCAGTGCTGGCTCTTTGCTACACTTCAGCACGACGTCACACAGACCCCAAGGGACAGATAACAGCACCAATTTTGCAGATGTAGGGCCAGGTGTGTAGCTCGAGGACACCCTGGTGCAAATTCATGATGCACTTCAGCTATAACCGCACTCCCTCTCAGTCACAAAATGAGGCACCTTAATGCCCCCTTTACTCCCCAGACATTTAAACACCCTTCTTTCACTCATATCCTGCCACATGCCAGCTGTGCAGTTAGAAGGACTGTTGTTGGCACTAAGGAGAAAATCCATAGGGTCAGAGGTAAAGAAGCAGGGGGAGAGTTGTCTTTTGGTTGCATGTAGACTTAGGTGGGCCTGAGGAAGCCCTGGCAGGGCAGCACGGGTCAGGATAGATCTATAGCTCTACAGTGCCCCAGATAACCACAGGAGCTCCTTCCCCAGCACCCACATGGATGTCATGGATGATATGGTGGAGACAGATCATAGAACTAGATCTGGCTGTAGCCTCAGTCCTCTCCCCACAGCACCCCACCAAAACCCTCGGCTGCCTTAGACCAAGCCATTGCAGTTAAGGTATAGTTACTTTAAACCAGGACACCTTCAGTCCACTTAAGTCCACTGGTGGAAGGTTGTATGAAGTGCTAATTTCAGAAACAGAAAGATATTTAATGAATTATGGCTCTTTTCCCTCCCAAGCAAGTATCACTGTTCAGAATAGCTGTGAGAAGGAAAGCAATAAACGTACCATAAGCAGTCTGGCACAAGCCAGGCTCAGGGACATAGAGGCAATCACTGTGATGCTCTGGTTAGCAAACGTGGCTAACCATTCTCATATTTTCCCTCTAGGCGTAGACACCCCAGATACTGCCATAAAGACTCTGTTTTACAGTCTCCCTGAAGGGTAATTAGCAGCAATAAAAATATTTTCAAAATTGCTTGGTGGTTAATAGTGTGCACAACATAGGAGAGCTTTGTGTGTCAGTATTGGCTTATGAAGAGGTATGAAATGCCTCCAAACCAGTAAGTAGTCCAAAACAAAAGCCTGTGTTTTGCCTCTCAATCATACAGCAGCAGCAGACTGGGACATGCACGGGAGGTGTTTCTTCAGGCAGGAAACAACTTAAACCTCAAATACTGCGTTTAACCACTATCCCAGCAAAAGAAAAAACAATCTCTCTTGTGGAAACTGAATTCAGAGCTGTGCTCCTATGCAGGGATGGCTGGAGTCATCAGGAGGCATCATTTTGGATCTTCACTTAAAACTTGTAAAGACAAGAAGTGTCTGTGTGATAGTGTTTTACTGATCAAGCTCATATCTTTTCCTGAACCAATATGTTTGATGAGGGATCAAAGCATTATACGTAAATGGATGTAGATCAATAAGCATTGCTAGAAGGGTAACACACTGTTATCAACTACAAACCACCACAAAAGCTCTACAATGGCTGGTATGCTCATTTGATAAGAAAGTACAGTCAAGTCTCTTATATCGCGGACCCGCAGTCTTATTCGGGTCCCATGTAGCCTGCCTTCCACTTTGATTGGCAGCTCATTAATATGCAAATTTTCCCCGCACCCTTGCATGGCGGGCCCCCAGTGTTGTTTTGGCACTGCCTTGTTATGTATTGGTGTTTGTGTCAGCACTTCCCGGTGCCTGCAGCCACCCCACGCTGGGAAAAAACCCTTTTCTGCTTGGCCAGGGTGGGGGAGCCGTCCACGCCNCTGCTTGGCCAGGGACATGGATGTGGGGGAGCCGTCCACACCGCTGTCCCAGCGGCCCTGAGCGGCCTTGAGGGGAGTGGGGGGGAACCAGTGCAGTACCAAGGAGGGGGGAGGGAGCTGGCGTGGTCCCGAGGAGGGGGGAGGGAGCTGGCATGGCACTGAAGGGAAAGGAGGTGGGGGCAGCCCCAAGGGGAGGTGGGGGAAGCCAGCGTGGCCCAGAGCAGAGCCGAGGGGAAGGGAGCAGGGCGGTTGCGGCTTGAAGTGGAGGGGCAGAGCAGGACTGGTGTGGCTCAGAGTGGAGGGGCAGAGCAGGACCAGTGTGGCTCGCCAAGGGCAGAGCAGTGTGCCCGTGGTTCGTGCAGCACGGTGTGGGCATTGATTTGCGTGTTCACGAGTGCCTAATTGAATATTCATGCGTACCAGGTCACGCATGTGCAGTTGTGAAAAGGGGCCTCCTTCATTGCTGAAAAATCATGATGCTAAGATGTAAAGACACAATATGGGGGGCGCGAAGTGGAAGAGGACCGACTGTAGTTTCTACTTGGCAATATTGGAGCTCGGAAGCTATCAGATGATGGTCCATTTTTCCAAAAGATTTTCTCATCGAGGGAGGCAAGGCATTCTCATAAAGCTAACAGCTGCAGGCCAGCTCAGAGTCCTGGGAGCCAGATCCCACTCTAATTCCCTGTGATTGTAACATGAAAGAACAAAGGGCTATATCCTGCCATTGATACATTTTCAAGCTTCTTAATGGACACATCTTGGAGACCCAAACATAGATCAATGGCAGGATATAATCATAATACGTAACCCAAAATGAGCTAAAAGAATGGCGTCTTCCTATTTCAGCTTAATATGACATAGCACTTGCTCATTATGAGGACCAGACTTTTCTTCTGAACAAGTTGTCAAAGTATTGGTTGCGTCACATTGGAGGAATGCTTGAATAGCAAATTCCAAACCTGACGCTTCGATAAATTTAGCAAGTTTGTTATACTATACCACACTGAGACATATTTGCAGATCCTTTCAGTTCAGCTTTTGCAGACAGAGTATCTTACTTGAGGCCACAGCTGAAGTTGTTATCAATAAAATGAGCTACCTCAAAAGGTGAAGGATGATGATGCTTCTCCACAACACTATCAACTTGGTCATGTCTCTCAGTTTATGTAGGCCAACATCGGTGTCATGGAACTGTATTTTAGAGCTAAACAGTGCCTACCAAGTTGATGAATGTTTAGTCTTCATTTACAGTGTGTGCATAGATCAGTAAAAAGAAAAAATGAACCAGCCACAGAGGTTTCAGCTAAACAATATTTTTAGAAGTTAACTTATTCTTCTCCTGGTGGTTATTAGTCCAAACAACTCATGACAGCTTAATTTCTCTTTAAACTTTTTCTCCCTCACAGTCAGGGGTAGCATTTCAAAATATTTGGAAGGGTGCTATTTGTTTTTCTTCCCAAAATCTCCACAAAGATGTTGTGGATAACCGCAAGAGTATCATTCACATTCCTTTATGGTAATATCGGGGATATGATTTATTCAAAACCACTTTGTACTTTCAACATGTGCCAAACCAAAGTGCACTGAGTCCCAGATTGGAGCCCTGGAGGATCCACCTAGACTGTTGACAAACCTGGCTTGAAAAAGCAACCTCTGTGCTGTCCAAGAGCAACAGGGTATATGACAGTGCTGCTAAAAACCTAGGAAGTTAATGTGAACCAACCAGGCCATCTGGGGCTGTTTAGCTGTTCTTGCTGTGTGATAACGTAACTTGGCATGAAGGGCTGGAGCCTCCAGCAAAATCAGACATGACAAAATATTCTCAGCTGAGTCAGAAACAATAATCATTCTTTTTGCTGCTAAGAAGCATAGATCACAGAATCACAGAATCACAGAATATTATGAGTTGGAAGGGACCCACAAGGACCATCTAGTCCAACTCACCACCTAACACCCGTACAGATCACTGACTTTTGCATATCAGAAAGCAGTCTGAAGAGTAGGAGAGGCTGGTCAGTGGAGCTTTTTGCCTACTGATCACCTTGAAAATACACACTGAGAAATTGAGGGCTTGTTAGACTTCATTGCTCAGTAAACATTTACAGTGTTGATTCTAGTTCTGCTAAATGAGGTCACATCTGCACTTACAATGAGAGCCAACTACCCAAGCAGCCATAGGTCAGGATGGACTCCTGGGAGAAACTGGCAAACATGAACTCACCCTGTGATGAAATATACAATATTGTAATTTTTCAGTCTTTTCCCTTTATTGAGGCTGTGAATTAGGAGACTTCCAGAATATGTTTTGGATAGAAATAACAGTTCCCTCTGCTCGTGAAGATGAGACAAACTTGATCCTGGTGTGACAGATAGGAGTGGGGAGTGGGACCCTATCTGCCACAGCCACAGCTCAAGGAGTGCACATCTGGATTGGGCTCCCCTCCTCCAGCAGCATTGCATAAGCACGAATACATGTATCAACAGGGCCGGCAGGGGTGGAACCATGGGGACCAGATGCCCAGCATGATGAAGATCCAGTGCAGGAGGTTCCTCCAAACTGGGTCTGCTGCAATGGGCTGTGCCTGAGGGAATAAAGATGTCTGAGATTCCACAATGAGGCAGCCTGAGGTAAGGGTGAACATGCTTTTTATTGTGTGGCAAAAAGATAAGGGTTGAGAAACTAAGGAGAAAGCAGACTGGAGCTGAACCCTTGCATGTTCAGCTGCGCATAGCTGGCAGATGTCATCTGAGAGGAAATGCAAACCTAAATTTTCCTTTAGATATTGCTGCTCTAAGACTTTGTGAATGCTCCCTGTAAACACTGCTCCATAAACAATGTTATTTAAGGATAATTCTTCTGGTAGGTTTAAAAGTAGATGAATTCAGGACAGCTTGTGACTACAGTAGAGAACTGCTACTCAGAAGTATAGACCTGCCCCAGGCTCTCTGTAGGCTGCTTTTCACACCATGTGAGGCTGCCAACCTACATCACCTCGGGCTAGGGCTAGGGGTGATGCTCCAGTTTGGTAACATTCTTACCACATAGCTACCTGCAGTGCATGACAATGATGCCTCAAGCCATTTTGGTTTTGGTGGGTTTCTGCACCTGATACACTTAATGTTCACAGGTTCATAGGTTATTCTGAGTTGGAAGGGACCCACAGGATCATCTAGTCCAACTCCCAAGCAAACACCTACCCAGGGATCAGACCGACAAACCTGATACCACAGGCACCACACTGCATCCACCCAAGCTTCCCACCATCTAGACCATGTCACTGAGCTCCTCATCGAGTCTTCTCTTAAACATCTCCAGGGATGGCGACTCCACCATCTCCCTGGGCAGACCATTCCAATGAGAGATCACTCTCTCTGGGGAAAACCTCTTCCTAACATCCAGTCTAAACCTCTCATGGCGTAGTTTAAGGCTATGTCCTCTTGTTCTGGTGTCA
>WEKX01003735.1:264859-337257 GCA_013390025.1 Pitta sordida | reverse complement strand
GGTTGGCTGCTGGGAGGGGGTGGGGGGGTGGCAGGAGAGGGAGAGACACCGGGTTATCAGAGAAGTGTGAAGACAATAATGCAATCTGACATTTCTGAAATGAGACCCCCCGGTTGCCCTGGCAACGGCTCACGTGGGACCAGCTCCCGGGAGACGGCTCCGAGATGTGCTATAAATGATGTTTGATTAGAATTTAAATCATTTAGGCGGAGAGAAGATAGGCCTTTTGTCAGCGCGGGGACCCGCGGGGGTCAGCCCCCAGCAGCTGCCGGGGCTCGCGTCCGCCCCGGGGCAGCGCAGGGACCGGCCCGAGGGGTCGTGCGGGGGGATTGATCCTGCATCCCTCCACCCGGCCACTGCTGACCTTTCCAGCCGGGAGAAGAGGAGCCTTGTGGCCAAAGCAAACACGGCGCGGCAGGACGATGGTGCATCTGAGCCCTGGGAATGGCCCTGGCATCTCGGCAGCGTCACCTGGGCTTTGGGGGGTTCTCCCAGCTGGTGCAAAGCCGACAAAACTCTCCCATGGCTTCCACCAGCTGAGGACCCGGCCCTTGGCTTTTTCAGTGCTCTGATTAAGATAATAACACTTCTGAATCAATTCTGCCTCCCTGAAAGTTTCCTTAAGGAGGAGGGAATGAAGCGTGATGCTACTACCTCTAAGTGGAGTGCCCTTCCCAGGTTGCCTTTGGGAATGTCCAGGTTCTCCCCACCACCTCCAGACCGTGGCTTGGGGGAGCTCTCCAGTGTCCAGCCCAGTTTAGAGGAGCTATTTGGGGGCAGGAATTTTGCTGGACAACTATACCCTGGGCATTTCTTGCTCTTTCCAGCTCCTTGATGCACACAGTGAAGCCCTTTTTGCTGTACAAAGCCTTCCTTGTGATGAAATATGTTTTTCTGACTCCGGGGGCTTGGAGGACTTCACGCATGGAGCGACGGAATGGAGACAGGGTCAGCAGCCGTGGTTTATGTTCCTGTCATGCCAAAACCGCAGTTGCTGGGTTTATTGAACAGATCTCCAGGTAATGAAATGCAGGGAAGCCTCAACTCGGGTGCAAGGTCTCTGCTTTGCTGCAGCACAAAGAGGTTGGGATCACTCTGGACTGACGAGGACACCATTCCGTTTATCCCAGTTGCCTTCATTCAGTTAGAAGATGACTTTAAAGCATCTGATCCTGTTTCTGAGGTCTCAGGAGTGCTATGCAGAGGTGGCCACCATTAAAGCCAGAAGAAAACCCCATTTGAGGAAGGCTGGAGATGCTGTTTATTTGCTTTCATATTAAAAAGCCTGGGCTCTGGCCTGAGACTGAGTGAGGAATAAAGTGCCTGATTTCCCAGTTGGTGGGAGAACAGTGTTACAAGCAAACCAGCAATTGGACGAGGCTTTCTTCCTGGAAAATTTTAAAATTTCTTGTTCTTTAATGCCATAGGTTCAATGAATCTTTAGAGCTTGCTTTTCAACTTCCCGAAAATGCCATCTGATCATGAAATTAGAGCTAAACTAATAAGTCTCAACAAATATTAATCTAATGAATTTAACTTCTTTCTGTTTGTGGACCAGCAAGGAGGGGAATTGCAATGTTCTCATATGTATTAATTATTTGAGTGTATTCAACAAACCTTTCCTGACTGCTTTAAGTGTGTGCCTTTGTCATGAATATTCTAACGCTGAGTTTTATTTCTTGGTTGTGACCACACTGTACATTCAACTACAGCTGCCCATTGGTTTGGGAAAAGAATTTAAATAGGGGGAATTTGGGTCTTAAAATCATAGAAGAGTTGGAAGGGTCCTTGAAGCTTACCTTGTTCCAACAGGTTGCTCCAAGTCCCGTCTAACCCAGCCTTGCCTTGCAAGCTCTGAGCTTTGCTTGTAGACTTCCCATCTTCTGCTGGTCCTTCACCTCAGATGGACTCTCTGAACGTCTGGAGGATGAACTGGGTGGGAGGAGAAACCTTGCAGAGTGATCCAGGTTTTGGATGTGCAGATGTCTCGTGGCATAAGCCAGGATGAGGGATGTGCAAGGCTGTGCTTGAGGGCTGGAAGATGACACCTCTGGGTGATTTTGGTGGGTCTCACCATGATTATAAAATCACTAATGTACATTTGTAGCATACCCAGCTAGGTCTGTGGTGTTGCACTGAGTTGCTGTGTCCCTTGGCTTATTTGGTAGGTGTTGTGATCAGAGTGGTGGCAGGTATTCCTTCTAGGAGCAGCACAGCAGTGTGGGGTTTGGGCTGCTCCTCAAACTACCCGAGCAACCCGTGAGCTTCTCCAGCAGCAAAATCACTGGTGCTGTCCCTGTGAACAGCTGCAGAGCCAGCACAGCTCGGGGGATGCAGGTAGGTCAGAGCTGGACCACGGGAAGCTCCGTCAGCTGGAACCCTCTCCTTTCACAGCTCTGCCTCTGCAAGGAAAATGGGGCTTGGAAGCTGGAGGATCCCTGGGCAAGGTCCCTGCTTGCTTTATGGAGTGCCAAGGGGCAGAGTGGTACCATTCCTCACTGTGTTGGAGCATCATTTTAGCAACAGGTGCTTTGCTCAGCTTTGGAGCATCTCTTGTGGGAGGGAGCCTGGGGAGAGGAATCAGAGCTGGCACTGGAGGTCTTTGGGGCTGGATTTTCTTCCTCCAGCCGGTCCTCTGGGATTTGTGCACTCCCTGCTTTGGGACAGGGACTGACTGGGCTTTGCAAGGGGGTGAGGTGTGGTGCTGGGAGGGATCTGGGCAGGAGGTGCTGTGCATGGCCAGCTCAGGGCCCCACTGTGGTGCCAGCAGTGACACCTTGTTAATTGGCACAAGCTGGAAGTGCAAATCCATTACAGGAAAGGACTTGTCATCGGCAGAGAAGGTGTCCTGCAGCTCTGCATGCCTGTGTCACCCTCTGCCAGGTCAGGGCTGTTGCCTGTGATGTGTCCAGAGGAGCAAGAGCCATCTCCCTTCTTTGGCTCCTCCTCACAGCCATGGCTCTGATGGGGGGCAGTGCAGAAATGACTGAGGGAGGCAGTGCCAGACACTGGGATGTCTGGGACAGTCAGAGACCAAGCAGAGCAGCTTCACAGCATTGCTTCTCTCACTGGCTGCTCTACTGAAGCTCCTCTGCTCCTGGTGTCTTGGTTCCAGATGCCCATTTCCCAAAGCAAACCTATGGTTAACCCTTTCCACACTAGAGCTCTGATTTGATTATTTTATTTTTTTTTTTAGTCCCCAGACATTTGCTGCATCCCCTTGTGTTAATGCAGGCATCTTCCGTCACCGAAGAGCCTCCAGGGCAGAGGCAAATGGCATCAATAGCTCTGCAGCCTGTCAGGAGCACATGCCTGCCAGAGAGCATTGGGAGGAGGGACAGCAGGACACAGGGAGCAGATGGGGCCAGTCCTCTTCCATCACCCCGTGCCAGCAGCAGCCTCGGCCAGTTGGTGCCTCTTGCTTCAACCAGGGCTTCTCCCACCCTCTGGTCTCCTTGACACTGTGTCTTCCCCAAAATTCTTCTTTTCTCCTGTAACATCTCTTCCCACACAGATGCAGCCCCGTTTGCTGCCCAGCTGTGTGTGCCTTTTGCTCCATCTCTTTTGCTCATGAATATTTAGGGAGGGAGCCCAGGCTTGGGCCAGTTGGTGCTTGAAGAGCATCATGCAATATCCTGGTGTACTGGTGATTATGAAAGGGGATACAGGGCGGGGAGGAGAAAGAAAGTGGGTGCCTTGCAAAGGAAACCCATTTGTGCAATTGTCTCGCAGCTCAAGAGCAGAAATGCCTTCCTTTTTCCATGGGAAATCAGGGGATGGATCCATGTTGCTGCTTCCTTTGCAGTTGAGCTGCTGGGTCCTGCTGAGGCAGCTCTGTGTGAGAGGAGGGGGGGATTGGGGTGGTTTGGATTGTGTGAGGCCCCACATTTGATGGTGAGTCCAAGCACTGATTTCTTATGCAGGGACTGCAGGGAATCACTTGGAGCCCAAGTATTTGCCATCACTGATCCTGCTGCCCCTCTGCCAGAGGGGATGGGGATCCGGAGGGGTGGCACAGGGGGATTCTGCCTGGTCAGCTGTGCCAGAGGAAAAACAGACCTCCAAAAAAACCCACCTGTGGCAAGATGGTGCTTGGATAGCCACGCTTTGCTGCTGGTCTGTGCTTCCCAGCCCTCCTCCAGATGAGGAATTCCCCTTCAGCATCTCCCCGTGCCTTTCCCCGTGCAGGGGGCTGAGGCGGTGCCACAGCCAGCATTCCCAGCACAGGGCTGCAGCAGTGCCAGCAAGCCCCAGATAATAAACAACCAAAGGTTAGTGAAGCTGTTCTGCCAAATTTACGCCCGTTCCCAGCGAAGGGAGGGGGTGGCAGGAGCCGCGGCCGCTCCCCTTGATCGCCGCATCCATCACGGGGTATAAATGGCCGCGCTCCAGGAGGGATCGAGCGGCGTTCGCAGAGATGGTGCCGGCTGTGTCAGCTCCCCTCGTCCATCACCAGCCGGGGACAGCGCTGGCACCGAGCACCAGGAGCTCGGGGATGTTTGACAGCAGGGGAGAAGCAGGAGGAGCCACTCCCCAGCCCTCCCTCCCTCCCTGCCCCAGCAGCCAGAAGATGACCAGGGTGCCACATGCCCATGGCACAGGAGGATGGAGGGTGGGCAGGGATAGCGTTTTAAAGGGAGTTTTACAGTGATTGCTGCCAACTTTGAGAAGTGAGGGCTCGAGGCGGCAGCATTGATCCAGCTCCTCGATTCTCTTCAAAGCCATAGTGCTTCCTTCTGTCTTCCAGCACTTGTTTTGTCTCTGTTCCCATCTCTTCTTGCACGTACCATTCAAGTGGCTCTTATCCATTTATTTTCTCTAATGGCATCAGGCTACAAGTGGCTGAACAGTTAAAATGAACACCATCACGGTGGTTTTCTTTATTTTTCCCTTGCATCCACTCTGGAAATGGGGCTCTTTGCTCTTCTGTAGCTGCATTCCCAAGAGACGGGGCCTGTCCCCTTCCCTCTGTGCCTTTCTGGGCCCATTGACCAAACATCAACCAAATTCCATGGGTGCAGAGAGGTCTTAAAATGCAGAGAGTTCTCTGGATGGGGCACTCCTGTGCTTTGGGGATGCAAGCAGGTGGCTGGAGGGAGAAAGTCCTTTGATGTCTCTCATCAAATGGAACTGTAGGAGCAGAGCTGGGGACACGTGGGCACTCCTCCTGCAGATGGAGGACATGGCCCTTCTGCTCATATAGAACAGGGGATCAAACTGGATTTTGAGCCAGCAGGAAGGGGATTGTGTGGATTGCACTTATTGCTTGGCACTCCTAGTGCATTCCTGGATTTTCTTCAAATCCCCCACATCACCTCCTACTGGGATGGAGGTGGCTGTGTTGTGCTCCTGTGAGTGAGATCTGTACTGGTTCTGGGAGCAGCAAGTGACCCTGGAACGTGGCTCCTGGCTGTGCTGGGCAGCTGATGCTGTGTGCTTTAGGGGTGACAGGATGGGCATTGCAGCCTGAAACCACCCCTGGGGTGTGATGGGTGCTGACACACTGCTGTGACTCCAAGCTTTCCCTGTGCCATATAAATCCATCCCCTCATATTCCAGCTGCCTTAATGATTAATGCAGCCAGAGTCCTCCAAGTTTATTCCTCAGAAGTTAAACCAACAAACTTCAGACCAAAAAAAGTTATTTCCCCCTTTCTGAACTATATTTCTGCAGTGCTGGCAACCCCCACATCCCAAACCTCATGAGGAGGGTGAGGAATCTCCCTCCTCTAGCCAAGATGAACAAGAGAAAAACAAATGATATTGCAAACAAGCCTCTTGCAATTTGGGGGTTATATGAACGTCTCTGCTGGATTTTAAAGAAATATATATCATTGCCAAGCCAAAGCTTTACGAATGAAGTCTCCTGTCTGCTGTTTCCCCCTGCCCCAAAACAAACTGTGAGTGACTCCACAGCTACAGGACTTCAATACACTCCAAAGTAAGTCATTCCTGAATGCAGAGTGTGTTTAGAGAGAGGTGGCAGCCAGCTCCTGAAGGCAACTCCAGGCCATCCAGCCAATGCTCCCTGGCCACAGCTTGGGGTCCAGTGCCAGGGGGTGGGGGACTGTACCCGAGGTGGCAGTTTTAGGGCCTCCATGTGATCCCAGCACAGGCAGGAGCCCCTCACCATGGCCTCAAGGTTGGTTTGGGAATCACTGTGGGGTGCAGCTGCAGCCTCATTGCACAGCAGGGACATGGAAATGTCCCACTCCTTTGCTGGAATAAGTGGAGTTCAGGAGCTGGGGGAGGTCTGGCCGCACCTGGATGGTGCTGAGGAGCTCCTGGAAACCTCAGTTCATGTCTCAGCTGTGTTCCCCCCATCCCAGACCCTGCATCCATCCCCAGCCCCTGGGGGTACCAGCTGCAGGGTGTCCCGGAGCAGAGGATGCTCCGAGCTGCCTCTCCCACCCAGCACCGCCGGGGGCTGGGCGTGCTCCATCCCTATCCTCCCCCACGGCTTCCTTTCCTCCTTCTTCCCTCACAGCTGCTTTCTCCTTCTGCTCCTGCTCCCCTCTCGCTCCCTCCACTCTGCCTCAGAGACACACATAACTCTCCCGTGAAATATATACAGTGTAAATATATAAAAAGCCGGCGTTTGCCTGCTGCTTATGTATTCATGAAATAGTAAATAAATTTTATGGGATAATGTGAAGGCTGCCAGGGAGCAGGAGGATGAAAACTAACCCCTAATGAGCCTCCGTGTCAGTTTGGCACACTCGGGATCGATCTGCCGCTTCCATTTAGCGCCCGAGCGTGGGGGTGGAGGAGGCGCTTCCCCGGCGCGGCCCCGAGCATCGCTGACGCCGCTGATGGGCGCGGGGTCACAGGCTCGGTCGGGAAGGATGGGGATGGGAGGGACTGGGGGCGAGCTCTGACGGTGTTGGTCAGGATCAGGGTGAGATTTGGGAGGATGCAAAATGGTGGGGAGTGGGGGTTCTCGGGGAGGGGATGTTCAGGCTTACATAGGGAGGGATGTGGGCAGAGATGCAGGGTGGGATGCGAAGTAGGATACAGGGTGGGATGCAGGACGGGATGCAGGCTTGCACAGGCTGCCAGGTTGCAGCAAGGATCTGCCCTCAGCAGGTAGGCAAGGAGGGCCGGGGGTGACAGGGTGCTGAGGGGGCTGCCGAGGTGGGGGACAGCCAAGTGAGAGCCAAACATCGATTTTCTTGCCAAGGCTCTGGCTCTGCTGCAGATTTTGGCCATGCAGGGACCCTGGCTTAGGGGGGTCTGGGCTCCATCCCTCCACCGAGATGCTCCCCTGGCAAAATCCTCTCCCGTGCAAGAACTGAGTTTCCCCCCTGCAGCTCCTCAAGGTCTGTAGTCCTCCCCCAGGGAGCACCAGCTCCAGAAGAGATGGAGGCAGACAGTCCCTGGCACAGAGAGTTCCCCATCCCAGTGGGAATACTGGGTACACTGGGTGTGGGGAGATGTTTAGAGGAGAAGGTCTGGGTTTTGGGAGGACCCACAGAAGCCAGTGAGAACCTGAGCACTCCACAGCCCCGTGGGGCTCAGCCTTCCCACTGGAGCTGCCTAGAGAGAGGAGAAAGAGGGAGATTTGTTTGGTGGGGAGATATGTTTGGGGGGCTGCAGGTGCAGGACAGAGGGGCTTGCCCCAGTCTCCCACCCCCATCTGCAGCAGCAAGTGGGGTTTTGAGGTTATTTGGGGTATGAAAGGACTTTTCCTTTAATTCAATGTTTGAGGAGTAGGGTTGTATATACAGTAATGGGAGAAAGAAGGGAAAATGTGTGTGCCGGGGAATCTGGTGATTGCTGGACATGCCTATACACCTGACAAACTTAGAAATAATATTATGGGGAATCCACCCACACTCAGAGTGAAATTTTAGGTTTGTAGCTAAAATCCAGACAAGGTTGGAAAGGAGGCAAGAATGTTGATCTCATTAATGTGCTCAGCTGGCTGCAGGTCAGCAAATGTGGCATCAACATTTGGGACACTGGGCCAGGGCTGCATCTTTCTGGGTATCCCAACAAAATTTAGAAAACAGCCAATGTCTGATGGAGTTCCACAGGGGGTAAGAATTATTTTCCCACGTAAGTGCATTGAGGCTTTATCCTCTTTGGTGTACCCACTTTTCAGGACACCATTGGGTGGAGCGCGGGAGAGTCCAGCAGGTGCCATGGGATGCAGGATGCTGCTGCCAGGGGAAATTTGGCATCTGACTGATTTTCTATCAATAACCATTGATTTGAGGGGGAGCAGACCTTTCCCAGAGGTTTTGCCAGCTTGTGAAAGCAGTGTGTTGGGTGATGCGGCAGTGTTTTCCCTTCATCATCATCCACTGGGTGCCTGCTCCTTCAGAAGCTGAGCTGCCCCACATGGGCCACAGGGCTTTGCTAAAGCCAAAACATTTGGTGTATTTAATGCAGTTTTATTTCCACCCTCACCTGGAGGTGATCTGGAGTCTGGATCTCCAATGTTTCCTGCACCTCTTTGTGAGAAGCCTCCTGCCCACCACTGACTCAGCACCAGGGCTCAGCCCCACCCTGCACCAGCCCCTGTCCCCCCAACCCCTCTGGTTCCCACAGGGTGGGAGCAGCTCCAGGTATCACTGGGTCCCTTCACTGTTCCTCTCCCCAGCCCTTCCCTCCCGCGCCGCCTTCTCCCTCCCCCCTCGTATTTTTTTTTATGGACGGAATGAGATGGAGAAGTAAAAATTATTAACCCCGAGGTCAGCGCTGGCTGCCTCATTCCTCTCTAGCTTCAAGCACTTTCTCCCTCATCTGTTTCACAGACAGCGATGTTCGGCTCAACACATTTGCATATACTTATTGCATTTTTTTAGTCTTTATCTATTTATTTATTTTTAAAGAGACAGAGCTGCTCTTGCCTACTTTTTTTTTCCCCTCCTGTGAGCTTTCACCAGCTGCTGTTTGGGATTTGATTCTCCTGCCAGCACAGCTCGCTGACAGAGGCAGGGGAGTGCAAGATCTAGAGGGATGCTGAGATTCACTGTCTTCCTCCCACCTTGATTTCACTGCTGTTTCTCCATGTTTTTCCTATAAAGTGGCTGCATTGTCCTGCTTAGCTGCTGGCGGAACAGGAGCATGATGGAGAATGGCCACAGGGATTGATCCGTCTTGCTCTCCATGGCATTGCTTCCCCCTGGAGCACTGGTGGGGAAGGGCTCCAGGAAGCTCATGGTGATCCCACACTTGTCCAAAGCAGGGTGGAGATGGAAAACCCTCACCATTCCCAAAGCCTTTCCTGGGCTTTCCCTGGATGACATGGCCAAGCATACCTGGGCACACAGGGAGGGACTGTCCAGCTCTTCCAAGGCCATTGGCACATGGCAAAACCTGCACCGTTATTTTGGCATTGAGAACACCCTCAGGCTCGGCATCCTCCTCCTCTTCACCACAGCAAAGCTTTTCTCCTCCCACCCACTCCAAGGAATGTTGCGGGAGGGAGGGAAGAAAAAATAAATAAAAAATTAGGAACGTTACATCTTAAGCTCAGAATCTTCCCAAAATCACTCGCAGATATTCATAATGGTCCGGCAACTATTAGAGACATGAGAAGAAGGGAAGGGAAGGAAATGAATGCCGGGTGAGAAGAGAAAATTCATAGCCCCGCTGATACGCCATGATAAATAATTATGAGTTATTAATTTTAAATTACATCTTTAATGCGTTGCATGATTTTAATTCCCACCACAGTATTAATATAGGGACTGTGGGTTTGATTAATTTAAAGCGGAACAGAAAGGTGTCGATTCCCGGGGCTGCCGGGGACCTCGAGGGGCTGCACAGGGAGGGGGGTCATTCCGGGATGAGTGTTGGGATGGCTGCTCCCACGCTGTGGTAAGGATGGGAATAGCCAAGGATGGGGCGTGATTAGCGAGGTGGACAACAAGGGGGTGTTTCAGAGCCTGCAGCTGCCTTATTTGGGGGATGGAGTGGGGGGAATCCGTGAGGAAGGAGAATGACAAATGGATTCAGGGAGTTGGGAGCACCCACCCTGCTCCCCACCAAGACAGGCGGATGAAGGCAACCAAATAGCATCCCTTGACCTCCTCATCCCAAATCCATGCTAACAAAACTAAAACAGGGACCGTCATCACTGAAAATTTCTCGGTGCCTCCTCCCACATCCCCCCACCGCAGAGACACCCTCCCTCGCCACCACTCCACCAGAGCCAGGAAGCTGCTCCAAGTTTGCTTTCCGAGTAAACTTCCCCTAAGTGTGACAATCGCTTTAGCTTCCCAGCGAGGATTTACCGGGCTTCTGTTATCTCTTTGAAAGTCGGAGTTCTCCAAATGGGCATGAGAGAGCAGCCGGAGAGGTCAGAGCCAGTTAGGCTGCACAGCCGTTCAAAGCCCCCTTCCAAGCGGCATTAAAGACGGGATTAAGTCTAAGAGGGTTATGGAGGGAGGAGTAAAACAGCCTTGTCCTGCACACAGCGCCGAGATAAGGCTCTGTTCTCTAGGTGTGAACTCCCGCGTGTGCAAGCCCAGGCACTCCGGGGTTTGCGGCAGAAATTGGAAGGATAATACCAGAGGCGGGGGGGATCAAGCCGGAGCTGGAGCAGCCCCCTCGCAGGCGGTGGGCTGGGGTGGTGCTGCTCACAGCCACCCCGCTATTTATAGGATTTTTAATCCAGGGAGCAATGACACAAGCAGCCTCATTTTCCACTCGTTCAGCCGCGCGAAGGCACAGGTTTTGCAGGGCTGGGTGCTGCTATGAGGGGCACCCAGAGCCCCCCACTCCCATCCTGCCTCCTGGGCAAACCTAAAAGGAAGGCTGGGGATGGATTTGGAGATGAGACTGGGTTGGATGTTGTCCTGAAGCATCACATTGTCCTGAAGCACCGTGTTACCCTGAAGGATCATGTTATCCCAAAGCACCACGTTGTGCTGCTGCACCCCAACACATTGCTGGGGTGTTAGTATAACACACAGTGCTACCCTCTTCCCAGAGAGAGGGGGTTCTCTCCCTTTCCTCTTTCCCAGGATTGGAACTGGGTTTGGAAAGGCTTCCTGCATCCTCCTGCATCTTCCCACATGTTGGAGTTTTATGCAGGTCTTTGTGCTTTGCCAATGAGGGACCATAACCTCAAAATTCTCATGGAATGAGGGGATTTTCTTTGTCGAGGGGCTGCTGTTGTTTCCCCTCTGGCTCCTCCAGGTTCATCCTCCTGTGCTTGTTTTAATCCATTTTCCCACATAATGGTGCAGCAACTTCTGGGTGATGCTGAGACCTGCCCGACTCACAGCAGGTCATTCCCATGTGTCCCTGAGAACAGCCCCTCCTGGCTCTGGAGGGACATGACACTGCTTATCCCAATCCCAGGGATTTTCCTTGGCAGTCAAATTCCAGAGTTTTTTTCCTTTTTTTTTTTTTTTCAAATCAATAGGAAATGTTGGCAGGAATTTTCTAGATTTTGGGGATTATTCTGGGAAATAATCATTTTCAAAACCATCCCTTTTGCCCCAGTTGGTGCTATGGGGATGGTGATTTGGGAGGGTGTTAAATGTTGATGACTTCATTTTGTTATCTTGACACAGGGATCCCAGAGGCAGCCACAAAGTAGGAGGTTTGGGGAGGTAATTTTCCATATTAACCTCCAAACACTGGTAACCTGTAGCCTGGGCTGTCCCAGTACAGAGGGATCCAGGATGGAATCTGTTAGGAGCTGGATAAAGGGACATGGCCAAGGCCATTTGGGCAGCTGGTGGCAAGGCAAAGAATAAGCCTCTTTTTCCTGGGCTCCTCAGCTCCCTTTCCTCAGCACATCTCACCCTCTGCCTCAGTGGGTTTGTTCTCCTCCAGTGATGATGCAGAGAGCCCATGAGGGCAATTAGCCTCCGGTAATTACACGTATCACTGTGCCCAGTCCTTGAGTAACATCTTGGAAGGACACTGCCCCTGTAGGAAAGGTGACCCATATCCCAGGAAGAGACCACAGGGATGGGCTTTTCCTTGGTGTTCATTCCTGAAGTGACCAAATATTAGTAGTTTTATCCATCTTACAGCGTAGCAGAGAAGCAACATCTCTTGCCATGCCAGAGACACTCATGGAAAGCCATGGTGGTGCTTAGAGAACAGATTCCATGATCTTTATGGGTTCCCTTCCAGCTGGAGATGTTGCAGGATTCTATGATTTCAGTAGGGATGTAGGGATGGGAGGGGCATGGGGATGAGGATGGATATAGGGATGGGGCTGAAGCACCATATGTATTTACACTCCCAGCCCCTTAAAGCAGCAAGTGAAAGACCCAGCCAAGGGGGATGCTCCTCACCAATCACCCTCTAAGGGTGGTGGGATCCTTCCTTGGGTCATGCTTCACCATCCTTGGAGGGTTTTACAGCCCCAGGAGCTGCTGCCGGCAGAGGGAGTGAGAATTGAGTGGGATTTGAGCCTCCCCCAAGTACAGTATTTGCCTTTTCCCTTTATTGGCTGGGTCCCGAGGCTGCTCTCCAAAGAGCCAAGTGACAGTGTTCTGTCTGCATGCTCAGAGGCTGTTAAATTAAACAGTTCAGGGAATTAACTGCATGCCACGAGCTACAGCAAACTCGCTCGCAGCCAGGGATGGCTGGATTTGCTCCTCGCCAAAAAAAACTAGGAAAACAACGCTAATAAAGAAGGATAACAGAGTCCCTGCCTGCTGCATGGAGGCTTTTATTTCTTCTTTGGCCTTGCTTCCTTATTTTTCCAGGTTTGAGGGTTTTGTGGTCAGGATGCTGGTCCCTCAGGGGGTGGCTGGGATAGGGATGCCTGGAGCTGTGGCTTGGCTGGACCATGGGCTGTTGCCTCCCTTTGCTCAGAGCCCAGGAGGGATTTGCCAGGGCTGGCAAGCAGGAGCACTCCAGGCTCAGCCAGGAGCTCAGCCCAAGGTCAAAGCCTGGCTGGGTCTGTCCCAAGGCAGGCAGAGCTCAGCTTACTGTGGCCAAGCACTCGCAGTTTTTTGCCTTCCCAAATGTGCCCTGTTCCTTTGGAGCATGTCCTGGATGGCTTCATCTCCTGTCTGCTCATCTCTCTGGCCCAGCCAGGGACCTCCTCCCTCACTGCTCCTGATTTGCTTGACCTGGGTCTCCCATTGCCTTTCCCTATGCCAGACAGGAGAGTCCAAGTGATGGTGGGGTCCCTCCATTTCCCCTCTTCACTGCCTATCCTGAGTGTTTCAGGCACAAAAAGCATCCCCATCCTGCCTATCCACAAGTCAGGGAACAGAACCAGCTGGTTTTTTTGCAAGGGAGCACAGAGGTACTTTTCTACTTAAGTCTTTTCTCCAAGGACAACAAATTTAGTGAAGAGAGGGAGCATTTTCACACCCACGAATCTCACCGAGGGGGTTTTCCAGGGAAGTGCTTGCTTGGTGCTTCCATGGGATGCAGGGCTGGAGCCCTGCTGGCCTCACCACACCACCACATCGTGAGGCCCTTTTGCTGCACCCAGGGGCTCTTTGTGCTCCCTCTCCCTTGCATAGCTAAGGATCTCTCAGTATTTTGGACAATGGGACTGGTCAAGCTCCCTGCTTGCTCCCAGGCCACCAAGCCGGGGGCTTGGGGTCTCTCCCCGAGCCAGATCAGAGTGGGCTCCCTCCCTGTGCTGCTGTCAGGAGGAAGATGTAGAGCAATCACAGCTCTGTGCTGCAAATATTAATTATCCACTAACTGCTCTCCAGGCAGCCATTAGATCTCAGCTCTCCGACAGCTGTTCCCAGCCACCCACCCGAGGGATGTTCCAGAGGGGGAGCAGCCGGGGGGTGAGAGGGGGCTGGGACAGAAGGGGACCCCACACCACTCTGTCCGTAAGGGTGAATGAGCCAGCAAGGAAAGGGAGGATCCGGGGACCAGCAATTTTCTTTTCCTGAAAAATCCTTCCTACTAGCCCTCCATCCTTGCTAGAGGAGGGTGAGGAGGGTTTGCTGTCCCAAGGATTTCCATTTTCTCATTACTTTCCCTCCTGGCTCACTGAACAGTCACAATATCTCCTTGTGACCCCTTGCAAACCCCTCATCCTCTGGCTCATTTTCCAGAGGGGCAAAATTGTTGCAGTTTGAGCCCATTTCCCTCCTTCCAGCAAGTGGTGCCAGTCCCACCCTCACCCTGGTGTATCACAAACCATTCCTTTTTTTCATATCTCTTGGACAAATCCACCATTTTTTACTATGGATCCCACAGGGTGGGAAGATGTTGGCCACAGCCAAGGCCACATCAAAGAGCAGCTGCCCACAGATCCTCCAGTGCCAGGAGCCCCCAAAACTCAAACCCTCCATCTCCTCCCATATTTCAGCTCCGATTGCACCAATGAAATGCATATCCATGGAAAGAGGGGGCAAATTCCTCAGCATCCTCAGTGTCCCTGTGTGGGAAGAGGATGGGAAGCGCTGCCCACCGTAGTGGGGTGCACCAAGCGTTCAGGGCTCAGCAGGATGCCCACGCAGGGATGCTCCCACCACACATCCCCTGTCCTTCCTTCCACTCATCTTCCCACAGGCAGAACGAGCAGATACACCAATAAGGAGCTAGTTAACGAAATAAATGAGTGAGGTAGGCCCGTGCTCATATAAATCTCTCTGAGAGAGCATTTAGACATTCCATATTTGAGCTGGCCATCATTTAAATTACTGCTCTGCCTCCCCTCAGCCCAGCCCCTTATTACCATGGGTTTAATGCTCAGGGCTTAATTGCGATCGCTTGCGGGTTCCCCCTCCAAGCTCTCAGTGGAAATTAGCTGCCTCTCCTGCCCACTCATTATCCACCCAACCCAGGAGACACTGATGTGGCCCAAGGAGAAGGTCTGGGTGTCTCCCAAGGGGTTTTATGGCCTCCAGGGGAAAACCTCTTGTCATGGGAACTGCCTGGAGTGTTAAAAATAATTGTATATACGTATTTGAACATTTTTCTCTAGCTGCCCAAGAAGCACCTGGGTTTTAGAGGCTGGAGAACATCTGGAGAAGCTGCTGGAAGAAGGAGAGGCCGTCTTCAAGAAGCTGAGTTGCGGCGGTGGCTTCCACCCTCCTTTTTCCCATCATTTATCCTCCTATCCTCCACCCTCTGCCCTTGAGAGGGGTTCACTGACATACCAAATACAAGAAAAGGGCAAATGTTTGTGTTTGGAGGCTTTCCAACAGAAGTATTTGCCCACCTTGTTGCAAAACGTTTCCCTTACCCAACTTGCCTCTGTCCCAAACCCAAATCCATGGCCCCAGTAAGTCCCAGGGGAGCAGGAGCTCGTGCTAAGTGACAAGACCAAGGCTGAGCAGCAGGACCTCTGCACAAGGGGGAATCTCAGGGGAGGGTGAGATGGTCCCAGGGGTGTCCCAGGGATGCTGATCCCAGTGCCTGGCATGGGGGGAAGTCATCAGTAATTGGCAACCTGGGCTTGGCTGCCCTTTCTGTGGTGCCTTGTTTAATTGCACTGGCTAACGGTTCAGGGGAAGAGCTGCTCGGGGGCCTTATCTCTGCTTTCACCATTTTTCTTTCTGGGAAATGAAGTTAAAAATCCCTTCACAGCAGCTCCAGCAGAAAAAAAAAAAATTAGTCCCATATCACTATTTAACATGCACTGCTAAAAACTAGATAAACACAGGCCGTCACTTGGAGATTAGCTCCTCACATGACTAAATGATTTATTTAGAAGATTCCTTCTTTTCTCTCCCGCTCTCTTTCTCTCTCTCGCTCTCCCTTTTCCTTGGCTGAGAACATATTAATCAGAAATTAGAGGCAGACTGAGGGATGGAGAACAGACTGACAAAGAGCAAACAGAGGGAAAAGGGGGAAAGGGGAGCAGGAGCTGAAGGCAGGAGGGGTGTAAAGAGGGTAGGGGTGAAAATGAGATGGGGGAAGCAGAGGGGGAAGGGTGGGGTGGGACAAAAAATGGATAAAGATGGAAATTTGAGGGGGGGAAGAGATTCGTGGAAGAAATGGGGCTGGGGATGAGATGGGGATGGGAACTGGGGGGTTGTGCTGGGGACTAAGCAGGGAAGAGGGGGCTAATGCAAAGGTGAAAGGGTGGAGGGCAGGAATGAAAGCGAGGGGAAAAATGTAAAGAGGGAGGGAGAAAGAGCCCTAATTGTGTGCGGCAGGAATGCGCGGGGCTTAGCCTGCGCCCCGGGGGACTCCTGGCCCTGAATGATTAAGGTACTTATCAGGCAGGGAGCTCCGGAGGGGCACGGAGCAGCCCCCCGCCCCTGTAAGCCTCCCTGCCGGCCGGGGCCGGGGGGATTTGTGCCCCCCAGCCCCGCTTTCCCACTCCAGGTGTTGGCGATAAGAGCATCCCGGCGCTGCTCAGCACTCTCACATCCTTTCTGCCTCCTTGCTCAGGCGTGAAGGGAGGGGAGCGGGACGTGGGGGGGGACCGGGGGCTTCTCGCTGGGGATTTGCAATAGGGGGATAAAGGGAGAAACAACCCTGGCAGGATTAAAGGGGAGGGGTCTCTGCTGGGATAGGTGCTGTGCAGTGTCCCTTTTCTTTTATCCATATAGATAACCAGGCCCTGAGGCTGAGGCCTACAACGATAAGGAGATTAGGCGGATTGGCTCATTTGTAGTGAGATCCTCCAGCAGGGATATTCGGCTCTCTATAGACCCACCAGAAGGTTATCTAAATAGGCTAGACTTGAACTAACCCGGAGCTGGGCCCTGGGGGAGGCTCCCGGGACAAAGCAGGGACTAGGCAGGAGGGAGGGAGATGGGCAAGGGTGATGCTGCCTTTCGCCAGGGTCTCAGATGAGGTGGGCAAGCAGGATGCTGCCACTAGCCAGGGACTTCCACATCACTCAATCCGTGCCTGGAGTTGGCATCTCCAGCAGGAGAGACCTGGATCTTCCTGCCAGCTAATGTGGGAATAACCACCGTGCTCCTTCCAAAAGGGCAGTTTGGGATGCTCCAGGGATGGCATTTAAGGGGGAAGTCTTTATTGCTGAGCTGGATGCTGGGACACTGGGAAAGCCCAAAGGATGGGGATATTCAGCATCCACTGGCATTGGGATGGGTCAGTGTCCACCATTATCTGTCCACCCACACCCCGTCACCCCGCTGGGTTCATCCTCTGGGGTCCCACTGGTGCTGCCACATCTGTGCCCAGCTCTGGCCACCCCACACACTCAGTGCCAGGGGACTGGGGTGTCCTGGGATTGTCGCCCTGAACATGGACAGTGGAAGGCACCACAAGGGCGATTACTGATTTTTCCATCATATTGAACACTGGAAATTAGAATTCAATTAAACATGCATGAAAAGAGGACTTTACTTTTGTTTTAATATGTTAAAAAAATTTAAAAGTTGTGTACCTAAGAATAAAAGATCTCTCACTCCCTAAACATTAAACAGATTTTTAGGTAGACTCTTGAAAGACTGGCAGTGTTGTCTGCAGTGGCAGACAACCCAAGTGCACCCCAGCAAACTTCATCCCTCACATGCTTTTGTTCTGCAGAGCTGGGAAAACAAAACCTCTTTTTCCTGCCTTGAATCTTCCAATTCTTCCCCCAAGTTGGATGAATCCATCTTTGACCTGCACCAATTGAGGAAACTGAAATAAAACAAGAAATATCTTTACACATAGAATGTTCTATTAGCAAGGACCACTCCAGTAATTCAAGGTTTAGCTACTTAGCAGTCAACTTTTGGGGGGTTCAGTAATTTAACTTCCTTAAAAATTTCAACGGCAAATACGTACAACTATCTTTTTATATATGTATATGAAATTGTACATATATATTTAATTTCAATGTGAATAGATTACACCGACTTTAGGCTTTAACATAGGTTTACCATAATGTTAACTTTAATTTTAATTCGATTAAGTTTTTAAGGCAAATATAATTCATTTAAATTAAAAAATCCAGCTTCAATGAAAAATCCGCTTTTAATTATAACATCCACCTTTTAATTTCTTTTTTTAAAAAATTGATTTTGATGCCCCCTTTGCTCAGAATGATAAGCAACAGGCCTCGAGCATCGTGGGTGTCACTGCAGTCATTGGAGTCCACCACCCCTCGCTGGTGGCAGAGCCAGGCCACACTCAAGCCACTGCCCACCACTTCCACTAACCTCTGCATTTCCCTCAGTGCCACATCCATGGGCAAAATTTGAGAGGGGGAGCAGGGATTGGAGCTCCTGGAGAAGCTCAGAGCTGTTGCAGTGGCTCTAAGGAGCCGCAGTGTCCCAGCGAAATGGGGTTAGCAGTTGCCTGTGTGCACACTCCACATGGTTGTAAACCTTTGGGAGCCAGAAAAGGAGCTGCATGAATAGCAGCAAGGACACATTCCACCAGACCAGCTTGCTCCAAGCCCTGTCCAACCTTGGACACTTCCAGGGATGGGGCAGCCACAGCTTCTTCTGGGCAACCTGTGCCAGGGGCTCAGCATCCTCACAGGGAAGGATTTCTTCCCAATATCCCACCTCTCCCTGCAATCTGACCGTGGGAATCCATTCCTCCACCTCCAGGCCCTTGTCCAGAGTCCCTCTCCAGCTCTCTTGGAGCCCCTTTATGCACGAGAAGGGGCTCTAAGGTTGCCCTGGATCCTTCTCTTCTCCAGCTGAGCACCTCCAGCTCTCCCAGCCTGGCTCCAGAGCAGAGGAGCTCCAGCCCTCAGAGCATCTCCTGCTCCAGCAGCTCCACATCCTTCTAATGTTTGGGGCCACAGATCTGGAAGCAGCACTGGAGGTGGGGTCTCACCAGAGCAGAACAGAAGGGCAGAATTCGCCCCCCTCCTTTGCCCTTCTGCCCAACCTGCGGTGCTGAGCCCAGAACATGGGAGGCTTGATGGGATGGTGACTCCCCCAGGAGGGCTGAGCTCCTGCTCTCCCTACCCAAAAAGGACCAGGTGAGGCTGCCCCACTGGGAAGCAGAGATGTGACCCCCCCCACATTCGTTGCTGCCCAGGCATCACCCCAATCCTCGTGGGAGACACAGCGATACACAGCCACAGCCATTATCCCTCACAGCCTCCGTGGCTGTGCTTATCTGCACTTCCGACACCAGGAGCCTGAAACTGATTTTTTTTTCCCCATGTACACCAGCCTTTTTATTCCTCCCGTGGTGGTTTTTTCCTTCCCCCCTCCCCGTGCCCGGCCCAGATCAGAGCGCAGCGATGCTCGGGCAGCCTGACAGCTCACACGAGCATCCTTCCTCCTCCCTCCGGCCCCCGCCTCTTCCTCCTCTTCCCTCCTTTCCCTTTTTTTTTTTTAGATGTAATTTTTTTTTCTTTACACTCCTTTCTCCTTCCTCTTTATTTTATCTCGATTTGCCACAAATCTGTTCCTCTACAAAGCAGCTGCCATCTTTGTTCTTGGCCATTATCAGCGGCGGCACACGGCCGGGCCGGGCTGCCTGGCAGACAATTGCTGACTAATAGACTGTCTGAGAGCTATTGTAAGGGGTGGCCGAGGCAGATCTGTCACCGTGTCCTATCACCCGTGCCGCAGTTGCACCCGGGGAGAGCGGCGTGGAACGAGGAAAGGGCTGGGAAAGGGGAAAAAAAAAAAAAAGCGAAAAAAAAAGAAGCAGGAGGACTGAAAAATAGAAGGAGGAGGAGAAGGAGATGATGATGATAAGGAAGAAGTAAAGGAGGTGACGGGGAAAGAACAAGAAGACCAAAATAAAAAGGGGGGAGGACAGTATGAAGGAAAAGAAGTAGATATAAGTAAGAAGGAAAAAAGCGGAGAACAAAAGAAGAAGGGGAGGGGGGAGAGAAAAAAGAAATAGAATAAGATGAGGGAAAAGAAGCGGAGCAAAAAGAAGAAAGGAAGAAGAGAAGAAGAAAAGAAGAAGAATGCAAGATGAAGGAAAAGAAAAGAAGAAAAGAAGAAGAAAGAGACGGGGAAAGGAAGGGAAAAAGTAGAAAAAATAAGAAAAAATAGAAGGAAAATAAGAAGGAAGGAAGTATAAAAGAATTGGGGGAAGAAGAATAAAAAGGGGAAGAAGATTTTTTTAAAGTGCAAAAGAAACAAGAAAAAGAAAAAAGATGGAAAGTTAAAGGGAAAAAATATGGATGGAAACAGAGCAGAAGGGACACAGCTGCAGCCCAGGAAGGCTTTGGAGGGTCCAGGACAGGCAGGAACTGGGCTCCCAGCTCCCCCTCCCAGGCTAGCAGCGGGCCAGGATGGGCTGATGGTGGAATATGCTTCTCCCAACAGATGCCAAGGGCTGTGCCAGGGGATTTGGCTGAGCCAGGGGATCTTTTCTCCTTGCAAAGGCAGTGCCATGTGTGGGAGCCAGCCCAGGCTGCTGGGGCATCCAAAGTTTGGGGGCCCCAGGCTGCTGAGCTGTGCCTGGCTCCTCTGGTGGCTGGGACAGTGTCACTCCACCCTATCCCAGCTCACTGCCTGGATCCCAGAGCCCACCAGCCACTGAGCCCACCACCAGTGGAGCTGGAAGGGGTGATGCCCCTGCAGCTTCACCCCTCCCCAGACTCAGCAATCTGCCTGGAAGTGCTTGGGCTCCAGTTTGGGGTGAAACTTGGTGTCTGAGACAACAACTGCCCACCCAGGGAGGCCAGGAGGGTATGAAGACTGGCAAGGTGGGAGCACAGTGGTCCTGGGGATGGCTCTGTGCAGAGATCTCTTCCTGGCTCCCAGAGCACACACAATTATCCTGCTGCTGCTAATGAAACCTTAGTGCGTGATATAAAAATCTGTGGCAGAGAAATGTCAAGAATCCTCACCCAGCAGCCCTTCCTGGTGTCCTCACGGGCTGGACACCCATCCCTTCAGCGTCTGAGCCAAGGGCTCCATGCAGGGACCAGGAATGATGTCCCGAGTCAGGTGGGGTCTGCCATGGAGATGGGGGACAGGGGGACCACAGCCTCCCCACAGAGCCCCATTGGTGCCCTGAGCCAGTCTGAATGACAACCCAACTGGTCCCCACTGCCTAAACTCGCTAAGAGGACAAAAGGGAAAGGAAAGCAGCATTTTGGGTTGAATTCTTTGGAGTTCGGGTCTCTCAATTTCTTCCCTCACATCTTGGGCCCAAGAAAGGAGGAATTCCCCTGCTCGGTGTGCCGATGTCAGCTCCGTGAGAGGGATGCTCCCTGCAGGAAGGGAGCGCTGGGACTCTGCGGCGCGAGGCAGAGGGGACACAGCAGAGACAGAGGAGACACAGCAGGGACAGAAGGGACACAGCAGGGGTGGAGGGGACACATCAGGGGTGGAGGGGACACATCAGGGGTGGAGGGGACACAGCACGCGGGGCGTGCAGAGGAGGGAGCCGGTGCTCCCCGCGGGATGCGCTGGGGCCAGGCGGGAGCGGCGAACGGCAGAGGGGGCTGCAGGTCAGGAGGAGAGGGGACATCACAGGGACACGGCAGGGGACATCGGTGGGGACAGGCATGGGCCAGCTCGAGGCTGCCAGGCCATGGAGGTGGGGGCACAAAGGCCTGGGTCTGCCCTGGGCTGGCATGCAGCCGAGGGGCACGGGAGGGCACCAGCATCCAGGGATGGGCTGGCGGTGGCTCGCCAGGAAACTCTGGCCCTGACACTGTCGTCTGTCCCCCACCGGGGCCCAGGTGGTTTCCCCTGTGTGGAGTTCGACCCCGAAAAGCACCGGGGTAGTCAGAGCCAGCCCAGGGAGGCGGCTTTATTCCAGGCCCGCTCCCGCGTTGCTGCTCCATCCGTGTGCACACAAGGTGAGAGGAGCTGAATAGTTGATTTCCCCAGTGGGTTTTGCTCCCGCTTGCTGTAAAGTTGTGAACAAAATGACCGGCCATGCATTGAACGGGCTTACATCGCTCTCCATATGGAAATGAAGATAATCCAAGTCTCAGCTTTGTGTTCTCCAGGAGGGAGCAGGGAGGGAGGGAGGGGGTCGGGGGGATGGGGCAAGCTTGGAGCTGGGGGATGTACATACCATACGTACATCTTTTCCCAATACCTTCCTCCTCAGCCAGGCTTCATCCCGAGCCAGCGCTGCCCATCCCTCCTCACCCCATTGGGGTGGTGAAGATTTTGGGGGACACATCTGCATCAGTTCCCGGTGCCCGGACAGCCCCAGCTAAGCCCAACCATGCACATGCTTAAAGCAGAGCCTCATGTCCTGACATCCCCCTTGGAATATTTAGTTGCATAATTCAGCTGGTCTCTCCCTCTCACATACACACACACATCCCACCCACGTCTGCTTGTTCCGAATAATAACAAAGAAGGATTATTCTTCCCAAACAAAGTCTTACTAATTAGAGAGACTTTTTTATTTGTCACTTGTAAAACCTTTGAAGTGCCATTAACAACAACTCATTTAAGAAAGACCAAAAAACATCCCAATGATTTAAAATTATCTCCAAAATTAAATCATTCTTCACTGGACACTTTTTAAAGCTGTGGCTTACGTGTTTGCCTCTGTTTGCTGGTTTGTTTGCTTTTGGAGAGGACAGTATCCTGCAGTGTTAGTTTACAGACTTTCTCATTTGTGTGACTTGTTCTTATTTCAGTTCATGTCTTTTGAGTTTCTTTTTATTGCACAAACATGCAGAAACTCACTACTGACATCAAGAAGACCTGCTGGGTCAGGCTGGAGGAGGAGGAGGGAGTCCAGGAGATGGGAGGTCAGGATCCTGCCCTGCATTTGGGTTATATTTCCCTTGGCCACCCCACAAGTGACATTGGAACCCACACTGTCATCAACAATACAGCTTCCAAGCTGAATCCCCCAAGCAACAAGATTTGGGGTTTAGGGATATCCTCCTGATGTGGTGGGTAGCCCTCCCTATGGGTCATGGGGGCAAAAAGTGGGCTGTGACAGGATGAGCCTGGCTGGGAGACCTGTTCCAATGAGGGTGAAGACATGGAAAGTTCTGCCACTGTGGAACCTCCCTCTGGGTGACCCAAAAAAAATCCATGTGGCTTTGACAGCTTTGCCTGAGCTGTCCCCTCGCCTGCCAGCAGATCCCTGTGGGAGCACATCCTCACCATATGCCTGCCTACCTTCATCCACGGATAAAATGCACATCCCAGCTTAGCTCGATGTCGTGGCTCCCCCTGTAGCCAGTGGAGAGCGAGGCACCCCCAGCCCCCCCCCTCCCCAGCAGAGGGGTGCCCGCTGCCACCCAGGTGAGCCAGGGCTTCCCCATCCCTTGCCAGCCCACGTACCTGGCCAACCCCTGCTTCTGAGGTGCCACCAGTTCAGATTGCACCCCAAACCCTCATCTGGGGGCATCCTCCCCCTGCCCCAGCACACAGCATCCTCCTCGGAATGAGGACCCCTCAAGAGCTGGGCATGAGCTGCAAGTGGGGGGACACAGCCACTGAGGGGGTACCTGTGCTCCTCAGATAGGACTGAACAGGTCTCCCGAACGCCGAGCTGGGCTAGAAATCCTCCATGGCACGGGCGAGGGGTGATCCCGCTGCGGCAGGTGCCAGAGCCATGCTCGGAGAGCCCTGGCATGGCAGGGACAGGCAGCTGGCTGGAAATGGGGACAGCCTCTGGATCACACCACCCCGCGCTGGCAAATTGCCGTGACTTAACAAATTCCCGCTGCCGAGCTGAGCTGTGGAAATCGCTCCAACGCACGTTCCCAGCCCCCTGCACATGTGCAGGCGGCATTTTTGCTTAAGCCACATTTTCCTCTGCTGCTTGCAAGGCGCCTGAAGAGTCACCTGGTGATAAGAATCCTCCAGCCAATGCCACTTCCCTCGGGAGCTGGGGCCCGGTAACTGGGCATTGCCCTACACCTCTGGGCACCCTGCAGCCTTGGGGTGGGCTTTGTCTGCATCCCACGGAGCCCCCACTACCACCATCACCTTGCCGCGCACAGGGAGCTGTGTCCATCCTGTCCCCTTTGGAGCCAACCTCATCCCACCCACAGGCATTTGGGATTTTGGGACTTATGCCTCACAAGCTTTGTAGTGGAGTACAGTGATTTTGGAGCAGAATCCTCCCCATCTTGACTGTTATTTGCTTTAGGCTTGAGGGTTATTTTGGGAGGGGAGGTATCACCAATGGATTGCCCAGCAGGGTGAGATCTGCCTAGATGGGATGGCTGCTCCTTGCAAGGGAGTGGATGCCTCCCAAAAGAAAATGGGACAGAGTTTAACTGAGGATGAGGTTTCACTCACAGCTGTGCCAGCTTTTGTGTCCTGAGACAAGAACCTGAAGCATCCTCTTTGGAAATCTCCATTCCTCCCAGGACTCCATAGCTGGTGCTGCTCTGTGCCCACACACACCCAGAGATGGGGAGGGACTACAGAGCTGACAAAATGTCTTGAACAGAAGAGATATTGATAATAGCCACGTCTATACATTCCTGGAGAGCTGCTGAGCTGATGGAGGTGGGGGGAACAAACTGCCAGGAGCCATTCCTGCTGAGTTGAGATGGAAGAAGGGGTCTTGACATGGGGGTCCAATAAAACCCAGAGTTAATGGGATAAGTTTCTAGAAACTAAGAAAAATTGACCACTCAATCTTCCAAGGACTGAGCCTTGATCCCAGGGGTAGCAGAGCTCAACCCCTCCTGTCACCCTGGTTTTGGGGACACAAGTGGCAGAGCCAGGCTGGCACCCACAGGCAGGAGCTGGCAGGTTTGGCGGAGGAAGGGGAGAGCTCATGTCTCTGAGGTCTGGGCCACACTGTCAGCATGACAGCGTGGGTGTGCGCTCAGCCCTGCTGCAAAAATCAAGCCTGGCTGGTTAATTAAAGACTTGGGCCCCAAGATCTGCTTATTCAGTTCTGCAGTAGCAGTGCTATAAAATTTTCACGCACCATTTCCCACACAGGGGCTGAGGCAGCTCCTGGAGGAGCCAGTGGCTTCTGGTGGAAGGGGCTCATCTGAGTCCCCTGGGGTCATTTCTCATGTGCTGCAGCATCAGAGTCAGGTTTGGTCCTGGGTCATCTCAGCAACAGCCTTCTCCCTGTCCAGGTGGCTCTCCAAGCCCGAATTTGGATGTCCAAACTTCCCTCCATCCCTCAAACCATTTTTAACACCATCACCAGAGGAAAGAAGCATGTTGGGAAAACTTGGAGCTGCCCCTTTCTGCACATTCAAAAAAGCCATGTACAAACACAAACCCCACGGAGTGTGCCCACCACTAAGTGATGCCCATGTACCCAGAGCTGGGGAGGGGGGAGGCTCTGGCTACTCACTCAACCCAAATCATGGCTTTTTTCACCCAAATCTAGTTGGTTTCTGTACAGACAGGATGCTCGCTCTGCGTGGACATCTCTGTGAGCATCCCAAACCCTCACCCCTCGCTCCTGCAGCCATCCCCAGCCCTGCTCTGTGCCACACGACCCTGGGAGGGGCAATTCGGGGTGGGGGAGAGCAGAGCTGGGAGGAGGGGGTGGGGGTTACGTTTGCGGGCGTGTGCTTTTTATTTCAGTAATTCTTTTATCTTGTTCTCACACCCTGAACACTATAAGCGTTCATCAAAGTAATTGACGTGGATGAAATTAGCGCTTCCTGCTATGTCGGACAGATAAACTTTGCTGAATATTGATTTTGCACAAAGAAAATGACATGTGCTTGGTCCTCACCCTTTATCTGGACGGAGCAGGGAGATGCTGGGGGAGGCACGGGGGAAGGAGGCAAGCCTTCACTGGAGAAGCATCCATAAGAATTACTTTTATCTCTTCTTCCACGAGAAGACAACAGCAGATAAGGCTGGGAGACAGTGGTGGGGGAGGTGGGAGGGGGGATAAGGAAGAGGAGCCCAGCAGAGACCTCCACTGTGGGTTCCACACGGCACTGGAAGGGGCTGGGGACTCTTTGTGTGTCTCTGCCCTGACAGACGCAGGATTTGGGGAAGATAACAGACTTTTCAGAGGCATGTGACACTAAGAAAGGGCGGAAAGAAACGTGAACTTCTCTTTCCCCTCCCCAAACCACACCACTGCAAGTGGAGAGGGTTGGTACCAGGGCAGGGTCTGTCTGTCCTGCTTGGAGAAGGACAGCTCCCTGGGATGATGGACACCCTGGAGGGTCACGGGAGAGGGATATGACAGCTCCTCATGCCCCTCAGCAGAATCTGCAATGCCTGGGCATGTTGGGAACAGTATGAACTCTGCCAGCTCCAAGGAAGGAAGTTTTTTGTGGGAAGGGAAAGGGTGGGCTTGGAGAAACCCGTGTGCAGGCAGCAAGAGCTGCCATGATAAGATTTGACTTTAGACCTTCATTTTCCCTGGTCTGAGCAACTTCAAAGACTCTCTGTCTATCACATCACGCTTCCCTCCAATATCACCTGAGGCAGAGCCAGAGGCTCAATCAGCAAAACATCCCAACAAGTCGGCTCATCCACAGCCCCCCTGCTTCTAGGGAGACCAGTCCCCCCTGCTCCAGTGTTTGCATAACAGTCACATCCAGCCCTGGGGTTTTGTGTCAACACCAGGCTCCAGGAAAAGGTTCTGCTGGGAACAAAGCTTTCCCATGTGCCTGTTTTCCCAAAGCAAGGGTCAACGATGGCTTTTGGAGTTGTATGCGCTGCACATGGAATATCTCACGGGGTAAACAACAAACCAGCCTCAGACTCTTCGAAGGAATATACATTATTCTGCCCTCCATGCTGAGCCCCCTTCAGAGCAGCCAAGCAGAGTCACCTGCTGCCCAGGCCGATCACAGTCCTGCCCCATCCTGGTGGGCTCCACCTACTAATGTCACCACAGGGCTGGTTTTGCAAAGCTTTACACTCTTGTCAACATCAGCTTGCTCAGAAAGTGCTTGGACAACCTCAGGAGCTGTTGAAAATTGTCCTGTGTATGGTTCAGTGAGCCAAGGATGGACCTGGAGAAGGAGGGCCTGGTCAGGAACAGCTTGTGTTCACTGGCATGGCAGCAGTGATTTTATACATGATTTGTATGTATTTTATATATAAAAACTGAAAAAGGACTACGTCAAAAGTAATGACCCTGAATTTACCGCTCCACGCTGAGCAGAGATGGGCATGGATCAGAAGGTAAGAGAGGAGAGGCCAGGAGATAGACCTGGGGGGAATTCAGCCCTTTCCAGTGCATGTCCCCTGAACATTTTGGTTCAAATCCTGGTCAGGTTCCAAGGCTTCAAAACATTCATGGATGCTCAGTCCCGAACAGAGGGAAAACAGTGGTTCAAATGAGCTTGTTTGGATGGTGGTTGTGAGGTGAGGAAGTTGTTTACTTTGTTTTTACTAAGACATGTGGGTGTGAAGCTCCAGCAAATGTCTCCCAGCAAGATTTGCAGAAGTCGTATCTTCCTATATAAGGCCTTGGCCTTTTGGTATTTTTTACAGGTGAAATTTCAGGTTGGCGGGTGGAGGATTATTGTCCCTCCATTTTCAGGGACCTGGGCACAGCACCCCATTGCACTGAGCTGCAAATCATGTGATATGTGAAATAATCCACATCCATATTTCCTGGCTAAAAATCCAGGGCCCGGGATGTCACTGGTGGCATGGGGATTTTCCCAGTGGAGCTGAACCCCACAAAGACTCCAAGACTTTCCTTCATCTTGATGTGTTGGTGAAATGCCCTGCTAGGTCAACACCAATCCCTCAGTTCTCCTATTTTCCCCAAATCCTGATGGGTGGCAGTTCAAATCTTGCCAGGGCAGAGTCAGTAAAATTACATGGTCTCCCAGACTAGTAAAAATGACTCCTTAAAACCATGGGGCATGAAACAGTCACCCCAGCACTTGTTTAACCTCCCACCATCCCAAGAGCAGCAGCAGAGTCTCCAGCTCCTTTAGTTTCCCTGGGAATAGCCACTCCTGATCCGATATTAGAAGTCAACTTCTATTTGTGAAGTGAGGAGCCATTTCTGTGACCGTTTCCCTTGGGTGATGCTCCCTTTAGAAGGCTCTGTCTAAACCATCACCTTTTTCCCTTTGCCCTCTCATACAGCAGCAGAGAATTAACATCCTTTCTGGATTTGTTCTGTTTTCCACTTCCCATTAGGGCTTCCTATTTCTCTGGGTAAAAGGAAGTCAGATTTCATCTTGGCTGGATCTTTACAATTTCTGACTTCTCTTTCTTGATCTTTTTTTTTTTTTTCTCTAGATATACTAGGCCTTGGGGAAAAAAAATAAAAAATGCAGCCTTTGGTTGCTGCCTGTATTTTCTAGACACAGTGCCCTGACATTGAGAGCAAACAGTTATTAAATAAACGCATTGTTAGGCATGCTTTTAGTCCTGACACCTCTGGTAAATCTGCATTTATTATTTAGTGAATTAAGTGGTTTTAAATCAAGTTATAATCGGTGGGTGCCCTTGTGCTCGGTATTTTATATCCTCCTGTGCATGCTTTGTTTGCAGTTTCTGTACAATTTCTTTAGGTGCATTATATATTTTCCTTGAAATAGCATCACACGCCGCTCGTTTGGGTAGCCAGCTTCCCAGGAAGGCTCCTGCCATTAACAGTTTGATGCCCAGCCCCTGTCCCTTGTCGCTGTCCTAGACCAAGGAAAGGCTCCTGTGCCATCCCACCTGGGTTTATACCAAGGATGGAGACCTTTGTAAAATCACCTTTATTGTTGAATTTCATTGACAGCTTCCAGGTTTGTGGGCTCACAGCTTGGAGCCCATGGAAAGTTTTGCCTGCAGGAGCCAGACAATATTCAGCCCTCGGGATGCTCGTGGACCCCAGGGTTGGTGAGCCCATGGCTTGTGATCCAAACATGCACATGAGGAGGTGGCCATGGCACGGGCAGGGACCAGCCAAGCTGACCCTGATCTCAGCAACACTTTGGGTGTCTCAGTCTGCTTTTCTTCTCCTGAAAAGGTGCCGGTGAGCAGAGACTGGGTCACTTTGAGCTCAGATTGGTGTCTTGGTCACCTCAGCACCACTACGAAGGCCATCTGTCACCCTCCCCATGCCTCAGAGGTCCCTCCTGCCACACACAGGGTTGCAATTGCTTGGGCTGGAGGGCTTGTTCTCCCCATACCCAACAGCAATGGGGCTTCCCAAGGAAGGGGACACCCTTGCTGAAGAACTCTGTCACCTCTGAGCCCACCCCTCATCAGCTGCCCCAGCCTTCCCAGGGTAGGGCAGCAGGGGAAGGGGCTGCCCTGTGTCCCTGGGAAAGGCAAAGCACAGACCCTCTGCCCAGTAGCCCCTGGAGCCAGACCTGGATCAAGTGCAGGAGCCCACCACTGCTCACCTTCCACCATGACCTGCCTTCCAGCCAGTTCCAGCCTGAGTGGAAGGGCCCACCAGGGGTCACAGGGCACCTGCACCGCCATCACCTGCTGACCCCCATCTCACCATGATACGGTCATCTTCACCTCTCCATGGTGTCACATCATCCAACGTGGCACTTCGCCTTCCGTGCCAAAGACCAGGAGTAAGAATCACCTTACTGAACTTTTCGGTGTCTATAGTGAGCTACCAAAACTTGAACTAGCTGAGGCCTGCATTATAAGCCCACCCACGGGGTTGCTTGGCTCCTACAGTTACAAAACATCATGATTTTCCACCAACCTTGCAGGAAACTCTGCCCTCCCTCCACTCACAGGCTCTAACACCACAGCACAAGAAACAGGCTCTAACACCACAGCACAAGAAACAGTCTTGCCATTGCCCAGGTGCTCTTTTACCTCCTTCTGGCTGTTGTCCCCTCTGTCACATGCCATGGCACCCTGCTCAAAGCCCCCTTCATGGTCCTGATGCCTGTGCCCATACACTGCCCCTCCTCATCCTACCCTGGGGTTGCTGCATCCCATCCTCCTCCACAACCTGCCTCCCCTCCCTGTCCCCCTCTGTGCCTGTTTTCCCATTTATCTCCTTTGCCTGGTGAATATACATAAATATGAGCAACTGTGTCTGCGAGTGACCTTACCTGCCCTGACTAAATTCATGTAGTGTCTGTGAAGATAATTCTAAAGCCATAAGAAGATAATAAAAAAAGGGAAGATAAAAAAAAAAAAAAAAGGGCAAGCATTGTGGTTTGTATTCCCTTATCTAACCTTCTGCAGGCCCCGGGTGGGAGAGCAGTCCCTCGCTATTTAAAGGGATGCTGTAGTTGGGAACTGCACGAGGCAGCTGCAGAGAGAGGGATGGCACAGCCACGGGTACCACCAGGGACAGGGCAGGCCAAGTCCTGGTCCTCTCTGCAGTGCACATGGTGATTTTTTGGTTGGGGAAGGACTGTTAGCAAAATCCGCCCCCCCAGATACCTACCTGACCTGGTCCTTCCTCCCTTATCCTACTAAATGTAAGGGGACATCCCATCTGGGAAGCCCGTGGAGGCAGCAAATAGATGTGGGACTCCCAGGATGAACAGCTGTTGTAAAAACTGAGCTTGGAAATAGAAAAAACAAATCTCTGGGTGTGATTTTTATGGGGTTTTTTCATCTAAAAATCCCTCTGCAGCTGAAGGCAGCCTTTGCAGGAGAGGGCATTGATTGCAGGGACGGAGGGAATTATCACAGGCTGCATCTCAGCGGTGTCATCTCCGAGAAGAATGGCTTGTCAGATAGACGAGAGCATGGGAGTCAAAATGATCAGGGGAAACAAAATACGGCGATGAGACCTCGAGGAGATAAAGCAGCAGACCGGGGAGAGAAATCCTGAGATTTCCCTAGCTGCGAGAAATGCTGAAATCTCTGAAATCACTTTCCCATGGATTTAAACCTCTGCTGTCCGAGCCGTGCTGTGGCTCCGTGCTGGGTCCTGGCTCCAGAGGCTGTGCCAACCCTCCCACCCTCTTCTTGAAGGCACAAGGCTCAGATCAAAAGCAGCCTGAGCAACCCCCAAATGTCTCTGATCTCGGTCCAAAAATGCTTTGCCCTTTTCCCCCTCCTTAGCTTTGTGGCTTTGCACCACTGGGGTGTGTGATAAGCTCAGGAGTCAGGAATTAAAAGCAATGGAAGAAACAAAAATGTGCGAAAGGAGGATGTGGTTAATGAGGTCAGCACAGCTCTGGGTTTTGGTCTAGCAGGTCTCAGCCCTTGGGAGCACAAGGGGTGCTGGGGAACCTGGTGCTGTACCTCCATCGTGGCTGAGGCCACAACGCTGCTGAAGCACCCAGGTCTCCTTGGGTGAAGTTGCTCCTTTGGTCCAATCCTGCTGCTACAAACCCAACATCCTGGTGGAGGAGGACGTGTGGGGGAGGCAAGAAATTCTCCCTCCTCACCCCTCACAGCCAGGGGGGCAGGTAGGATCTGACGGAGAAGGTCCTGCCTGGCGAGTGGCTGATGGGAAAGGGACAGGGATGGCCACTGCCAGCCTCGAGGAGCGACATGAGGGACAGCAACATGCCTCAACCCGCTGCGCCCCCCCAACCGCCTGCTCCCCCCTCCATACACGGCGAGGGCTTTCTGCCGCCTTTGTTCGGCAGCTCCGAAGTGGTGTCGCCGCAAAGGCGGAGGTGAAAGGGGTTAATTCGGGGGACAGAGGTAGGATGTGAAGATGCAGAGCAGGACAATGGGCCGCCTTCCTCTTTTGTCAGCACGGCCATTGTGCCGCGTGTGAAAAATGAAATCTGTTTCATTTTCCTCCCAGATGCGATCGGGCGCCTCTATTTAGAAGCCATCAAAAAAAGCAATCCAAGTGCTTGGAGGGTGGGGGGGAAGCCACGGAGTGTGGGGGGCACAGGCCTGCCAGGCACGGGCGCACCCCACCCCAGAGCAGCACTTATTTATTTATTTGGCATTTAACATTTATTTAGATTTAACCCACTCCCTGCCTCTGGCATTCAAGTGGCTGGAACAATACTCAGAGTCAGCAGGGAGAGGTTTTGGGCAGTGCCAGGGGGTTCAGGATGGGGTGCTGGCAGGAGCAGGGCAGAGGTTAGGATAAGCCCAGCTCCTAACTCACAAGGCTCTCTGTGATCATCCCACAGTCATCACACTGGATGTCCCACCTTGTCCCCTGCGACATTCCTCTGTTCCCCTCTGGTTTTGCAGGAAGGATGAGCAGCTCTGGAGCAACTGTTGATCAGTATTTCCCCTTCATCCTTGCAGAAACACATGAAAGTGGAAGAAACCCAGTTCCACTGCTCTCCCCCCTCCTGTCGCTCCCCAAACCAATCCCTGGGTTTGCTACCAATGTGAGAAATTTTCACCTCCAGCGAAGGTGTGAAACTTGGCAGTTTTGTTCCCTCCAAAGGGAATTACAACCCTTGCAGAATGCAAACAAACAAACAAATGCAAATTAACTGGGAAAATCGTGGGTTTTTTTCAATACACGTTTTAACCTTTGCCTCAAATTAACAAATCCAGATGGAAACTCTCGAGTTTTATTTTTTTCCCATCCAAATACACAGCTGGTTGTCCCTTGAGATGCCGGTGTGGGTGAGACACACCTGGCAGCAGGGAATGAATTTAGGTGGTGGGCAGAGCAAGCCCTGAACCCAAATCTGCTCTAAAACCCCCCAAACCTACAAAAACAAAACAGAGGAGAAGGTGAGAACAACACAGGCAAAGCAAGAGATGCTTGAAGTGGGAATTGAAGCCACCATTCTGCTGCTGCTGGAAGCTCACTCCTGCTCAGTGCAGCTACTCCCATCTGAAACCCAAAAAACTCATCCCAAATGTGGTGTGGGTTACCCTGGGCTGGGTAATGCTGCCAGTTCTCTCCCAAAAAGCCTGTGTCTCTCAGGCTCCCCATTCCCTTGGGCTGGGCATGGCCAGCTCTGTCCTACAGAGCCATCCTGACCAGCCCCATCCCTGATCCCTGTTGGGGACCTTTCCCAGTCACTGGGTGATGGTTCGGTCCCTAAAGGGAGACTGGATTTGGGTCAACACCAGTGCCAGCTCTGTGAGGAGCAGGTTTGGTATCCAGGACATTTCCCAATGTCCTGCCAGGTCTGCAGGCACTGAGTCAAAGGGCTGCATGGGGCAATGGGCAGGAAGAGAGACTCCGCAGGGATGAGAGACATGCCCAGGGCTGCAGAGGGAGCCTGTGATAGAGGAAAGGATTCATCTTCTGCTGGGGCCACTGGGCCTCTCAACAGCTTCATTCACACTCAGAGGACACATATCTTTCTCTCCTGACCACCCACCCACCCAAGGACCCACTGCAGCCACTACAGGCAGAGTCTGGGGGTGGAGGGTGACAGGCAGATGCAGCTCAGATCCAGCTTCTCATGATCTCCTTCTCCCAGCAACAGCGGGTGGGATGTGGGGGAGCACAGGGCAGGACCATCCTCCTCCTCCCCGTCTCTTTGTGCCAGAACCAGGCAGATGGGTGTCCCTGCCAGCTTGGTGGCCGCAGCCCCCTCCAAGCCCAGCTTCATCTGCCAGCCAATAACCCCGTGCTCCCATCCACCTCTGCATTGTCTCCCCATGAACAGGAACACGTGTCCCAGCCTTCTGGCAGCCCCGGGCAGGCATCATCCCCACGGCATCCCGGGAGAGGCAGCAAGCGGGACCCCACGGCCAGGGGAAGGCAAGATGGCAAGTTGGCAGAGAGACCGTGGGTGTCAGATCACATAAATCAAGCTCCGGAGCCTTCCTATTTAACACACTCTTCCCCTTCGAGTTGTCAGTGAAACCGTTAATTAATTAGCTAATCCCGCAATGAAGTGGATTCTAAATGGATCTCCCCTCCCTTCCCCCCATTTAGGTAATTACTGCTGAGGGAGCTTTTGTCAGAGTAATTTTCCAGCAGGGACAGCCCAGGCTGGAGGAGGGAGATGAATTTAAAGAGGGGGGAAATAATCATGCAAAAGAGGGGATGAAGGAGGACAGGCCAGCACACTTTGAAATCAGTTGGGGCCAGGAGACCTCTTTCCTGGCCTCTCTTGGCCAAAGAGATGACCAACATACCATATGTTCAGCTCCCATATATGGGAGACACTGGGAAAAGGTTATCTCAGCCCCCTCCACTCTAGGATGCTCCTAGAGTGCCACAGGACCAGCACAGCTTCTCTCTGCTCAGACTCTGGATCATGGCAGAGCCATCTAAAACCAGGTTGGACGAGGCTTGGAGCAACCTGGTCCAATGAAAAGTGTCCCTGCCCATGACAGGAGGTTGGAACAAAATGGACTTTAAGTTCCCTTCCTACCCAAACCACTCTACGACTTTATGCCCCCTGCAATGATGGTGGTGAAGTCACGGCAGGTTTCCCACACCAGGCTGTACCTGCCTGTCCCCCCTCTCAACCAACACCTCCCAGCTACAGCTTAAACATTTCATATCCTGAAGAGTTCCCCATACAAGAAGCTTGTGCAATAGGAATGAAGGCCAAACCCAAAGCGCTGAAGGAGTCTTCTTTTCAAGGACAAGCCAAGAGTGAGGGACGTTCCATGGCTGAGCAGAGAACATGCCAGCAGATCTCAACCTACAACCTGTTGGAGCATTTCTTTCAGAGTCAAGGCACCAAAATAGCACTGGCACATCAGGAACAGCAGTTCTCCTTCGCATCTTACTCCTTCCATGTCCCTGTGCAGCTCCAAATCTGTTTTTGTTCCTCGCTCTGTCAGGCGAAGTCACCAAGTGAAGATTTTTCAAAGGCACACTGACTTTTAGATCCTCAGTTTCATGTCCCCAAGTTCTGCTGTGTCCAACAGAGACAGGGTAGGAGTGATGCAGCCTGTCTGCTGCAGCCCAGCCGCCTTTGAACTGCCTGGTGTTGCTCCAAAATACACTCCAAATCAAAGGTTACTGCTGGAAAATCACAGCTTGGCTCTTTTCTGGGAGCAGAGAAATCCCTGACAGCAGCCACACAGCTGTAAATACACCTTCCCCTGCACCCATTCCCGACATCCAGGCACGAGGTTTGATGGGTGGCAGAAGCTGGAGTCTTGGGGATTTCTCCCCCTGGGTGAGACAGCATCCTAAAAATCTCCCTGGGGCGTTTCTACATGCTGGGTTGAGTACAAAAGCTGCAATCTCATCCCAAGCTTCTGATGAGTGTTTGCTCATCATCACAGAAGAGGAAAATCAGTTCATTGAGGGGAGGTTGCTCAAATTTAGCAGGTGCTTGCAGCTCATGCCTAGAGAAAACATTCCCATCTTTTCAAGAGGTTCCCTGAGCAGACACCCTTCACCTGGCAAAGAGATTCACATTTTCCATCCTTTCCCACATACTGATTTCCCCTGGCACACAGAGCAGCAATGTCTCCTCCTTTTGGTAGCTCACTACCATGCTCTCAGAAAAACCTAATTACACTACCAAAAATGACCTGAGAGAAGCATGGGTAGTGAAGGCAGAACTTATCTTTCTAGCTCTGGGTATGTGATGAGGGGGGTGATATAGCTAAAAATGCTTTAATGGTTGTTTTCCCTAAGACTATCCCCTCATACAGCTGGGGGGAAACAAGGATGCATCTCTGCACCTTGTCATTGTTTTGTTCTGCAGGTGGTGCAGCTGAAGTACCTTGTAGGCCTTTCCACTCTTAACTCCTTTCATATGGCTTCTTCTCTTCCAGTTGCCTGCAAGGCTTGGAAGAGGCAGATCTTGGTAGTTTCTCCTCCCAAGAAATTGCCTGAACCTCTGCATTTCACACTGTAAAGCAAATATAAAATTACAGATAACATCCCAAGACAGCCCTGAGAAATTCTGGACGTAGCCTGGGGACAGGACCTGCTCTTGGCCATTCTGGTCAAGTAGTGGAGAGGGTTCCAGAGATGCTTCAAAGGGGGTAATCAGGCTTTGATAAGACCATGGAATTTTAATAAGTTGTCATGGGAAATTAGGGGGCTTTAGAGATAAGATCAGGAGAGACTGAGCAGGATATGGTGGGGTGGTGGCTCAGATTCAGAGTGTGAAATCCAAAGTAAAATGGCAAGGGCTGAACCCCATCCCCAAAGGATGCGCGGGTGGGATGGTCTGAGGGGCACTGCTCTGATTCTTTATGTGAAACCAGCCCAGCTGTGGCCACACACCTCACCCAAAACCCTGCGGCCGGGACACTCTACCCTTTCACCAGAAGTGCCTCCCTGGAAGGGCTGTTCCCATCAGGACAGTAAGGGAGAGGAAACCCAGTCCACCCCAGTTGTTATCCATCCTTCAGCTACATAGTGCCAGAGGCTGTGGCTGTTTTAATCTGCATTTCCCCTCTCCCTCCCGTTAGAAACGAGGGTAGCCAGCTGGAAAATTAAGACCCAGGGCTGAACCCGGAGGGGCATTAAGAGGGATGGTTTGGCCAGCAGATCCCCGGAGCAGGCGGCCACTGCCCTGTGGCATCGCTGTGCCACCCTGGCTCTCCCTCCCTCCCTCCTCCCCCCTTCCCTCTCTCCCTCCCCATCCGGGCGATCCCGGCTCCCGCACTCGGCCCCGCGCTGCGGTAAATCACCGCTGACAGCTCCGGCGGGCACGGCGCGGTGCAAACACGTTCCTGCCCGTGCTCCCGGGCAGCTGGCGCGGGCAGAGGTCCAAGGTCAGCTAAGTGTTTAATGGGCCTCCTGCGAGGACCTGTGATGAAAGGCGGGCGGCAGAGGAGGCGAGAAGGGAGCATATGTCACCGCCTGAGCTCCGGGGCTGGGTTTAAGTGACAGGAGGATGCTTCCCATGCGATGGGCGGGCGAAGAGGATTGCTTTCCCAAGCCCCTCTCCTTTCCCAGCAGCGCAGCAGGGACCTGCTGTGGCCTTTAGCACCCCTGTGCTTGTGACTCGAGCGTGGGTGAGGAACACCTGGATACCCACAGCATGAGGTCCTGCCAGGACAAAGGCCAGCAGAGCACGGCCAGGAACAACGGCAGCTCTCCAAACAGCCACGACCAAAGCCACAGTACAAAGCAAACCCAGATCAAGCGTCCCTAAGTTTGGTCCTGGCCCGGATCTATGTTTTCCTGTACTGTTACACCAGAGGCTGAGCAGAAGGGAAATATCTGTGAGCTGTTTTACAACGCAGCGATGAGGAGAAACATAGTGAAGCTACGGCACCTGGGGGTGAGCTAGACCACCATGGTTCTTCAGGTCACTTGTCCAAGCACAACTGGAGCCAGGCATTTCACAGAATCACAGAATTAGTAAGGTTGGAAAAGACCATAGAGATCATTGAGTACCTGTTACCTAACCTGTTGTCATCCTGCTACCAGCTGACAACTTCTGACATTTCACCTCACAGTGCTGTGGGACTGCCAAAACACGTTTCCCAAAGGAAAGTCTTTCCAAATTCCTGGCCAAGCCACAATCAGAAATTAACGACCATCTAGGTTAAAGGCTGGACTAAATCTTAGAGGTCTTTTTCAACCTAAAGGATTCTATGATTCAATGCATTTAAAGATGTGTAGACATGGCACACAACAGTGGTGGATGTAGCAGTGCAAAGTTAATGGTTGGACTTGATGACTTTAGAGGGCGTTTCCAACCTTAATGACCCTCTGATTTCAGTAGAATATTCTCACTGCCATCCCAAAATTAAAAGGATGTTATGCTCTGACTCAAACTCAATATTTTGACGTTATCAAAGCATTTTGGTGTCTGAGTCTCCCCTGCTAAATATATTGATCTCTTCACAACCACCCTATTTTTTCCTGTAGTGCCTCCATACTGTACTATACCACAGCAGCTGATGATTCTGTATTACACAATGTCTGGATGACCGTGGTGATTTTAGGTTGTTTTCTCATGTCTGGTAGTTTGAGAACTTCAAAAAGCCCCTCCTTTATTGGACACTGTCAAGACAATTAAGAAAATCTCTTCCCACAGCTACAGTAAAAGGTGCAGGGTTATATACTTAGAAGTGCCCCTGGTTACAAATAACTATTCAAATTTAAAATAGGAGCTGACCCTCTTCTGCAAGCAGTGATGCAGTTTCTCCAAAGGGAAAATAACCATCCCTGCCTCTGTCCCATATCAGTTTTCCCTTCTCCACCTCCACATAACCTGTCTCAGGATCCTTCTCATGACCAAACCCACATGAAGCCTGAGGTTCTGCTCACCCCTCCCATCCTCAGGAGTCTGAGGTGTCATCCCAGGAAAACACTGTCCAGGCTTATGTTTTCCCACATTTATGAGGGCTGGCAGCACAGGAGAGCTTTGTCTGCATGGGAGGGTGTTTCATCACCTGCCCACGACACACACCTCAGACTAACCAGCTCCCAGATTTTGGGGGAGTGGAAGGGAAGAACAGACAATATGGGGAAGAGCAAAGGGCTGGTGCTGAGCAGCACATCTTGGAGTAAAGCAGGTGGGGAGAGGAGGCCACTGAGGACGTGGGATACGAGATTTGCTTTTGCAGACTGAATCAAACGTTGGAAAGCTGGTGAATTAGCACTGTTTGCTGAGCAAACGCTGCCAGGGAGGGATAGGCAGAGGAGGAGTGTTTGAGCACACAGTCCTTTATTTGCTAGCAAACACATCCAGCTCGTAGTCTCCCTCCCATGTTCGTCTCTGTGCCTTCCCCAGCTTGTGCTCCAAAGAGGCTGGATGATGCCTTGGAAGAGGAGGAGGAGTGAAATTTCCATGGGAGAAGCATTTTCTTTCACTGAGATGCCTGCACCGGAGCAGCCACAAGGAGAGGGGTGGCTTGTGTGTGCAATAAATAAATAAATACACTCATGTTTAGCATTACTGCTTTGGGCTGTGTTTTCCATCTCAAACAAGCTCTGGATGGAGCTACTGAGGCTACTGCAAAACACCGGGCACACTGCAGGGACTTTGGTGTCACTGCAGAGAACCTTGTGCTCCTAAAGACTCAGGGCTCAGCTGCTGCAGAGCAGAATTGCTTCTTGCCAGTAAAAATTTGTTGGGTTTTTTGGCCTCCACTGGCTCTTTGGGTTTTGATGCTGATCTCAAATCCCTCTCCCAGCTGCAGTCCCATGGTAAGAAGTTACCAAACCCCCTCTGGAGATGCTGTGGGAATATGTCGCCCTTGTCCCTCAGCTCATTTGTGTGTCCAGAACTGAGCCTACACCCGGGTGGTCTGTGAGCTGCAGCACTGAGCTGTCTGACCACCCTGAAATTCCTCCCAGTTACCTCTTGGTGCCCCACATCCCTCTGCTCCTGGCTATCCCTAAATCTCCTCCAGTCTGCTCCAGCCTCTGGCCTACAGACACATACCACAAATCTTCTTCCACTACTGGCCGACTCCTGCAAAACTGCTGGGTCCAGGTTGCCACCTCCATTCATAAAACATCCTCCCCTGCAAGTGCTGGACCAGCTTTTATGGAACAATCTTAATGTTCATTCACCCTTTGAAGGCCAGGTGCTTAGACAGCAGCTGTGCTACACACACTGCTGCCTGAATTACTCATTGCTGACAACATGAGCATCATTCATTAGTAAACTTCTCCTGTGCTTGGCCTGAGGCTTAATCCAATGCCACCACAGCGGATACAGAAGAAATCCAGCCGTCTGTAAAAGCAGGAACACCCTTCGTGCCTGTGTCTGCCAGCAGTGACCCTGCCCTTCGTGATGGTGGTGGCAGCTCCACTGTTCCTCCAAGGAAAAGTCCTGGGATCCCCTCTGACACCCCAGGGGAGAAGGAGTAGAAATGAACATACACAAAATAAGGCTTATTCAAGATGTGGATTACTTGTGGTGGGAAATCTTCAGGAGCTATAAATCAGCAAACTTGAGCAACGCTGATTTACACTGCCTGGCAGCTTGGTCCAGAGTTGGGGGCTCTGTCTGTGATCAGTGGGAGAAATTGTTGGGGTGGGGAGCAGTCTCATTACTTTGTCTTGGCTAATGCTTTGCGTTTCTCTGGTTCGTGTTGTTGAAAAGAACTGGATCTAATTAGTCATTGCAGGAAATGCCTCAGCTTCTCCCATTGGCTCCTGCTCAGAGGGGAAGGGAGGGAGTTAATCCTGGTAACGTGGGAACAAACCCTCTTGTAAAAGCAGGTCCTGATCCCATAATTTGCTCCGCAAAGAAGCACGTGCCCAGGAGCACCAAACTTTTCCAACTCCAGGAAGACTTGGAGGATGCACCTGGGCTCTCCCACCAAAAACCAGTAGGACCAGCCTGCAAAACACCCAGCAATGCACTGACTGTGCCAGCCACCCACACTGTGACTGAGAAGCCAAAAAGTGTGCAGGGAGGGGGAAACCTTCCCTGCATCTTGTCACTGCTCATGATGTGGGAAGAGTTGGAGTCCACTAGTTGGCTGGTACTAGTTAGCTAAAAAATCTGACTCCTTTTGATGTTGGAGCCATTTCTGCAGTCCAATCTCTTCAACTGAGCTGTGACAACAGGAACATGTGTGTTTTTAGCTCACATACATGCTGTGTATGGTCTGTTTAGCTCAAAATATTGTGATGGTGCTAAGTTCTCTAAGAGCCCCAAGAGTCTCCCTGTTATAAAGATGGCTTTGATGTATTTAGCATTACAGGGAAGACCAAGGGTCTGAGATACTCCAAAGTCAAAAGGTGGAACAGGAGGCGAGGAAGGAATTTACCACTTCCTGCAGCAGAACCAGCACTGGGAAATACCTCCCCACGTTTCAACAACCGCAGTGTACAATTGGACATAAAGGCTTCTGCTTCTGGAGTAATAACCTCTGGGACCAGGGAAGAACAAACACATGTTGTGGAACACATGCTGTCTGACACCTTTATATGTCATCAAATCATAGAATCATGGAATGGTTTGGGTTGGAAGAGACCTTAAAGCTCATCTAGTTCCAGCCCCACTGCCACAGGCAGGGACAACTTCCACTAGACCAGGCTGCTCAGAGCCCTGTCCAATCTGCCCTCGTCAATCTGCTCTTCCTCCTCTCCCTGTGCCTTCTCCAGGCTTTCTGGATGCCATATGTTGAGTCCATCAGTCCCAGCTTCCCAGGCAGTGCTGGAAGCAGGGAGCAGTACTGGATGATGAGGAGGGACATCCCAGTTCAGAATTGCTCCATAAACACCGGCTTTGGTCCAAATGTTTTTCTTGTTGATGGCTGTTTGCAGATCTAGTGCCAGCGTTGGTTTTTATCAGATGCAAGTACAACTCAGAGAGAAACCAACTGGGAGCCTGGCAGTGGATTGCATGTGCCATGTATTCCCTGGAAAGCCTTGCAGAAACTCTCTCCCCATGGAGTGACAGGCAGCAATTCCCCCCTATGGGTGGATGTGCCAATTCCTTCCCCTTTACCAGGATTCCTATCTTCAGCAGTGCCAGCTGGGTCTGGATCATGCTGACAGCAGGAGCATCCACAAACCCTGACCAGAGCTGCATGCCTTGGTCAGGATGGGGGATTGTTCTTCAGAGAGCTCAGCAGGGTTAACTTCTCTTATCAGTTAACAAAGTTACCTCGATCAGTTGTGAGATCTTAGAAATCACACCTAAAGACTTCCTGTGGATAAACCCTTATGTGATGAAACAGTGAATCTCAGATTCAATGTTTGCAGTTCTTGTTTCCCAGTGGTTGAAGCAGGGGAAGGGCAGTCTCCAGGAACCCCAGTGCCTTTGGAAATTCTGCATGTTCAGTCTCAGTATTTTCCACAGTGAGAGGGACTGTTCTCAGATCATGTCAAGCATTGGCATCGTCACTCAGAGCCGAGCATCTCTGAGGTCCTGCACAAGGTCGTGCAGCTGAAGTGCTGCCTCAACTTCTGGGACAAAATCATGGGCAAATGATCCCAGAGTGGCTGAGGGCCTGGGCAGGTATTCACACTCCTGAAATGTCAGCCCCTCCACTGAGTGTTTGCAGAGGGTGGTTCAGAGCCTGGTGCTCTGAGACATTCCTCCTGCATGCAAATGTCTCCTGGAAAATGTGGGAGAAGACAGTGTCCAGAGGCTGGAACGGCTGCTGCTCTGCTGACCTTTGTACCTGTCCAAGTACATCCACCCCAGGTCCGTGGTGAGGTGTCCAGACCATGCTTGTACCCTGGAGACACTTTCCAGCACCTTTGGACACCCCAGAGGTGTGAGATCCTTCTACACTCTCCAGCACTGGCTGACTCCTTTTCTCCTGAAGGACTTTGCCATATGCCTTAAATCTGGATGTGAATAGACCATGAGTAAAGCTTCCTGGGATCAAAACCCACGACAGAAAAAGTCAGGGAGGGCCAAAAACCCCCTCCAGCATGGGGCAGGTGCAACAGACTTACAGATGCACGTGTGTGCACACACACACACTGCTCTCCATCTCCTCTCCCTCCTCCTGCTCCTTCTCTCTCTTTCATCCTGTTGAAAGAAAACCTGATGGTTTCTGGGCTTTGTTGGTGGTTAGGAGGACACTGGATAAAGAGTCTGAGAAAGTGAAAGAGGGTGTGCAGGGCTGCAGGAGGAGAAGGAGGGGAGAGCAGGAGAAGGAGGGATTCTCGGTATCTACAAGGGAATTAAAGCGCTTTTACCAGAGTGAAGAAATCAGCTAAAGAATGGCAGGCGAACAAAAGCAGCAAGGCTATGGACAAGTCGCTCTGAATAGATCCAGATCCCCTTAAGTTTGTAACACCCCCTACACACTTCTTTTTTCCCCTTCCCCCCCTTAAGCCTTTGCTCCTCACTCCTTCCAAGAACAAATGCAGAGCAAGGGGAAAGAAAAAAAAAAACGCCACCACAAGGGAGGGGAGGAGTGGAAGAAAGCTAAAAAAAAAATCAAATAAAATAAAAGGTAATCCTCAGCCACTTTGCCCCTCTGGGGGCTGCTCTGGGCCAGATTAAAGGTCCGGTGTGAAACCATTCTGCTATTCAGATGCGATAAGCAGGATTTACAAGCAAAGAGAAAGAGAGAAAAGAATGGGCGAGAGGAGAAAAGGAGAATTATTTGTGTCTCTTAATACTTGTTAAGCACTTCTCTTTTGCTAGACCAGACAAGACACAGCTATGCTCAAAGTCCATGCACAATCCTGCCCGCTTGTCCAACACCCCCCTCTCCCTCCCTCCGCCCCTCCCTCCCTGCCCTCCACTTTGGTTTGCTCTCCCCCTAACCCCCTCCAAAGCAAGCGGGCAACACTTTGTTGCTACTGAGCTGAAATTGGTCTCCTCTCCGAGAGGCACGCAAAGAGAATGGCAATTAACCTTCCTGTTCCCTGGTGACAGCGATCTAATCAGGGCTGCGCCCAGGCACTGCCAGCAGCTCAAAGGCAAGAAGAGCCTTTGTGCAGGGCTGGGGAGCGCAGGGAAGGGGCGTTAGGACACGGCCAGCGATGGGCTGGGTGCTCCATGGGCAAACAGCTTGGATTCTTTCAGGCCAAATAATTTGGAAGAGAAGGATCCAGCAAAGTGAGACCTTGGTGACTGCTGCAAATGGGTCAGGGACACCAACCTCCCTAAGAAACATGGCAAGGACCTGCTGCAGCAGGTCCAGAGAAGGCCACAAAAATGAGCAGAGGGCTGGAGCACCTCTCCCATGAAGAAAGGCAGAGAGAGCTGGGGTTGTTCAGCCTGGAGAAGATCTTAGAGCCCTTTGCAGTGCCTAACGGGGCTACAAGAGAGATGGGGACAAAGTTTTTGTCAGGGCCTCTAGTGATAGGACAAGCTTAAAAAAAGGTAGGTTGAGAATAGATATAAGGGATATTTTTTATGCTGAGAGTGATGAAACACTGGCACAGGTTGCTCAGAGTGGTGGTAGATGCCTGCCAACATTCAAGGTCAGGTTTGACAGGGCTTGGAGAAACCTGATCTAGTAGAAGGTGTCCCTGCTCATGGCAAGGGGGTTGGAGGAGGTGGCTTTAAAAGGTCCCTTCCAACCCAAACCATTCCACAATTCTGTGAAATTCTGGGTGGCCCAGCAGCACATGCCCACAGAAGGCAGAGGGCAGCAGCAGGATGTCACCAAGATATTCATGAGGGGTCTGGGGGTGACACCCCAAAGGTGATGGAGAGTCAAGACAGAGCCAGGCCCATCCTGTGTGGAGCTGAATAATCCACACTCAGGTTCCCAGGGCTGCAGCCTAAGGAAAATGGAGTGTTTGGACTCTCCTCAGCACTGCTGCTCACAGGTTTATCAGTCCTGGCTGCTTCTTCCTGTGCTTCAGAACTGGATGACAGAAGAACAATTCTTGTGGGAGGCAGGAGGGAGAGGCGAGTTCCAGCTTCCATCACCAGCACTCTTCCCTGGATGAGGAAAGCACTTGTGGTGCTTCATAGCCAAGAACTACACACTGAGACCTGCAAATATAGTGCTTGGTTTAAAAACTTCTGTGTAGGCTTGTAAGCTTTTTTTTTCTTTGCTTTTGTTTTTTAAAGTGGGAAATAGGGTTGTTAGAAAAACCACAACCGTCCTTTACAAAAGAACCACTGTTAACCATTGACACTTCTCAGCAATACTCTTCCATATATTTTCCTTTTTTGTTAGGACTGGGGATAAAGAACAGTGAAGATCTTGCTAAAAGACTAAGGTGTAAATGTTGAGTTTGTGCTACATTCAAGGGAGAAACCATGAACCTCCCAGAGGTCAGTCAGAACTTGAGAAATGTTTTCATTCATGTTTTTAAACCTCTGAAAAATGCATCTGTTCACCATTTCTCTAATTGTGTCCATGTATCCAAGTAACCAAAGCAAAGGTCTCAGAATCAGTCTTTTGCTTTTAGGTGAGCCTGATCTTAGATCCCAGCAGTGCAGGAAAATCACAGTGAATTATCCTCTTGAAAGTAAAAACCCAAAACCCCAACCCCAGAAAACCCACACCCATGTCCCCCAAAACTCAGCTGCCTTTTTTCCTTCCCTTGCTAATTAAAATAAAACCCTTAAAACTATTGCTAAATCAGCGAAAACTCACCTGTTCCTCATGCATTAGAACTAAGTTTTCCTACTTCCACCATGCAGAAAATATGTACCTACACCTTGAGGACATCCTGATGGGAGATAGATCTTCCATCCAGGAGATTTGACATCATTGCCCATCCCACCCATACAGGAAACCTCATCCATAACCACTTGCCTAAAAACCAATTCCTGGTAATGTTTGCATAGTGTGAAGTTTAAATCTTCAAGCCTTCTGGTGGAGGGCTCTTCTGTTTGTCTTCTTCAGGACCTGGAACACCTCGGGAGGGTTTAGCACCAGCTTTGTAATCCAGAAAGGTGCCGAGACCTGTAGCTTCCTAACTTGCTTAGAGGCCTCCCTCTGCTCAGGTGGGCCTCCCTTGTGTGCCTCAGCCACGAGGAAAGGAGGGGATTGAGGGAATCCCGCTCCTGAGCTCACCTAGGGCCGGCCATTAGCAAGGTGATAAGTCACCGCCCTCCGCCCCCCTGTTCTGCAGCGCTTCAGGGGATGATTGCATCCACCTCAGAGAGATAGGCGCAAACATCTCAATTACACCTAAGAAGGAGCATAATTGAGCCTAAATTGATTCAAACAGAGGCAATTAAGGCAAAACTCGGATCCCCGCTGGGACGCCAAGGCGCAGTTTATTTTTAACTCATAACCACAACACCGACAACAAAAAATGTCATTAATGGGCAGGACTACACCCCTCCCCTCCAGCCAGGTTAAGGTGTCGGGTGGGATGCCCACCTTCCCCTGTGCTGTCGGGGGGGCGCGGAGGGGATGTTCAGCACCATGGCCAGCGTGTGACGGGCCCGCTCCTTCCCGGGAGTACCAGCCTGGGATGCTGCTCCCCTGCTCCGCACCGAGCCAGGAGCATTCCCAGAACGGATCCCGCGGTGTTTCCTCCGTGCAAGGAACGGCTGAAGTCATTTAGTTTGTTCTGCCTGGAAGAGATTGAGGGCAGAGCTCATCGGGGTGTGCAGGTTCCTCTGCTCTGTGTGACAGGGACAGGACCCCAGGGAACGGCTGGAGCTGTGTCAGGGGTGGGTCAGGCTGGATCTCAGGAAAAGGTTCTTCTCCCAGAGGCTGGTCGGGCACTGAACAGGATCCCCAGAGTTTGGTCACAGCCCCAAGGCTGCCAGAACTCCAGGAGTCTTTGGACAATGCTCATGGTGGGATCGTTGGGGTGTGCTGTGCAGGGCCAGGAGCTGGACTCAGTGATCCTTGTGGATCCCTTCCAACTCAATATTCTGTGGTTCTCTGACTCTTCCACCCTGTGTCACTGTCATGGCAAGTGCTCAGTGAAGATTGTTTTGTGAGGATGTTTCTCCATCCTGGGTTAGGTGGAGACCAGAGAGGGTCTCGATCACCCAATCACCAAGTCAGTGGTTGGGGTTGGAAGGGACCACTGGAGGTTGTCTAGCCCACCCACCCTGCTCCAGCAAAGTCCCCTCAGCACGTCGCTCAGGATTGTGCCCAGAAACCTTTTAAGTATTTCCAGAGAGGGAGACTCCACAAACCTCTCTGGACAACCTGTTCCAGTGCTCAGTAACCCTCACATTAAAGAAATTATTCCTCCTATTCAGCTGGACCTTCCTGTCTTCCAGTTTCTGCTCGTTGCCTCTCATTCTACTGCCCAGCTCCACCGAGCAGAGCCTGATGCATCCTCTTGGCAGCCTCCCTTCAGATACTTACAGACATTGATACGATCCCCTCTCAGCTTTCTTTTCTCCAGGATCAGATCATCATTGCTCTGTGCAGAGAGCAAACAAGAAGCATCAATTAGAAGTAATTACCACCCCCTCCCCATAACTTAAGAGGCTAATATTAGGCTTCATTTTTAAGAAAGGTAATTTGACGACCATAAATTACAATTATAAAAACTTCATTAGAGTCGGTAGCAATCCATCCACCATTGTTCTAATTACACACTGTAGGAGTAATGAATGCTAATGGTTTAATGTACAATAATTACCACAATTGAAAAATAATAATAATACAGAACAACCTCAGTTATCCAAATGTCATGGGGGACGTGGAATGGGTTGGGGTAATCATGGTTTCAGATAATTGAGGGGCTCTTCAGCATGATTAATAGGTGATGTGACCTCTGGTGGGGAATGAGGAGTTTTAAATGAATGCAGTATGGTCAAGTGAGGGAAGGCACTGTGCAGGGGAAAAAAATCAGGCATCTTACATCTTAGATTTGAATTTTACTGGCTGTTTTCAATCTGAAGTAAATTCATTGGGTTTGCAACTGAACTGTGCCACCTCCTGATGATTTCCAGGTGTGGTTGGCAGGGTTTAAGCAGAAACACAAGACTATGTTCTATAGGCTGGGCAAAGAACAAGTGGCAATTTCAGTTCCTTGCAGCCCAGAGGCAAAGCTGGATGGTAGGATATTCCAGGTGGGATGGGGCCTCAAGAGTTCCCTAATCCAATCCTGTGTTCAAAGCAAACCCAACTCTGAATTCAGACTGGATTTTTCAGGGATTTGTGCAGTTAATTCTTGAACCCCCAAGGGTGGGGATCCCATGATTTCCTTTGGCCCTTGTTCTATTGCTCATATATTCTCACGGTGAATTTTATTTCCTTATATCCCATCAGATCCTCCCCTGCCTCAGTTTATACCCACCTCCTATCCTGTCACGCACCTCAACAAAGAGCCTGAACATCCCAGTTTCCTCAGGCTCTTCTCCCTCCAGCCCCCTGAACACCTTGGCCTCCCTCTGCCAAAATCCTTCTGATTTATCTACACCTCTCTTTCCCTTATTTATTCATCAACACCTTAGCCCACCCCAGGGGAAGTCGTTTGCATATGTCCTTGTTAAATTCCACACATTTCCTTCTGGGCAAATTTTCTAGCCCATCCAGACCCCTCTGCAGGGCTGTCCTGCCCTACAGCAGGATGAACTCCACACTTTACCATCATCCAGGACCATGATGAGGTGTACCCCACCTCATCCTCCAGGTTTTATTGCCCAGGAAGAGCATAGGAAAGAGGAAAGGTCTCAAGACACATCCCAGAATAACTCTGCTTGTAACATAAGATAAAGTGGAAATAAAAGGATTGACCCCAGCAATTATTCATTCAAATTAACTGCTCAGTTTGCTCCTGCATCTGATCCTATTCAGAGGAACTTATCTGGTTAACAGAAGGGTGGGATTTGCTATGTTATCCTCCAGCAGCATCTGGAGGATCTGTCAGCTGGATCAGTTCCTCTGCCAGGTCACTCTGCCACCCTAGGTTTGCTCAGTTGGGGACACAAATCCAACCCAGATTTTTTTCAACATCTGCCTCTCTACAAGTGGTGCAGGACCAGGTCCCCTGTCTGAACGGTTTCCCTGTAGGGATGGGATTATCACAGGAAGTCAGTTTGCTGTATCCCCTTCCTCTGCTTCAGGATGCCCAGGGAATATGAAATACATCACAGACTACCAAATTAAAGCAAAAAGAAATCAAGTGTCCAGAAGAGAGAGCAAAGCAAGTCTGTGTGTCAGGGAGCAGAAAGTGATCCTGAAAGTGCAGAACCAAAGATCATCAAGTAACTGTTAGAGCTCCTCAGGATTGGTACAGTTTGAGCATCCCCACAGACCCCCGATGGTGTGAGCATAAAGGTGGGGCATCTCTTGAAGTGCATCATCAGCCCCACCCCTTCCACCTTACAGCACATCCCCACACACTCCGGTGGACCTGTTCCTGTCAGCTGGTGTGAGGGACAGAGAGACTTTTTGATGGATGTTATTTTAGAAGTTCAGGTTTGGGCCTCTTTTTTCTTGCCCTGATAAGCAGCCAAATAAGAAAGGAAATGGTGGAGAAAACAGAATCCTGATTTATTTGCTACAACGTTTAGAAGGGGCTGCTTAAGTACTTCAGAACCTTTTCTAGGCCTGGACAAAGTCCCGTGATAAGAGCTCGCTGCTGAAACCTCCCTAAGAAACAACAAGTTGGGGCTGGCAAAATACTGGGCTTTGGGCTCTTATCCCTGCACCCTTGCTGACATTACAAATTGCAGAAAACCTCACTCAGGCCATGGGGACACCCCTGGAAACAGCCCAGGTTTAGGCATCATTTCCCACAGACCTGTTTCTGTAAGACATCTCTGGAGCCTGAAAGAAGATCCCGCCCATGTCCCACAGACTGATTAAGAACAATAAATTCTTGATATGCTTCCTCTTTAATAGGATCCTCATTTATAAAAATGCAGATAATATATCAATGAAAATTAACTTCACACTTTCCTTACTCTGGCAGGTTGAGCTGCAGGTGAGTGCAATGTAATTAAGAAATTAAAAGGTAATTTCCACATATGCTTTCTGCTAATCTAACTCGGTAATCATTTAATTTACAGCAGGGGGACTGGCAAGGAGGGAAGCCAAAATAAATAAGATAATAGTACGTTTAATCACTCAGCGGAATGGATATGGAATGGAGAAGTGTCTGCAAGGAGCCACAGGGAGAGGTGCAGTGACCCCCCCCCGGTGCTGCTGATTGGAAGCAAGCCTTGCTTTAAATTTCTCTTCCAAGAGTTCACACTTTGAGTCACTTCCACCAAGTTTCCTGAAGTTTTGATTTCTAAAATAATTTTTTTAAAGTTAGCTTTAAAAAAAAAATCTCTCTTAAAATTGTTCTTCTATTTTCCGCAGGGCGTAATCGTTTTCACAGCACCTGATAATTTTGACTTCAAGATCTCCACAGAAGAGTGAAATATATTTTTTTTTCTGGCTTGTTGAATCCTTTCCCATTCCCAGCAGCCAGGAGATATGGAGCAGTTAACAATAAGCAGCATTGCACTGGGAAAGCCTTGGGGAAACTGAGGCACGGGCTGGCCGAAAGCAGAGATCCTCGGTGGCTCCAGCCCCCAGAGCTGCTCAGAGCCAGCGCTTCCCCTCCCTGGCCCCTTCCACTGCTTACCTCCCTGAGCTCCAGGTGCCCCCGGCGAGGATGCAGGGATGCAGGGGAGAGGCTCTGGCCTGGGCTCTGGCTGTGGGAACACCTGGAGCCATGCATGCCACAGCCTCCTCAATAGAGGCAGCAGCTCCGGCCCCAGGGGCTCAGCGGGGGATGCTCCTCATGGAACTCCGGCTTTTTGTTCACAAACCTGAGCAGGGAAGGGGGGGCCGCTTCCCACCTCCCTGCTTGAGCCCATCCCCTCCTCCACCCCTCTGTGTCCCTCCATGCAGAAGCTGAGCTGCTTCCTCTCATTCCCTGGGGTCCCAGGAGCATTCATATGGGAGCTTAATCCTCCAGAGATGTGGGGACACGGGATTACCGGTGGCCCTAGAGAGAAGGGGCCCACCTCCCCTCCAGGCAATCAGGCTGCCTTCATCATTCCACCCAGACCCTTCTGGAGACCCTGTCCTTGGGACGGCAGGATAGCAAGGACCAAAGCAAAGACCAGTGCTTCTGTGGCAAGAGGGGTTTGGTCACTGCTGAGACACCCCTAAACAGGGCTGCATTATCCCCTCTCAATAATTTATCTGATGAGTTGCAGCCTGCTTCTGTAGAATGAATTATTCCCAATGCAGAGGGAGGTTATATTTGTACTCTTCAAGCAGCTCTAGAAATGGTCAAATAATATTTGCGCAGCAAATTGTTAAACGGCAATTCTTCTGTCACTCACTGAGTAAATTATTCACTGAGCACTTGTTTACCTGGGGCCAGAGCTCCCTGCCTGCCGGCTGCCCTGCCTGGGGCCCTGCCTTCACCCTGCCCACTGCCCTGCCTGTACCGGACCAGGCAGGCAGGAGCAGGAGGCCACCTGAACAAGCAGGCAAAGGGGCTACATATCTGCCCCCTAAAACCTGGCAGAGATCTGTGCTTCCTTAGGGATGGGGATGGATCTGCCCCTTCTGTTTCATTTTCGCCTTTCCCCCTTCCCCTTTCTCCCTTCCCTTCCCTCTCTTTCTCTTCCTTTTTCCCAGTTTCCCCTTGCATTTTTTCCTTCCATTCCCTTCTCCTCTTTTTCTCTTTTCCCCTTTTCCCCTTCCCTTGCATTTCCCCTTCCATTTCTCCCTTCCCTGCCCTTCCCTTTAGTTTCCCTTTTCCTCCTCCCTTCCCTTCTGTTTCCCCTTCCCTTTCTCCTTTTCCTTCCCTTCCCTCTGCTCCCTTTCCCGACAAATTCCCAGTACAGCTCCATGTGGGCTGTATTTCCCACTGTATTTCCCATGCATGGCCTGGGACAGCCTGGGCTCTCCAGCCAGTAATTCACTGATTGGAAAACGTTCCAGGGCAGGAGCTGAGGAGGCAGAGCCAGGAGCAGGGAGCCAAGAGCAGGCGGGGGAAGCCAGGAGGGATGAGATGGGAGTTCTCAAACTGCGAGCCCTAATAGTAAGCATGTGGCCATATATTATTTTAATAAAGCCAGCACATCCTGCACTCACGACAGCTGCTGTTCCCTTTCTCTCATCCTGTGAATCTCATTTATTCCTCATTAGCAAAATCACCTGTTTGTCAAATAGGGACAGAGCTGTAAGACATTAAATTGTGCGAGGGCTGGCGGGGGCCTGGGGAGCGCAGGAAGAGGTGCAGTGACGAGATCCTGCGCACAGACTGAAGCCAGAACTTGACGGAGATCTCTTGAAGGTTGAGATGGAAACGAGGATTTGAGGGAGTGGCTTATCCAGCACTCTTTTTTTTTTTTTTTTCCACTGCCTGTTCTCAGCATCATGGGAAATGATGCTGTGCACAGCAAAGGGAGGCCCAGCACCCATGTGCAGGAGGTTTTGTGTGCACCCACTCCATGGTCACCCCTCGCCTCCCAAACAGCAAAAAATTTAAATCTGTGGTTATCCATCAGCAAATAATTTTCCCTCTTGGAAGAGGTGAGGCGCAAAATTTCATCTGATTCACCATTGTTGGTTTGGGTTTTCTTTAAATTGAGCGAAGATGTTGGTGGGCCTGACCTGTTCTCTCAAAGAACTGGGGGTTTGATGAATCAGGATTTTCCACTAACATTATAAAAAAGTCCCTGAACTGCACTAAATTAAGTGTCTGTTTCCGCACCAGCCTGGCAATGGAGTCTTTTTCTGCTGGTTTTGCAGCTTACTCGTTGCTTTTCGTAATTCCAGCCCTGGCTTTTCCCTTTATCAGTTGAGTGACATGAGGGGAAAGAGCTGGCTGCAAACCAAGCTTTCTGGTTTGCTGAAATTCTCTCTGGTTTTTTGAGATTTGGAGTTTTGGTTCAAATTGGATCCAACCCAACCATGTGTGTGAGGAAGATACAGAGAGAAACTTGGGGAGCACAGGGAGATCTCAGCCCCCAGCCCTCCCTCACGGATTGGGTGTTCCCGATACCTCCTTGCCAAATGCAGGGGGGAAAGATCCAGATAGCAGCTCCCTTAACTCCAGTCTCTTCAGGAAAGCCTGAAAGTCCACATTTTTCCCAGGAGGCTCTTTTGCAATTTGGAAAATTCTGGCTAATGTGGGAGGGTTTGCTCCCAGCGTTGAGATGGGGTCCAGGGATGTGGCGTGGGAACGTGTGACCTGCTCTGCAGCCAAGGTCTGTCCAGGGGGATGTCTGCCAACTCCAGCTCTCTGTCTCCAAAGTGTGGTGAGCCAGCCTGAGGTCTGCAATGGGTGTCAACAGCTCTCAGGCAGGTCACTTTTAAACTTGAAGGGAAATAGGAACTAGGAGGTGAAGGAGAAGACCACATCTGTGCATATTTTCTGCTTATTTTATCATTTTTTGTACTTACTCTCTTTCCTCTTCCTTTTTTTTAATTCCTTATTCTGACCATTCCTCCATCCTTTCTTCATCACTAAAATTTGTTCTCATTTCCCTTCCTCATCATGTTTTCCTGTACCCTCTCCCCATTCTTCCATCCCTTTCCCCATCAGCTCCTGTCTTCACTTCTCCATCTTCCCGCTGCTGTTAAACCCTTCATCCCCATACTCCACACATCTCCCTGTCTCCATCTCACATCCTGTTTCTGCTTTAGGGCACACGTGTGGGAACATCCAGTGTCCCAGCCTGGTGGCCCACAAGTCCTACAGCCCCCAGCCCAGCTCAGTCCTTCAGGGAATGCTTCACTACCCACATCCGAGCTGGCTGCAAGATTAGGGGGGAGCAATAGGGGCCCCCTCCCAGCTTCCAGCTGCCTTTAATCCCCCTGCCTGGCTCCTCTCCCCTCTGCAGAGCAGGAAAGGCAGAACCTGCCTGCACAGGGTGTCCTGGGCTGGATAAGCTGCACCCACCACCCCATGTCCAGAGGGATGGATGTTGTTCCACTACCCCTTGTCCTTTCCCAACCACCGTCCCCTGGGTGCCAGTGATGTCCCCGCTCTGCGGAGCAGCCCCATGTCCCCTTTCCCCACCACCGCATGTCGATGCCACTGTGTCCCCCTCGCCCTCGTCCCCCCCCCTTCCCTCCTCTCTCTGAAAGTCATCAGGCCTAGCGAGGTCTTCTCCCACTTATGCAGCTCATGAATATTTAACAGCATCTGCTCTGGAGGCGATAAAGCCTACCAATCCTTGACAAATATGGCCTAATCTTTTCAATTTCGGGGTGCAAATATTCCTTCAGAGTCCTGTTTGTCACCTAGATTAATGACTCTGGCTCCCATAAGCCTTTGGTGCTAATTCAAGTGGTGGCTACCAGGACAGCGCATGGCAGAGGGATGCTGGGACACATATGAAGGAGAGATTACTCACTTGAGGGCCCTTCGCTGCAGGGTTTTGTTCTTTCATTGGCAGTGGGGACGAGGAGGGGGGTCTGGCTGTTTGTTTGTTTGTTCCTCTGCGTAGTTCCTGAATATCCATCCTGGCTCCAGTGTGGGCGAGGTGGGATACTGCAACGAGAAGGGGGGTTGGCTACCCCGTGGATGGGGTATGACGGGAGACATGGGTTTGCTTCTAGCCCTGGCTCTTCATTTTTTGTCCCTTGATGCTTTCCAGCAGCCCTCCAAGCCTGGATGCACACCAGGACTCTGCTCCAAGTTAAGCCCCATCCCAGGGAGTGGAGGCTGAGGCCCGGGGTGCAACAGCCAAAGGACAGAGGAAAGTCTTCATTGCACTGGTCCAGCCCATGCCAGGACCTCTCCTCACATCCTGGTACCTGCCCAGGGGGGATGGAGTGTGTACAGTTGGGAGATGCTCAGATCTCAGACATGATCCATGGGAGACAGGATGGTTTTGTCCAAGCTCTGGCGCATTGCAAGAACCACAGCAGTCCTCAAGCCAACACACAGCTGAAGTCCAGGCGCCTCCAGGCACACAAGACTGTCTGCTTGTGTTTATTTATTCCTTGATCAAGAGATGAAAATACAGAGGGGAGCGAGCAGCAATAGGCAGGAGGACAGGGAGAGGAGGGAAGGGCTGGAAATCAATGCCAGAGCTGATCAGTGGTATTGACAACCTCACTAAGGGGCTGATGGCTCCCATTCACTGCCCTCATGCCCACAGGGGCTGTCCCCATCACGGGCAGCTGCCGGAGGGACACCCATGGCCCGGCTCAGCACAGTGAAGGCATTAATGGCTGGCCAGAAATCGAAGATTTGTTATTATCCAGCTGCGGAACAATAGCCTGGCTGGGTGTATTTATCACTGCTCTGGCCCTCAGGGGTGGGAATACGGTGAGACTGTAGATTATTTATTTATGCTGGGGAGGTGGGGGATGCTGGTGATGCAGAGGAAGGAGTTTCCACCTCTCTGCTTGGCACCAACTCATCCATGAGCTCTGGGGCTCCCTGAGAGTGATGCACTGACTTACAGCAGACCGAGGTCCTGGATTTGGAAGGGTCCTTCAGGTGAAGAGTGGAAAGGAATGTTGAGACCTGCTGGAAAATTTGCAGGTGAAACTCTCAACACCATCGATTTGTGCCACCATTTGTGTTGCAAGGAAGGTCCTTGGGATATAAGACTCTTGGAAAGGAGGTCCAGAGGACCCTCTGATCCTCTTGATGCAAAATTACCCACTAAATTATCTCTTATGGAGGTTTCTGAGAAGCTCCAATGTGGCAGGCAGGAACCCATCATGGCTCTCATAAATCGGATTTTTTTTGACTCTGGATCATAAGTGTTGCTAAGGCTGGAACAGCCCTAAACTAAAAGATCAGCTCTGCATCAGAGAGATGAATGTTCCTTTGAACAATGGCTTTATTTGGGTGTAAGAACTCTCTGAGATGAAGAGATTGAAACAAAACCCTTTCTCCAATAGTGACGGCGATCCTGGGTGTACACAGGAAGATGGTCCTGAGGAAAATGTCCTTGCTGCTGCTAGATGGAAAAAAAATTCCATCTGATACAGGGAGCTGCAGAGTACAGTGAATTTAGAGCTCACAAGCAGGAAGGAGTTATTTTTAGTTTTGTTTCACATTTCTGTGGAAGAAAATGCTTTCTCAGCCAGACAAAAATTATACTGTGGATAAATTTAAAGTATGAAAATATCGGAGGAGGGGGTGTGGTAAAAAATAATTTTAAAAATGCCACTTTTCACTAGTTAGAAACAGAAGGAAAACTTTTGAATGAAGCAAAAGAAGATTTCTGAGTTTGTTCTGGGAGGAAAACTCCAAACCTGGTTTCCCATCTCTCCCCCTCATTTCGGCTTTGCAGCCGATTGTTGCCGTGATTCTTGTTTTCTCTTTGCTGATTCCCACACCTGCTACCAGCTTTTGCTGGATGCTTCATGTTGGGAATTCAGGACGGCATTTGCAGCCCCAGATCGTGGGGGTTGAGGTTCCCAAACATTCTTCCCCCCCCTCCCCCGAGTACCCACTACAAGGGCTAAGCACTTCCCAGAGGGAGGTGCAGCTCCTCCGGCGAGAGATGTCAGTCCCAGCTCAACGAAAGCCCTAAAGACTCAATGGGGGTTGGGGTTGAAATGAGATTTGGGCTCCAGAGAGCAGGAATGGGGAGGGATGAGGGATCCCCACGCAGGGTTAATGCTAAAGCCCTGACTCCCCACAGTCAGCACCAGCAGCTCCAAAGTTGAGAAGACTGGCTCAGGAAAATGAAAACCCACTGCAACGCAAGAGGATGGTCCAAGCAGTGCTCCCTCCATCTCGTTTGGTCTCCTACCCTCATCAACGCCCTTGTCTTTGGAGAAAAAGGAAAAACATCGGAGCAACCCCCAGGAATTTGCCCTGCACATTCCCCTGCCGTGGTCCCCGTGCAGGGATGGGATCTGTGCCGCTGTGACGTGACACTGACAGTCACCATCAGCCTCTTTCTGTGCTCAGCCCCCCCGTGTCACGCTGTCCCACCGCCCGAGGTGGGGACTGGGGTCCCGGGGTGCTGGGGAGCATCCCAGGGCCGCCTGTGCTGGCATGTCCGTGCCTGCTTCCCGCTGCTCCCTGCCCCCTCTCCTTCTATTTTTTCCCTCTGAACAGGCTCCAAACGCCTTTGTAATACCGCAGCATCGTTAGGGCCCTCCTGAAACCAGGGCGGGGAGGGGGAGAAAGCGGCTCATTAGCTGGCTGCTTTGAAGTGGGCTCTGTTTGGGGTTCATTTGTATGCCGGCAGAAGGGAAACCTCTGTGTTTCAAGGATGTTTTTCTGGAGGGGCTTCCTGGAAACATAACAAACATGACCCCGAGGAGCGCTCCCCCAGCCCACATAGGCAGGCGGGAGATGAAACGCTGGGCTCGGCACAAAGGCAGCTCGTTCCCAGCCCTCTCCCGGCAGCAGCCCGGCCAAGTTCCCTTGGAGAACACCAAAGCTGGCACTTAGGGGCTCTATTTGTTGCACAAGCCATCCCTGCCTGAAGGACAGAGAATTCACGGCTCAGCCCCACTTCTTCCCATCCCGCCTGGTCTCCTCACAATCCCCATGCCATGGGTAGACGTGCCACCCACTAGATCAGGTTGTCCAGGGGCCTATCCAACCTGGCCTTGAGATCACAAGATCACAGATCCAGAGATCCAGAGACCACAAATAACACAAAAGGGTGGAGAATTGTGTTCCCCCTCTGTGCAACAGCTCCCGGACTGACCAAGGAGACCCAGGGTTGGTGGGCTGCGCTCCTGAGGGGACCATCCACCTTCCTGACCCACTGCCTACAAATCAAAGGAATCTCAAGCTTTAGGGTGTTGGGGGGGAGCTCAAAACACATTCCCGAGGTTCTCCATCTGCTCACTGCCCTGCTGTGCCCACTTCAGGGTGAAAGATGGGCACTTTCATCCCTCCCCAGCCAGCAGCTGCCATGGTGAAAATTTCCCAGAGAGGAAGAGCCGCCCTCAATAAAAAGAACTGGATAGCTCTACCTCCCTCACCCCGTCTCTCTCCCCTTCCCCTCAGCAGTCTCTCTTTCTCTGCCTGCGCCGTCTCACTCAGCCTCCCCTTCTCCCCCCGCATCTCCTGCAGCACTGCCGGTGACAGGGAGCGCTTGGAGAAAGACGAATTGGAATGACACGCGAGCTCCAGCGTGACTGCTGGGGTGATGCATGGGGAGCCGTCACTTGGTGCTCGTCGTGAGTGCTACAGATGAGGGACTGACCTCCTCTGCCAAGGGGTCAAGAACATTTGAAGGGCATAGTAGCTACAGTCAGGAGGGAAACGGGGAGGAAAACTGTCCGTTGTGTTTTGCCCGTGCTCCTGCCAGCACCCGGGAGCACCTCAATGGCATTTTAAAGCAGCATAACCTGGGGAAGTTTCTCCCTTTCTTCCAACAAAGCAGCAACGCGTCATCCCAAATCTCCTGCCTCCTACACTGATAGTCCTGAGAGAGCACTGGAGATGTGACAAGGCTCTTCTAGCAGCAGGATCCCAAATCCTGCCTCGTGCCTCAATCCAGGAGGATCTGCATTAGCACCAAGGCAGAGAAGGGACATAACACAAGTAGAGCTTTGGGAGCACCAGTCTAAACCAAGGGCTGACAGTGATGAGGATCTCTTCCATCATCTGCATCCTTTCTGAAGTTCCTCTTACTGACCTTGGCAACAGGCGAAGCCCTACGAGAGCTGCCAAACCCCCTGGCTGGAGCAAGTTTGCTGGAACCTGGACATGCTGGACTGTCACAAAGGACCACACTGGGCTTGTCCACATGGAGTCAACTGACCTCACAGGGGAATGATTTTATCTTCAGCTCACAGGAAAGTGAACTTGAGAGAGACTTCTGTGACTCACCAATTTTCAACTTCCCCAAGGCAAACCTGACTGAAATCTTCAGCCTCTCCCTTGGCTCACTCTGTAACACTGTGTTCATAGGATGAACACTAATTCCTCTGGGATTTTGTCCCATCCTTTGGGTTGAAGATCCAGTGGACTCCAGCCTGGAAGAAATTGCCAGATAAATCCACCGTTCTTCAAAATGCTGCCTCAGGATGACTGGGAAATTCAGCTCAAAGCCACAAACTCCTGTCAAATTTGGCAAAGCAGCTTGCCTAAATAAATGTGTTTTTAACAGAGATACCATACTGGAGAAGTTGGATCATTTCATTTGATGTTTTTTAACTGAAGTGAAACAAATTCAGGTCTTTCATTTGCTTTGATGAAGAAGTAAATTAAAATGCAAAAAAAAATGGTGTGAGGTATTTTATTTTTAGCCAAACATTTCAGTTGGCTCAAGAGAAAGAGAAAAAAACTTGTTGGGGAGGTGGGGAGGGGGGCAGGGGGAAACCGGTTTAGTTGCTTGAATAAAATAAAAATTAAAATGTCCTCCCCCAACGAACCACCCAAAATGAGCCAGAATTTGATAATCCCTCATGCCAGGTCCCATCGATCCCAAGGAAGCACAGGGAGAGAGGTATGGGGAGTGACAGTCCTGCCTGTGCCACTCTTGGGTGGGGGGCACTGCCCAGCCATGGCCATAAACCCAAACCAGCGTGTCAAGCAAGCAGGTTTTCTGAGACATCTCTGCCTCCTCCCTGGGCTGAATGCCTGCCAGGAGAAGCGGTTGGAAAAGAGCAAGGAAGGCAAGGCTGTCCAAGGCTGGACAGATGCAGCCAGTTGGCACCAGCCGCTAAATTACCGGCCAATTTCCCGTGCACAACCTGGGGACCTGGGCTTTCAGCTGAGCACATTAAGGCTGGAGCCCCTTTTAATTGCTGTAGATCTTAACATGTGTCCCTCCACTCTGGTGTCTCTGACAGCCTGGAAAAAGCCAGCTCTCAAAATGGGGAAAATGCTGTCACTGGTTTATTTAGGATCTTGCTGACATGGTCTGGACCCAGCGCCGGTGCAGTTGGTGTGAGAATATTGAGACTTTGGGGCTGATTTCTCTCTTATCCCAGCACAGAGGGCAGGCAGGAGCACCATCCCTGTTTTTCCCACTCCGTGGATACCAAATGTTGAAGGGCAAATCAAATGTTGACCAAGGCAAGAGGCTGGGGACAAGCGAGGGTGCGGTGACCCTGTGGATGTGCCGCTGGTGCTCGGTTGCTCAAAGAGGTAGGACACGGAGCTGAGAAAGCTGTGAGACCCTTAGCAGGTCCTGTCAGCCTTATTCACACGTTATCAGATGGGGGAAGCCCAAAGGGCTGTGAGGGAGGTAATTAATCTTGGTCTCCAGCAGAAAGGCTCTTGGAGAGGAGGGGGGAGGTCAAAATGAGGCACCGTTTGAGGAGAGATGGGAACTTTGCAAATGCTTGAATGGTTTTTTGCCCTTAATGTGAAGTTCACCCCAGATCTGAAGACACCTTTGTACTTCCCCCTCGATTTAATTTGGATTTTTATTTGGGATCATCAGTTTCTCCTCACCATAAAACACATCATCATCACTGTAAAGCACTTTTATGACACCTTTATCTGATTATCCGAAAGCACTTAATCAGCATTAACTCATTAAGCTTCCCTGGCCTCAGAGGGAGGAGGAAGGGGTCGGTCCTGGCTTTGAGAGCAGCCCTGGGCATGGGGGTGTCTGGGGCTGCAGCTGAGGCAGAGCCACAAGCATCCTTTGGTCCCTGGCTCCACGGGAATTTCTGTAGGGAACTCACTGCTTTTCCTCCATGGATCAAGGTGAGCTGGATGGACATAAGGGTTCCTTGGTAGGTGGACCTGCAGCATCTCTCAGGAGTCAAAGGAAAAGCCCCTCACACAGACTCTCAGCATCCCAAATTGGTGCTAGGACAGCGTCACCTGGTCCATGGGGTGGGATTACTGTGGTTTACTAGCTTGTCACCTCCTAACATTATACAGAGGGTCCCAGAATATAATACATAAGATCTCAGAATGTAATAGAGAGGGTCTCAGTCAGTTCTGCCTGTGAAGCAGGACAAACTTGTTTAAACAACCCTCCCAACTCACATGTTTTATGGCAACAAAGAAAACGTCCAAGCAAAAGTCCATGTGTTCTTTGTGTCAGCAAAGAAAAAATTTCACTTACGGAGTGGTAGTGGTAGTTTTGCTGATCCCTTGTAGTGCCCCACTTGCCTGTCCCAGAGCTGAGCCACTGAATGTGGCCTCGAGAACAAAGATCCAGAGCATCCCCACCCCAGCAGGCTTTGCTGGGTGTCAGTGCCCACTGCATCCAGCACAAGGGGTGTCTGTGCCACGTGAAGAGAAGGGGGGGTATCCCTGACCTACTCCACAGGGGCAGGGAATGGGGGATGCTCTTGGCTCCCCTCAACGCGGACACCTCAGCATCTTCTCCAGCAGAATGACAGGACTAGGAGACCCCCATCCACAGCAGCAGCGCTCAGTTATTCAGGGATGGCCACTCTCCCGGCTTCAGTGGCAAATTAGACCCCTGCAAAGGGGTGGTGGGCAGGGTTGCCCATCTGCTCCTGTTTTTGTCAATCAATTAGGCCTCATTTCCAGCATGCTCACTGTGGTTCATTGGTTTCCACTTCACGTTCTGCGTGGTTTCCAGACACCATCACAGAGTGGCTCTGTGCCGCCTCCAGAGAGCCTTTGGACTCAGGTCATGGTTTTTCCCCCCCTTTTCTTTACACACCTCCCCAGATTGTTTTTGTCCCCCAGGCTCATTCAAACAGCTCTGCCCCAGACCAACTTAAAGAGCAGACCCCAACCAACCATGCCAGGTGCTGCAGGATGCCCATGAAGGCCACCAGCACACACCCACCCACTCCTCATTCCACCCACTGGTGTGCCCTCAGACAGCTCCAAACCTCTCTGCAGAGCCTCCCCTGCCTGCTCTATCAGCAGAGCAGTCCCTCTCCTGCACATCCACATCTTCCTGCTTGGCAAAGCTACACATCCCCAGCAGTATTTGCTCCTGATCCAAATCATTATTCCCTCACCCTGCTTACCTCCACCAGTCCCATCACCTGTGGACAGTGACTTTCCCTGCAGATGTGGAGCAGGTCTTTGCCCATGCACAGGTCTGATGTCACATCCACGATGAACCATGAGAGTGGCTGGACAGGTCCAGGGGTCCCTCTTAACTCCAGTGTCCCCAAGTACCCAACTCTTTAGACCAGCAGAAACCTGATGCTCAGGGCTGTGCAAACATCTCTCTTTAAGTCCTGGGCAGCAGGAACGAGGGAACAACACTGCTGGGAAACCTTGTCTGAGTTTAGAGGGACAAAACTTGGAGGTAGATGGTGAAAAAACAGATGTTGATGTCAGTGCTGGTGGGACTTTGTGTGTATGGCTGTGACTTCCCAGGACCCCACTCTGCCAATCAGTTTGTGCTGGGAGGTATCCATGGATGAGCTGGCAAAGCTGGTGTGGGGCAACCTAGGACAGGGCTGGGGCTCAGGAAACTCATCTGAAGGCTCTGCCTTCCTCAGTTCGCTGCTGCTTGGGCTCTTGGGTGTCATGTAGGGGTTTGGTTACCCCTCACAGAAACCTCATACAGAATCAAAGCATTACTTTGTCTGCCCAAATCAAATAATCATCAATTCTGGCACAGAGAAAAATATAAAATAAATAAATTTTTTAAACCCCAACTTGGCTTGTGTGTGGGTCAAGTCTATGTTAGTGCTGTCAGGCAACAGAAATTCATGAAGGCACCTCCTTCATATTTGAGCTTCTATCCTGACCTTTCCTTGGCTGCGTGGATGGTAATGCTGCTCCTTTTGATCCAGCCACTTTTACCTCCAAAAAATATAATTATTTAATTCCCTTTGCAGCTGCCTGCAGCTCTCAATGGCCAAGCAGTTCTTTTACCGATAAAAAAAAAAAAAAGTTGAACATCAGCCAGTAAATCAGTGGCAACAGAAGTGCTGAATCATTAAATCTTACACTGTAACCTAAATTAACTGGGTCTAGAATATATATCCAGGATTGTGCATGGAGGCAACAGGTTTTAAAGACAAAACCAAAATAAAACACCAAAGGGAAAACAGAGCCATCCCTGTTTTTCCTGGTTGTGGCCAAGGCTTCAGCCTATTTCAGTCCCTGCCTGAAGGTAAAAATCCTTTCCCTTGTGAAGAACTGTGTATTTTGAATTTGTCCTGAATTAAAACTTTAAAATAGAACCCTGGTGGGTTTTTTTTAATGGATATTCTAAGTCAGAGCCAACTCTGAGGGGAATCATGCAAATTCAGAGCTTCTTTCTGAGCCCTGGCTGCTCCTTTGGGTCAAGCAGGTCTGAGCATGAGCCACCACTTAGTGTAATCCTACCTTGCCAACACAGAGAGATGTGACTCTTGTCCCACGGGGTAAGTGGGATGCCCAGACTGGCCTCAGAGACTTCCTACAAGCACTCATCCTCCCCACTCCACATCCCATAAATGTCAGGATCTTATCTGGGGTAGGGGGGATGTGAGAAGGAAAACTCAGCACCTGCTCTTTCGCTACCCACAGCCTGCCTTTCTTACCCCTCTTACTAGATGAAGGGAGAAGTGAGATTCTAGAAGAGGTTGAGCAGAAGATCCCAGGGTAATCCTGTTCTGGGGAATCTGCTGAATCCAGACATTATGAATAGCTATTTGAATTTCTGTTTTAGCCTCTTGCCAGTAAGATACAAATGGTGGCAGCACTCAGTGATCTGCAGGGAGATGATGGTGCATCACCCAGACACTCAGAGCTCCGTCCTGCCACATGGCCATGGCCAGAGGCTCTTGTCCCACAGACTGACCCTCAGGAAGAGTCTCTGCAGAGATGCCTTTCCCCAAGAGCAAACTGCCCAGAGTAGAGCTGATTGGCTCATCCCAGGCCTCCAACCTCTCCCACCCACCCACCCAATCCTCCTCAGATTTTCCCTTTCCCTCATGTGCAGTGAGACGAAACCCTCCCAAGCCTGTTGCTTGTACCCAGACCAGCTCACAATGTGTTGAGTGTCATCATCTCACCAGCTGCAACATCCCTTCCCATGCAGAGGCTGGAAAGCATCATCCCCCAAAGAAAAAATTCACTTTTATCCTAGACCAGGCTGTTTCTTGCCATTTGTGAGTGCTTTCCTGCTTGATCTCACATGAAGTGACCATTTGTTTTCCTCATTTTTGAGACAGCAAACTAGAAGAGCAAAGGACAGAACCTCCCTGGACACGACAGAGCACGAGCTTCCCAGAGCCTTACCCTTGTGGTGACCAGATCCTGCCAGGCACAGAGCACAACCCAGGCACCTCCCCAGCTTCCACAGGACTCCCTTCCCAGGCACATTCCCACTGCTGTCACCTCACACAAAGCTGTTATCTGCTCCAAGGGATCAATGGTGAAGGAAAGGTCTCGCTCCTGCCCTGACCCCTCCCAGGGGAGCTCAGACTCTTCCAGTTCAGAGTCAAATTCAAGCCTTGATAAGGAGATCTCACTCCTCACAGCAGTGGCTTTTTATCGACCAAGCCTAATTCCTGAAGAGTTTTTGCAGTACATATTTCAGAGATGGAGGGAGCTGAAGGCTCCATGAGCTGCTACAGGGACCTTCCTCCAGGTCAGTACTGGAGATCCTCCGGGACCACAAAACCAGGGGTTCGTATTAAACCCTAAAATCAGAGAGACAAGTAGACAAGTGTATGAACAAAGGGATGTTGGATGACAGAGAGAAGATAAACAGAAAGATGGAGAGCTGGAGGAAAGGAATAGGACGCAGGTACACACACACAGGGATGGAGGGAGGGAGGGGTGGCAGGCAGGGAAGGACACCATGGGATGACGGTGCAGGCAGACACTTGGCTGATAAAATCAATAGATAAGATGGACATCAGTGCTTTATTTCCCCCTCTTCCTCTTCTCTGGAGCAGGAGAGAGGAAGGCCACCTCCGGGGCCATGCAGGGCAGCCCAGCAGCAGTCAGGGATACCAGGCAGCATCAGGACAGGCAGGGGCCGGGGTCCCACCGCTCCGTGGGGTGCCCGGCCAGCCCGAGCGTCTGTTCCCTTTGGAGGGGGTGCCTTGCGGAGCCGCCGCCGGAGAGGATTTGGCAGGTCGGCACTTCTGCTCTGCGGCAGGCCCCATAACAAGAGGATTGGCTTCCCTCCCTCCAGCACATGGCTCTCCCTCCCCTCCGCGCTCCCCGTTGAACGGCAGCCCAGCCGGCAAGCCCCGACAATCTCCCGTCCCCCTCAGCCCAACCTCATTGTCCCCGGGAGATGCCTCCTTCCCCCCTCCCCACCTCTCCCTTCTCTTCCTGGCAAATTCTCCCCCTCCTCCTGGATCCAGCCGCTCTCATAATAGCATCCTTTTCATGGAGACAAATTGTCCAGCCGGGGGCTGCACCTGAGGGCTTTCGCCCTTTAACAAATAGCCTTTTAATTTTCTGCCAGAAGGGCATGGAAAGGGGGGGAGAGGGAAAAGGGGGGGCTGGAGAGGGGGTTGCACAGAGGAGAGAGAATCAATCAGACATCCATCTTCATCATTGCTGCCAAGGGACCATTTGCACTGGCTGGATGCCCCTAGGGGAAGGTGGGGTGAAAAAGAGAAGAGGTTGGGGTGAGGGGGAGGCAGGAGGTGGTGAGGGAGGGGGGGTCACAGAGCTACGCCGCTTCTCAAGTCCTTGTGGAATGGTTGCCCTCCAGAAAAATAAACAGCAAACCTTCGAGCTCAGAGAGGGGAGCAAAGGGTTGTTTTCAGCTCTTACTCTGCTCTCCAAAGAGGTTGGGTCAAATCCAAAAGAGTCAGTAGCCCTGGCACAGGGCAAAGCAGCAACCCAGCGGAGCCAGTTCAGGCCATGGGAGACTCCAATCCCTGTCACCCTGGAAGCGAGGAACTCCGAGTGAGATGAAGAACAAAGAAACGTGGGGAAAACTCCAACAGTAACTTTTCTTTCTACGATGAGGTTATCACAGACACCATACACAGCTACTACCACAAGGCAGAGGGGCCAGAAGAGCTTGAAACTCTCCTCTCCCTGGTTCTTGGGCAGCAACGAGAGAGCCAGGAGGTGAAATCACCAAATCACTTTCCTCTCCTCTCCTCCAGATTCTCTCCTGCAAAGGGATGCCAAGCCACAGTGTCAGCTTTAGCTGGAATCTGTCGCCTTTCCCACCAAAAAATAAGCAAAGAGGTTAATTAGATGTTTGCAATCCAATTTACGTCTTGTTTGTGAAACCAGCATTTCAGCTGTAACCCAGCCTGGGAGCCCCCGTGCCCTCGCTCTTTTGCTAAATTTATTTCACAGCTTTGCAGAACTGGCTCAGCCAGGTCAGAACTCTTCCATTATCATTTTATCGCTGCCTCTTACTCTGTAATTACAAGCTGCTTCCCTCACCCCCTCCCTCCTCTCCTTCCCCAGCCCCCTATAAGCACAAGGTGGGAGATGCTGGTCTGGCTTTAAGCTTCTTCCACAATTTGTCTCACCCACTGAGGCCGGGAACAGTTTGGCCCTGGTTTCAGCAGATAAGCAGGGGAAGGTGGCTGCGAAAGGGGGGGGAAATGCTGTTTTCCAGCCCCCACTCCCCAAGGATTGAAATATTCAGATACAACAATGAATAGCAATGAGTGCTGGGAATGAAGGCCTGGAAACTCAGTACTGAGGAGATTGGATTCAATCTGGCAGGAAGGAGAAGAGCTGCAGAGTTCTGCAAGTCGATGGCACATCCTTTCCTCTGTTCTTGGCCAAGTCACTAACAGCATCTGGTTGGATAATGTCTGGGTACTGGTTGGAATGTGCCAAAATGGGGCCAGGATAGACACACAGAGTTGTCCAGCACTCTTATCTGTGCCCTATGGAAGTGCGCAGAAGGGCTTTGGGAGCCCTTTTGGCCAACACTCCCTGCAAATTCCAGTGGGTGAGAAGGGTCCTTGAGGAGCATCTCAAATTCACATCCTGCAGAGCCAGGGAGCAGCATCTCCTCTGTGCACACAGGGCAGAGAGTGATGGAGATCAAGTCCCAGGGTTGGCAGTTCCCAGCCAGCATGGGCTGGGCTCCAGAACGCAGGGAGCAGCATCAGGGTGCCCACACCAAGTGCCCTCTTCCCCAGCCCCTCCTGACATTATAATCCATCCCCTTCCCAAAGCACCAACCACCTCCACCTCAAGCAAGGGGAAGGGGCCAAGTCCTCACCAAGGAACAACGGTGTCCTTCTGACCAAACTCAGCCTGAGGAACCTTCCCTGGTTCAGGGAACTTCAGGGAGAAGAAGTAACAGGTAGATGGGTGCCCACACCTCTGTGGCTCTGTAACATGTGATTTGACCATGAGGACAAGTCACCACAGGACGAAAAAACTGAGTTTGTGATGGAGGTGGCCACTTTTTCTGCCCTGGGAGAAAGAGATGCTGCCTTGCTGCATGGACAGGGCCTGGGGCAGCTGGGCATGGCCAGCAGTGTCCTGCTTTGTTGCAAAATTTGGCTTCATTTCAGTCACCTGTGAGCATGAATCAGGCAGGAACTTGCAGACAGCATGAATACACACACACCCGGCCAGCTCAATTGCCCATGAGAAGGTTCATGTAATTAACAGGCAGCCAGCTTTTCTTTCTTGTGACAAAGAAAGGATGGGGAGGCAGGTGTATTTTTCTATGTCCATCCCCTGCAAGCATGGACCACAAAACTCTGTGACCAGGACCCCAGGGGTAGGGAGGGATGTACCACAGACCCCTCTGCCCAGCACTTCTGCTCCTCCATGTGCAAACTGTGTCCTTTCTCCTCATCAGAGAGTTAAAAAAGCCTTTTGCCTGCTATATCCCCAGTGCAGGGAGCCCCTCTTTTCTGGAAATAGCATAAGAATGGATCTTGATGCTGTGCCATGCTCTGTGCAACCTCCCACTTCATGCTGGGATCCCCATAACGTCACTGGGGACGGTATTTAATACTTGTGTCTGTCACACGCACACTCCATGAGCACTCAGATACAGTTCCCAACCCTAGACCCTGTCTAGCTCTGCCTCTGTCATTTGTCCCACACAAATACACCTGGATCCCTCCCCAAAACAAAGATCAAAGCCCCTGCTCTGTGTCGGGCCAGCTCGGAGCTGAGGATACCACCCCCTCCCTCCGCTGCTGGAGGAACATTAAAACCCCATTAACCTGGGGTTGTTATTAATCATGCAACATTACCCAGTGGGGACAGCCCTGACGTCTGAGTGCCCAGGCTCTCACCAGCTCCCCCGGCCCAGCTCCAGGTGACACAGGCACAGAGAAGGTAGGATTCGTTTATAACCGTGCAAACGCGCCAGCTCCAGATAATGAATTTCCTCCAGGAGGAAAGCTTCGCTGAGATTGGAAATAATCACCCCGAGGCAAAGCAGGGACTGGACTCCAGACGCCTCTCACCCTGTGGATCATAATCCCCTTTGTGACTGGGTTAAGGGCAAGGCGAGGAAACCACGATTCATCATCTGCTTGAACCACGTCCATCCTCTGGAAGAAGATTTCCAGCCTTGTTGCAGAGCTCACCCAAGGAGAGACAGAGATCCCAGGCCGAAACCAACCTCAGAGCTCAGGAGGTGTTCACTTTGGAGACCTCCTAAGGACACAGAGGGGACATCTTTGGCACTGGCCAGACAGATTAATGCCAGGAGAGCAAAGCCTCTGCCTGTACATACGTATGTAGGCTGAAGCCCCATCAAGCCCTCACAGCTCCGTGATATTAAAGCTTTCCCCTCATGCATAGAAGCAAGCAGGGGGGCTAATTGCTTCTTATGACACTATAATGGTAGGACTATTTACACTAGATTAAAATCCAATTCATAATGAGATATAATAACTTTGCAAATGCCAGGATTTGTCAAAGGGTGAGGAGCGCCACTGAGACACAGCTCAGCAGCCTCTGACTTGGGGTCTGGGCCTTGGTGTGGGAGGAAGTGGCTCTTGGCAGAGTGAAGGTGGCTTTTTGTTGGCTTCTCCCTCTTTGGTTGCTTCCTCCAGAGGTTAAGCAGATATATGGAGAAAGGGAGCCTGGGGTCTAGCATGGCCCTAAAAGAGCTTTACAGCCAAGAGGTCAAGGGGACTGCCCAGAACAAAGGGGTCTGCACAGCCCCTGGAGCAGGTGAACTGTGTGTAGACAAGTGGTTGAACCTTTCACAGAACTGCCTGGGCTTTACTTTTCATGTCAGGAGCAGATCTCCTTCCCCAGGAGAACCAAAATCCTCCAGCCACATTTAAACCTGGCAGGTACCAGGGGTGCTGAGGCAACCTCCAGACCAGGATTAGGCCCTCGTGTAGAAAACCTCTCTTTCTGGGTGTCACACACCATGCTTTGTCATCAGACCCCCCAGAAACTCATCCTCCCTGCCCGGTGGCATGGCAGCCCTTCCCACTCACCCTCAGCCCCATTCCAGTACACCAGCAGACACACACACACAGCACTGCCATCTCCCCCCACATTTGCTGGGGCCTCTTGTGGGGAGGGGGGATTTTTGTCCCACAGGAGAATGATAGCTAAGGTTGAATCCAGTTTGGATTTGCTCCCCGTCTCCATCACATGTTTACGGATGTGACCTTGAATGAGCCCAGCAACACATCACTCCTGACGCTTCAAAAGAGGTATTTATTTATTCCCTGCCAATGACATGGACTGATGGTGCCCTCTGAATTTCAAGTAGGACTCAGCTCTGGTTTGATAGTCTGGGTGGCTCTGCTAGAAAACAGACAGAGAGGAAAGAGTCCAACAAGCTTCATTTGGAAAGGGAACATTGCTCCCCAGATCCCAGGGCTCTGTGCTGTTCCTGGCTCCTGCTGAGTGGGCTCAGTGTGATGCTGGCACCTTGCACAGGGGCTGTAAGCAGTGTTCCTCAGGTCTTCAGTGGTCATCAAAGTCCTCTGATGGATCCCAGCACTAGAGAGTGCTCCAAAGGACTGTCATCACCAGAGGGGGAACTACAGAAGACAAACAAGTACCAGGCTTGATGGAGATGGAGTGGATGCTCAGATTAAGGGTGAGCTCTGATGTGCAAACATGATTCACTCTCCCAGTGTCACCAGGTTCTCCAAGCCTTCCCACATCTGTTCATCTTCAAAACCAGCTGTTTGCTAAAAAAAGCTGATAGCAAACCCTCCAGAATACTATTTTGCTGTGAATTTGTCAGTCATCTTACCGGATACTCAGTACTTTCAGCTTGCAACTGCTGGGTCACACTCATCCAGAACAAGGAGAGCTGGAAGTAATATTTGATTTCCTAAAGGGTAAGACCCTCTTCTCTATATAAACTCTTCCTCAACAGGATCACTGAGGCAGTTACCTCGTGCACAGAAACATAGGAGGAGCTTGGAGTCACAAAAATAGCAAAACCCTCAACACTCTCTGCTCAGAAGAAAATCAGCTGAGTCTCAAATACAGCAAAGACAAACTGAATTGTGCCAAACTCACATTCACGTCAGCAAACGGCTCTTCCTGGCTCAATGGAGCACCTTCCCAAACTGAGGATGTCCTGTTACCAGGGTGCATCAAGCCCCATGCCATCCTCTCCAAACAATGTAAGACTGGAGGCAGCAGCTGGGATCAACCCAAATTCCATGGCAGCAGCAGGTACATAGCAGCATCACCAAGCTGGAAGGTCAGGCCATGGATTGGGGTCCACATCAAGAGTGTCCAGAGCCAAGCTTGGTCAAAGCTGGAGTAAGTATATCCAGAGAAAACCTCAGGAAGAGAGGAAAGGGCCTGGTCTGAGCTTAAATGGGTCTCCCACTCATGGGCAAGGTGTGGGTGAAGGTCCCCTATGAGACTGGACAGGGCTATTAAGACCCATTAGTGCCCACGGGGCCCTGACACCCCCATTTTCTTCTCACCTCCATGGCGTGAGTGCACAAAAGCAGAAATGTTCTTACTCCTTGGGCTGAGTGTTTGCTTGGCAGCCCAGTGAAATCATGAGCTGTGATTTTGTGGAAATAAAGATATTGGATCTCAAGTGTGCTGTGAACCTTTTGGTTGGATTAAAGCCCCATTCATGGCAGCTCCTGGTGGTGGCAGAGCCAAGTGAGTTCTGGAAGCCACAGGAGTGGACAAGGAACCCTCTCTCCTTGGAGGGTATGAACCTCGCGCAAGACCCAGGGCTCTGCAGGGGTACAAAGTTTGCAGGGAGAGGGTAGAGAAGTGTCTAACAGGTAGGAACACTTCTGCCTGGTCACCACCACTTGGTAACAAGGCCCACAAACAGACCACACCTTGTGACAGGGCTGTCAGGTTTCAGGGATCACCAAGTGTCTCCTCGAAGCAGAGCTGCTCCTCACACTTTTACAGGCACATCCTTCTTAGGGGAGGCAGAAGATGATCGTAAAGTCAGCCTCTAGCAGAACACATGGATGTTGGATGTATCAATATGTTCAGGCTGTAAAGGAGGAGATGTCAAGGAACCCAGGCATCTCCAGCTCGACAGATGGAACGGGGCCCAGGAAAACCTCTGACCGCATGGCACCTCCTAACATCACCCCAGGAGGAGACAAGGCGTCTTGGCCAGAGTCTGAACCAATTATCTTCTGGCAAACATGATGCTCTTTGATTCACCAGCGTTGAAAAGAAAAACATGATTTTCCCCCATTCCGTTTTTGTTTGTGAGAAGGAGAGTGAGCTGGAGCAGGCAACAGAGCAGAAAGGGATTGAGAGGATGGCACTGCATCCCAATTGGAAAGAGCCAGTGGCCACTGCCCAAGTGAAATTCCAACTTTATGACATAATGGGCTTTTTCTAACCAGCGCTTGCTATTAACTTCAGCACTGGCTTAAACCCCTTGGCCTCAGGCACAAGCAAAGCAGAGCTCATACACTGTAAATGTTAATACTGCTTTAGCACTGTAATAAGCTAAAAGGTGGATGCAAGATCTGGCACATTAATTCCTTTTTTCATCTTTTTAGCACATTTCAGGGTAATATGAATAATAAATATTTGAGCTCATGAAGGTTAACGGATGGATAACCCTGGAGACTGGGACTCCCCTGTTAGAAAGGCAGCAGCTCCCTTCCATGTGTTGGTGTCTCCAGCAGTGATACAGGGAATTTGCCTCCTCCTGAGAAGCTGGAGGTGCTTCTTGGCAGGCAAACATCTGAAACAAAAACTTGTTGCCTGGCATACTTGTTCACACTTCAAACATTTGGGCTGGGGAATGAGTAGAGGCAGACGTTTCCAAGCATCACAGGGCAAAGGTGTGGAGAGAGGGGAGCCTTCTCCGTCCCAGTACAAACTCATGGTTTCCACTGAAGAAGAGCCAGGTTTGGTCAGCAAAGTTTCCCAGACTCAAAGCTGTTTAGACATCTAATTCCTACTGCAACCAGGTGTTGATTCACCCAGACTTAGAGGCTTGGTGGCAGAGCAAGGGAGCTGAGCATACACCTCCGGAGTTTCAAACTTCTGTTGGGTCTCCTCTCACTGAGGGAAGGTGAATGTTCCAAAGGCAGAGCACAGCATGGACATGACCCAGACATCTTTATCAGCCCCAAGGCTCCTGATCTGGCCTTGTTTTTCAGGGTCTGGGTCTAATTTACAGGACTTTGATGTCTGTCAGGCTGCACAGCAACACTACTGGGAGAGCATCTGCAGATGCTGGGCTAGTGGGACAGCTGGGTGGAAAACTTCGCTGGAGATCTGCACATCACCTCCGGATCACAAAAACATGGAAAGCAGAGCTCTGGGAGAAAGTTACACAGCTTTGGCATCCAGTCAGGTGCCACAAGGGAGCTCCAGCTCACCTCATGTGGTGCAAGCCATGTGGGCTTTCAGGGAAGGAGACTAAAAGGGATATGGAAAATCTCCTAATTCAGCATGACAGGAATCCTAAACAAGGATCATGTTAGGAGAGACAGGGTGAGTCTAGAGCCCCAGGAAACGACTAGAACCCTGTGCTGGGAGAGCAGATACCGCAGCATGGTAATTCTCATTGCTTACCTGTCACAGAGACCTGGCAGGTAGTAGCACTTGCTGGGGGAAAACTGCTTGGGATGCCCTGATATTCCAGCAGAAGTTCTACTGTGGTCCAAGGCTGGTGGACACCAGTACTGTGGGATACTGACAACTAGAGCACACCCCTTTCCCTAGTAGGCAGTGATGGGGTGGGTGTCATGGTATGTTGCTAGAGGTTAAGCTGCAAGAGGAAGGTCTTCACTATATACCAACCCTGGGTCAGGGATTTAGTTCCCATCCTGACCCTGATGGGGTGATCCAGGAACTTCAGGGGGTGGTTGGGGTTGAGATACTCCATTCCCTCCTCAGATTCCTTAAGCTCTCACCATCCCTTAAGCTCCTGACCAGTGCTGCAGGGAGCTGGGATAGGCAAGGAGCACTGGGTTTGTGCCACTCAGGGAGGACAGTCAGGGAGACAGGGCAACTATGGGCCTGGCAGGCTGGAGAAGCACTGCTGCTGGAGAGAGGAGCCGGGAGCTGCATTCCCAGGGCTGGCTATCAGGGGCCAAGGGGGCTGCGAATCCCTGGGCCCCTCCTCAGGGAGCAGCCCACGGAAACACACAGCCGGGGAGCGCTGGTGGCCGGGACACTGTGTGCCGGGGAGCTGTGAGTGCTGCTCACCCAGCTCACCGATGTGCGCACACACACCGTACGTGCCCCGCGCTCGCCAACCGCGGCTGCGCATCTGCAACCGGAGCCTCGTCCCCTGATTTGGGGTGGGGGGAGCCGCTCTTTGGGGGTATGAGCCTGGATGCTGCCGAGGGGAGCGATGTGCTCCCGCCCTCCAGCCCCCCCCGGCCCCGTTTGCCTTTCGTTTTGCTCACTGTTGCGTGACCGCCGAGCCCCCCTCCCCTGGCAATCCTTGGGGGATATCAAGGGCAAGGAAGAGAAGGGTTACCTGGAGGAAAGGGTTGCTAAGCAACTCCCCCCCCGAGCCCCCCC
>WEKX01003735.1:162462-244192 GCA_013390025.1 Pitta sordida | reverse complement strand
GGGGTGAGAGGACAGGGGTGAGGGGGAAAGGAAAGAGAATGAAAAAGGAAAGAAAAAAAGTTGTTTTCTGAAAGCGTTGTGGGTTTCCTGTCCCCGCTGCCTCTTGCAGAGGCTGTTAGTGTGAATGGCTCTTGTTGTTCAATGTGAATAAAAAACCTTTTAGTTACCTACTGTTCAGTCACCTGGTCCCTTTCATTTTATTTTATTTAATTTCATTCCGTTTTAAGACAAGACCACAAGGGATGCTGGCTGTGCTGCCCTGACCCATCATTGTCCCCTAGCCCTGTGTGGGGTTTAGGAGAGCAGCCCCCCATCACTCCCCTGGGTGAAACAAGTGCCATGGCCCCTGCCCAAGGTGATGTTGCTGCATTACCCATCTGATACCCAAGTTCCCGCCATCCCCACAGGTCCCCCAGCTCTCCAGCACTGGGAGAGGCCATGTTACCCAGCTCAGCACTTTCCCCCACAACAGACATTCCAATGCACAGTTCCTTTCTTTTGGGGAGCATGTATGGTTTGAACCCCCCAAGACACACCCAGGCAGCCCCGGGACACCCACAGGCCTGCTGGCAGAGCATCCCCAGAGAGGAACTGTAGGAGGCAGTAGGGTTTATGGAGTGGGACACCAAAAGGGGACATTCTGAAATGGGGGTCCATCAATGCCATCAGCAGCTTTTGCCCCATCTGCCCTAGGGAGTACCAAAGGCAGGAGGGAGGGGTGTCCTCCCTCAGCACCCCAATTCACTCTTCTGCTCTCTCATGATTTCTGTGCCTTGCTTTCTGAGATACAGAAATAAAGAGTCCAAGGCAGGCTGCGGCTCTGAACTAATATTTAAAATGCAAAATCATGGCAGAGGTTTTCACCCCCCCTTGTCTTGCAGTAAAACGATATAAACAGAATAAATTACCTTCCCTTGCTGGCTTACGAGAGTCCCTCTCTCCTGACCTGAATTTTAAGTCCTGGCTTGGTTGTAGCACGGAGCACCGATGATTTATGGAAAGCCAGCCACTTCTCTGCATATTTTCTCTGTTCAGCCAAGTGGTGGAATTTATCCTTCCTATACCATTACTGGCATTAATGATGGGGTGGCCAACAAGCCAGGCCAAGCCTTGAGGGACCCCTCGGCCAGGAGCCAGAGCCATCACAAAAACACTGATCTCCCATCACCCACAAGGAAAGGCACATTTTCCCCCTTTTCACAGGTGGGGAAACTGAGCCAGGAGCTCAGCCGGTTGCTCCTCCCTGCTCCAACTCTTCCAGGCTGTCCCCATTAGCAGGTAACAGGGGCTTTTTAGAAAGACAGGGCAGTGTATTGGTAAGTAACCCCAAACCCAGCGTCATTTTGAGGATAGATCATAATTGAATGGGTGAATACTGGCTGCTACTGTTACTACTACTGTTTTTATTAAAAAATTCAAGACATAGACCTGAGGGATGTTTCCTGACTGCACGGGCACCCCATCTCTGGGATTCAGTGAGGGACAGGCTGCAGAAGGAATCTTGGATGATACTACAAGCTGCCAAATATATTTTTGCAGCCCCCCCCATAAGAGTCGGTCAGAAGACACCCCCCAGACAGTGACACCCCCACAGACAGTGCAGGAGGATGTGGCTCACAAGGAGCAGCCACCGAGAGCAGGGTTGATCCCCCAGCACAGACGAGCTTTAGTGGATGAGCCCTGCAGCCCAGAGCTGGGTGCAGCAACCAAACCTGGGTCTGGGGTCCCCACTGCACCCCTGCAGTTCCAGGAAGGAATCAGCCCTGTTAAACCCATCTGGGGATCTCCACTCATAAATCACTGTAACAAGCAGGTCTATTCACCTTGTTCTTGACTGACCATAGCTAGCATAGATGGAATGGAAGAGGATTGTAATAATTAATAACCATTAGAATAATAATGCATAAAGACAGTAGCAAAGTAATTAGTCAGAGAGGGAGCGCTTGCTAATTGAGGTGGGGAGCTGCAGCCCAGACAGCTTGGGGAGGGGCAGGAAAGAGAGGTAGGTGCAGTGGGGGATATCTGGCATGTCCCAGAGAAAGTGGGATGTGTGGACCACAGTCCTGCCCTCAGCACAGTCAGGACCCTGGCCTAAGTCACTTCCCTTCGCCATAGTCCCTGGGTAACACTGCCATTGCAGCTGGGGTGATATTAAACAGGATTTTTTGCTTCCACTTTTAAGAAAATCAAACAAGGAAGGGAAGCAGTGAGGCAGCCACTGCTGCATTTTCACAGTGTCCTGTCCATGACATCAGTGTGCTTGTGGTTCCTTGCTGCTCCCACACACAACCAGGGCACATAGGCTCTGCCAATCCCACCTCACCTGAAACCCCTCCCAGCACCGTGTNCCAATTCACTCTTCTGCTCTCTCATGATTTCTGTGCCTTGCTTTCTGAGATACAGAAATAAAGAGTCCAAGGCAGGCTGCGGCTCTGAACTAATATTTAAAATGCAAAATCATGGCAGAGGTTTTCACCCCCCCTTGTCTTGCAGTAAAACGATATAAACAGAATAAATTACCTTCCTTTGCTGGCTTACGAGAGTCCCTCTCTCCTGACCTGAATTTTAAGTCCTGGCTTGGTTGTAGCACGGAGCACCGATGATTTATGGAAAGCCAGCCACTTCTCTGCATATTTTCTCTGTTCAGCCAAGTGGTGGAATTTATCCTTCCTATACCATTACTGGCATTAATGATGGGGTGGCCAACAAGCCAGGCCAAGCCTTGAGGGACCCCTCGGCCAGGAGCCAGAGCCATCACAAAAACACTGATCTCCCATCACCCACAAGGAAAGGCACATTTTCCCCCTTTTCACAGGTGGGGAAACTGAGCCAGGAGCTCAGCCGGTTGCTCCTCCCTGCTCCAACTCTTCCAGGCTGTCCCCATTAGCAGGTAACAGGGGCTTTTTAGAAAGACAGGGCAGTGTATTGGTAAGTAACCCCAAACCCAGCGTCATTTTGAGGATAGATCATAATTGAATGGGTGAATACTGGCTGCTACTGTTACTACTACTGTTTTTATTAAAAAATTCAAGACATAGACCTGAGGGATGTTTCCTGACTGCACGGGCACCCCATCTCTGGGATTCAGTGAGGGACAGGCTGCAGAAGGAATCTTGGATGATACTACAAGCTGCCAAATATATTTTTGCAGCCCCCCCCATAAGAGTCGGTCAGAAGACACCCCCCAGACAGTGACACCCCCACAGACAGTGCAGGAGGATGTGGCTCACAAGGAGCAGCCACCGAGAGCAGGGTTGATCCCCCAGCACAGACGAGCTTTAGTGGATGAGCCCTGCAGCCCAGAGCTGGGTGCAGCAACCAAACCTGGGTCTGGGGTCCCCACTGCACCCCTGCAGTTCCAGGAAGGAATCAGCCCTGTTAAACCCATCTGGGGATCTCCACTCATAAATCACTGTAACAAGCAGGTCTATTCACCTTGTTCTTGACTGACCATAGCTAGCATAGATGGAATGGAAGAGGATTGTAATAATTAATAACCATTAGAATAATAATGCATAAAGACAGTAGCAAAGTAATTAGTCAGAGAGGGAGCGCTTGCTAATTGAGGTGGGGAGCTGCAGCCCAAACAGCTTGGGGAGGGGCAGGAAAGAGAGGTAGGTGCAGTGGGGGATATCTGGCATGTCCCAGAGAAAGTGGGATGTGTGGACCACAGTCCTGCCCTCAGCACAGTCAGGACCCTGGCCTAAGTCACTTCCCTTCGCCATAGTCCCTGGGTAACACTGCCATTGCAGCTGGGGTGATATTAAACAGGATTTTTTGCTTCCACTTTTAAGAAAATCAAACAAGGAAGGGAAGCAGTGAGGCAGCCACTGCTGCATTTTCACAGTGTCCTGTCCATGACATCAGTGTGCTTGTGGTTCCTTGCTGCTCCCACACACAACCAGGGCACATAGGCTCTGCCAATCCCACCTCACCTGAAACCCCTCCCAGCACCGTGTGCTATGGACACCTCATCTTCTCCAGGGCACCCAGCCCAGCTTTCAGGGGGCCAGCACCCCAACAGCCCAGACTTGCTGTATCCCACCCCCCTGCAGCCCCCGGGGCCCCCAGCCCTGCTGGGAACCTGGCACCTTCAAAGCACTGCCGAGCAGCAGCTCATTAATCCCCCACTAATGACCTCCTTATTCCTAACAAGGCAGATCAAGGGAGCTGACCAAGAGCATTTTGTACCGGCAGTTTTGGGGATGGGGGCACACAGGTGCCAGAGGAGAGGAGACAAAAGGGAAGAGGATGGTGTCCCAATCCTGGGGGTGAGTCGTGGGGCTCTCCCATTCCAGTACCCACACCAGGTACCCCGTTTAATGCAGCAGCAGNGCTTGCTAATTGAGGTGGGGAGCTGCAGCCCAAACAGCTTGGGGAGGGGCAGGAAAGAGAGGTAGGTGCAGTGGGGGATATCTGGCATGTCCCAGAGAAAGTGGGATGTGTGGACCACAGTCCTGCCCTCAGCACAGTCAGGACCCTGGCCTAAGTCACTTCCCTTCGCCATAGTCCCTGGGTAACACTGCCATTGCAGCTGGGGTGATATTAAACAGGATTTTTTGCTTCCACTTTTAAGAAAATCAAACAAGGAAGGGAAGCAGTGAGGCAGCCACTGCTGCATTTTCACAGTGTCCTGTCCATGACATCAGTGTGCTTGTGGTTCCTTGCTGCTCCCACACACAACCAGGGCACATAGGCTCTGCCAATCCCACCTCACCTGAAACCCCTCCCAGCACCGTGTGCTATGGACACCTCATCTTCTCCAGGGCACCCAGCCCAGCTTTCAGGGGGCCAGCACCCCAACAGCCCAGACTTGCTGTATCCCACCCCCCTGCAGCCCCCGGGGCCCCCAGCCCTGCTGGGAACCTGGCACCTTCAAAGCACTGCCGAGCAGCAGCTCATTAATCCCCCACTAATGACCTCCTTATTCCTAACAAGGCAGATCAAGGGAGCTGACCAAGAGCATTTTGTACCGGCAGTTTTGGGGATGGGGGCACACAGGTGCCAGAGGAGAGGAGACAAAAGGGAAGAGGATGGTGTCCCAATCCTGGGGGTGAGCCGTGGGGCTCTCCCATTCCAGTACCTCTCCCACACCAGGTACCCCGTTTAATGCAGCAGCAGAGAACCCACCAGAAGAGACCAGCCTGGCTGCCCACACACCCTCCCACCCGCAGAGAAGCAGGATCAGACTGTTAAAGTGGAGGGGCAAGAGCACTGTGTGAGCTCAGCCCTTAGACAAGCCACCAGACAATCTCAGCAGAGCACAAATCACAGCCACCACCACAAAGAGCTTTATTTGTCACAGCCAAAACAGCACACTCTCCTCCTCTCAGCCCTGTGGGCAAGCCCAAGCCTCCCAGGACCCTCTTTTCTCTGGGAAGAGTCCCCTCACAACCAGATGTCAGCACCCATGGAAAGGTCCAAGGGCCAGAGAGGTCCAACCCCTGTGTAGTACAACCAGGACCATGAAAAGCAGAAAGAGACAGAGGGAGAAGAGACCAGTGTATTCTAGATCTGCAAACCCCTGACCCCCAGCTGCCCCCTCAAAAGGATCCCCACACAGGACAGATGGGATCAGCCCAGTGGTGTCTTCACAGTTCCAGTGAACCTTGACCAGGGGGACCATCCAGAGGATCCAGGCGGCCCATGTGGAACAGGAAGCTGCAGGGAGATATGCTCCAGCAGAATGGGGGCCACGTTGTCCCAGGTGGGGCCACCAGCCAAGCCACCATCAGCGAAGGAGGGGACCATGCCCGAGGAGGTGACCTGGAGGCAGGGATTGAAAACAGGAGAGCAAGTCAGTCCAAGGTAACGGGCAGCACAGCCGGGGGGGCTGTTGAGAGGTGCACCCCCAAAAAGGAGATCCCCCTTAATGAGGCTGCCTGACTCCCCCACCTTCACGTCGAGGTCGCCGTCCCATCCCGCCCCGTCCGTCCGTCCCTGCCCGACGTGAGGGATGCGCCCATCGAGGCTGGCCCAGGCCACGGCGGCGGGGAGCGGTCGGGCAGGACGCGCAGCCGTCCAGAGTCGGGCTCCAGCAGCACGGACACACTGCGGGGCACTGGGGCGAGGAGGAGGAAGAGGAGCGGGGAGAAAAGAGCATCCACCACGGCGGGGTTCCGGCAGCGCCACCGAGATGTGAATGGAGCGAGGGGCGGAGCTTGGGGGGGCGGAACGGAGGGTGGGGCGGGGCTGGGCTGTGGTCACGCCCCCGTTGTGGGGTGGGGCAGGGGCGGGGTCTGGGCGGGGTCGGTGTTAGCGGGTAACGGGGGCTTTTTGTAAGGGAAGGGCAACGTGTTGGTAAATAACCCCTCCCAGCATCATTGTGAGGAGTTTAAAGTGGAGTACTAGGTCATTAAATGGGTGAACACTGGCTGCTGTTATTATTATTATGTATTATTGTTATAACATTCAAGGCATTGATCTGAGGGCTGCTTTCAGGCTGCTGGGGGCACTTCAGGGCAGGACAGGTTGTAGGAGGGATCTTGGGTGATGCTCCAAGCTGTCACCTCCCAGGCAGTGCAGGGGGTCAGGGGCTCAGTGCAGGAGGATGGGGCTCACCAGGAGCAGCCACCAAGAGCTTGATCCTCTGGCACAGAAGAGCTTTAGTGGATGAGCCGTGCAGCTCAGAGCTGGGTGCAGGAACCAAACCCGGGGTTGTGGGGTTCCCACATCACCCAGGTTTGGGGTACAGCATCACAACGGAGATGGGGACCCCCAAGGCAGACAGGGTCCCCATCACAGCTGGGCTCAAGGTCTCCATCTCCCCAGGAGCCCTAGGAAGGTACCACCAGCATTCAGGATTCATGGCCACTTCCAGCTGCAGGGTAACCACAGGTGACACCCCCGGCTGGGACTATGCCACCACCACTGGGCTGTCCTCCTGATAACCCGCCCTTCCCCATCCCTGCCAGGGACATCCAAAGCCCAAGCCCCCAGCTGGCACACAAAGCCCAAGCGCTCCCTCATCAAGGCAAGGAGAGGAAAAAGCTCCCTGTTGGGGTGCACAGAGAGGTCACTCCAAAACCCACAATCATGCACATGTCACCACCACCACTGACCCTTCTATGGAACCGTGTTGGGGAAACAGCACCATGAGTTTCCCCTCCCCTGGCCCCCCAAGTGCAGCATCAGCCCTGGGAGTAATTTTCTTTTTAAAAGCTGTTGGTCAAACATCAATGCTTTTTTCTTTCCCTGACCTTTTTTTTTTTTTTTTTTTTCTTGAATGGGAAGGTCTGCAGAAGGTGGAAAGTAATCAGGTTTTGGACCTGGGATAAAAAATGGCTGGAGTAGGCTGGGCTGACTCCTTATAATTAATAGTGTGCCTTGTAATAGGATTCTGCAGCCTTCGGTGCTCCCTGGAAACACCTTTTTACATAAGATATTGCTCACAGTGGAGCAGCAGAGTTTTGATTTATGAGGGTTTGGCCTCCAAGAAGCACCTGGGGAGGTGGCCTGGCTGGTGGGAAGTATCCAGGGGAGGGGGGCAAGGAAGGTGTTTCTAGGGGCCTGGCAGCCAGGTCAGAGGAAAGGAATTTGTAGGGGGATGTCTGTGATCCAGGGGGATCAGCTGGTCAGGGGCTGAGACCCCTCTGCTCCAAAAGAGAGGAGGAGGAGGGTGAGAAGTGATTTGTGGCAGGAAAAGGCTTGCCTCCTTGCCCAGTATCACCAGTTGATAGACAGAGCATGGGCTCAGTGAGGCAGCCAGTTGAAACTGGGAAAGCCTGGAGGAGGCAAGACTCCACATCACCCGGGGATAGGAGGAAGGAGGGGGCAGAAATGTTGGGAGGACACAGACCCCCACAGATGTCACTGCAAAGGGCTAAAAGGAAACAGCACTACAAAGTGAGAATGGAGGAGAGCAGGAAAGCCAAAAGGAAAGGGTGGGATGTGAAAAAGAGTGGGATGAGGGAAAAAGGGGATCTTAGGGAATTCAGGATGGACTACACCCCCCTCACACACATTGGAGCCCCTTGGAGCACAAGGGTGTTAAACCTGGCTGGGGAATCTCCACCCATGTATCAGTGTAACAAGCAGGTCCATCCACTTTGTTCTTGTCTGAGCACAGCCAGCATGGCAGGAACAGGAGAGGATTGTAATACGTAATTAATAATTATTAGAATAATAATGCATAAAGACAGCAGCAAAGTAATTAGTCAGAGAGGGAGCGCTTGCTAATTGAGGTGGGGAGCTGCAGACCAAACAGCTTGAGGAGGGGCAGGAAAGGGAGGGGAGCGAGACAGTGGGTTGGGGAGTGCAGCAGGGGACACTTGGCGTGTGAGATGTGTGGATCCCAGTCCTGCCCTCAGCACAGGCAGGACCCGGCTCCATCCTGCCTGCAATGTGAGCCCCAGGCTCCTCTGCCCCGTGTGCCTTAGTTTTCTCCATCCCTGCACAGACGCTGCAAAAAGCTGCATGAGGTGCCGAGCCCTGCATCCACCAGGCTTTATTTTGGTTATTTTGGAAGAAAAGCAAGAAGAGGGTGGCAGCCAGGCTCTGTCACATCCCCCACCTCAGGGTGGGTGTCACTCCATCCCCAGCTGGCTCTTCAGGGCCCGCAGCTGGTCCATGTCAATGTTGCTGCCCCCACAGACCACGACCACCACGGAGGCCAGCGGGGTCCGGAGCCGCCCCTCGCGCTGCAGCTGCTGCAGCCGCCCCGTGTAGAGCACGGCCAGGGGAGCCCCACAGGCTGTTTCCACCAGCATCCTCTCATCATCTGTAGAGACAAGGCCAGGGGGACACCCTGACAACCTGCAGGCACCACCTGTGGAGCCAGAGTCCTCCAAAATCCTGACTCCAGCATCTCCCAAGATCTGGTGTCGTTCCTATCACCGTCCCCACCGCCACCCGTCCAGTGCCTGGCTGATGCCACTCACTCAGGAACTGCTCCACAGCTGCCACAGCCTCTGTGTCCTCCACCACCTGGGAAATGATCTGGCATTCCTTGGCACACTCCAGAGCCCGTGCTGTCACTGTCTTGGCTCCCAGGCACGTGGCCACGCTGGGACAGGAGAGGACAAGGTGGTTGGGGTAGTCTCAGGACCTCTCAATTAACCTGGGCTGAGCCCTGACAGCTCGTTGCACACATGGCTGCTCACCTGGTGATGTCAGGCAGGGTGATGAGCCGGCCAGCTTTCAGTGCCTCGTGGAAGCTGTGAGCTCCCCAGGTCTCAGCAGCAATGATGGGGACATCCTGCCAGCCCACCTGGTGCAGGCCAGCCACGACACCTGCCAGCAGCCCCCCGCCACCCACCGCCAGCACAATGGCATCTGGTTTAGTCTCCAGAGAGTCCTTCAGCTCCCGGATCAGGCTACTGTGACCCTGCCTGCAGGGTGAGGGGAGCAGGAAGATGCAGCCTGGGAGCACCCCAAGCCAGCCCAGATCCCAGGGATGGAGATCTGGGATGGGAGCTGAGCCCTGGCAGCACTCACCACACCAAGGGGTCATCGAAGGGGTGGATGCTGACCCAGCCCTCTGTCTTAACCAGCACCTGGGCCCTGCTGTTGGCATCATCCCACGCCTGGCAAGGAGGCCAATAGAGACTCAGCAGGGCTCCATACAGCCCTCATGCCCCAGGGATGGGTCCCTTGTTACGGCGGGGTTGGGGGACCCCAGAACAGGTGGGGACCCCCAGGGTGACCCTGCTGCAATGGCAGGGTGCAGGTGATGCAGGAGGGGAACATTCAGGACAGGGTTTGCCAAGCACATTCCCAGCATCACTGAGCAGGTTGAAGTCAAGTTCAGACCCCCTTGCTCCCCTCAGACCCCAGTTTTAGGGTTACCTTGCCATAGACTTCCACCTCTGCTCCCAGCTCCTCCAGCTTGAGCTTGGGGATGGGGCCACTGGTGCTGGGGATCACCACAGTGATGGGCACCCCCAACTTCTTGGCTGCATATGCTGCTGCCAGACCTGCGTTCCCTCCTGTGGAAAGCAGGAGTCAGGCAGGGCTTGACCCCCCTACATCCCCAGGTTCCTCAGGAGCAACCCCCCCCAGATGAGGATGAAGTTACCTGATGAGCAGACAAAGTGGTGGCAGCCCTTCCTGGCAGCCTGAAAGGCAGCAGAGAAAGAGCGAATGGGACACAATGGGCTGTGTCCCCCCATTGTGCCCCCCATGAGGCAAGGAGTAGCCCCCCACCCACACCCTATCCACGCTCACCTCCTGGCAGCTGTGCCCAATGCCTCGGATCTTGAAGGAGCCAGCGGGCTGGATGTTCTCCAGCTTCATTAAAACCTTGGTGCCCACTGCCTTGGAGAGGGGCAGGCTCTCCAGGACAGGTGAGACTACATGGAAAGGCTTCTGACCCCCACCAGCTTGGGCTGCCATGTCCCTGACAATGGATGCTCTGCCAAGGAGAGATGGCAGAGTCACCAGACCACCACCGAGGGGTCCCTCCTCACAGCCCCAGTGCCCACTTCGCACTCAGTGCGGGGCACAGGGGTCCCTTGGGAGGGACAGGGTGTCCTCAGTGTTTCCCGCCGTCTCTGGGATACAGGAACATCGAAGGACTCTCCCTGTCACAGCCCCAGGACAGGCTGTGCCACCCCCTCTCCCATCCTCCTGGTCCACATGCCCCCGGGTGCCCCCAGCACGCCCCGTACCCCAGCCCAGGCAGGATCACCCCAGGGTGGGGATTACCTGTTGTATCGTAGGGTCTTGCTGCGCGTCCCCAGCTCCTCACCCGTCGCCGAGCCTTGGGGACAGGGGAGGGAGAGGTGACGTCGGAGGGGCCGTGCCGGTCCCCGTGCCCAGCAACGCAAGAGCGCAGGGGGCGGGAGTCAGACATTGCCCCGGCCTGGCTGTTTACTCAGCACCAGAGAAGTTTTGCAGCCGCGGGGCTGGATCGGTGCCGAAGGCGCCCGGCCGTGTCTGGGCACACTGCCGGGGGTCCTGGCCAGGACAGACACGTGTGGTCCTGCCGGCCAGATCCCAGGGGCCCTCACATGCTCCAGAGAGGGGATGTAGGCATCCAGGAGACAGGAAGAGAGGCAGCTCCCCAACGATTTTGGGGGGCTTTAAGGGTTTGCACAGACTGCCCTCGGGTCCAGCGAGAAACATGTCCCAGCAGATGTAAGGAAATACTGATTATGCTAATAATCTCAGGGAAATAATTAACATTGTCCAGCCTTTTTATAAGGGTTATTTCAGGCTGAATAGTGTGTAAATAAACCACTAATTCAAGGTGGTGGTGCTTGTGATAGGAAGAGATACACCTTGCATGCCCAGCACAGAAAAGAAAGCGAAAAGAAAGCTTTCTGAAACTACGAAAAAGAGAGTTTCAGTCCCGATTTTCGGTGACACCCTGACTCAAACTGTGCTGCAATGTCCCCCTGAGAGCACCTTTGCTGATGGCCACTGAGCAGGGCCAGAGCTCCAGGGCAATCCTGTTCCTGATGAAACTGGCCTTCCATGGCAACAAAGGGACTCCCTGCTCCCCACACCATCATTAGGCTTCAGAGTGAACAGCACACAGCACAGGCTGGGGCAGCAGTGGCACAGCATCGCCTCCTGACCTCAGGTGCCTCTGCACTGAGCAGCCCTGCTTTTGGGGCAGGGGGGACTGCAAATGTGGGGGAAGAAGAGGATTTCTTGAATGGCGACATAAGGGGGACACAGCTCCAGCTCCATAGGGGACCCTTTGAATAACCTTCCCCCTACATCACAGGGGGCAAAGGCTGCAGTCACTTCCCTCGGGTGGGTCCATGGAGCTGAGGAAGGGATGCAGGGAGCCCCAAAGAATTCCTAGAGAAGAGGCTGAGGACCTCCTTGGTGAGGGCACCACATTTCACCTTAGCCGTGGGGGCTCCAGAGTCCATTTCCACTCCTCATCCCTCCTCCCTGTCCCCACTTTTATCCACCTTTCGCTCCATCCCTGCCCTGAGGAAGGCAGTGCCAGGCTGTCACCTAAGTCACTTCCCTTGGCCACAGTCCCCGGGTAACACTGTCATTGCAGCTGGGGTGATATTAAACAACTTTTGGAGTTTCCACTTCTAAGAAAATTAAAAATGGAACAGAAGGCAGCCACTGCTGCATTTCCACAGTGTCCTGTCCTTAACATCAAGGTGTTTGTCCCTCCTTGTTGCTCTTACTTGGGGATGAGCTCCTATCTGGGTAAACTGAGGCACAAGGATCCCTCTGACAAGGGAGCCCACACACTACGGGCACAACCAGGGCACACAGGCTCTGCCAATCCCACCTCACCTGAAACCCCTCCCAGCACCGTGCGCTATGGACACCTCACCTTGTCCAGGGCACCCAGCCCAGCTTTCAGGGGGCCAGCACCCCAACAGCCCAGATTTGCTGTATCCCACCCCCCTGCAGCCCCCGGGGCCCCCAGCCCTGCTGGGAACCTGGCACCTTCAAAGCACTGCCGAGCAGCAGCTCATTAATCCCCCACTAATGACCTCCTTATTCCTAACAAGGCAGATCAAGGGAGCTGACCAAGAGCATTTTGTACCGGCAGTTTTGGGGATGGGGGCACACAGGTGCCAGAGGAGAGGAGACAAAAGGGAAGAGGATGGTGTCCCAATCCTGGGGGTGAGCCGTGGGGCTCTCCCATTTCAGTACCTCTCCCACACCAGGTACCCCGTTTAATGCAGCAGCAGAGAACCCACCAGAAGAGACCAGCCTGGCTGCCCACACACCCTCCCACCGGCAGAGAAGCAAGAGCACAGTGTGAGCTCAACCTTTAGACAAGCCACCAGAGAACCTCGGCAAGAGCAAAAAGCACAGCCACCACCACAGAGAGCTTTATTTGCCACAGCCAAACCAGTTCACTTCCTTCCTCTCTGCCCCATAGGTGAGCCCCAGGATCTCCAGGATTCCCTTTTCTCTGGGAAGAGCCTCCCAAATCAGGCATTGGCACCCTGGGAAAGCACCATGGGCCAGCAGTGAAAGGCAATAGGTGGCTCAGCCCCCTGCCCAGCTCTACGGGACCCATGAGAAGCAGAAAGACGGAGGGCCAGTGTATCACAGAGCTGCAAACCCCCCACACCCAGCTGCCCCCACACAGGGAACTCCACACAGGGCAGACTCCTGCAGACCAACAGGATAAGCCTGCAAGTGCCTCCTCAGTCCCAGTGGACCTTGACCAGGGGGAACGTCCAGAGGTCTGGGTGGCCCATGTGGAGCAGGGAGCTGCAGGGGGATGTACTCCAGCGGAAAGGGGGCACATCATCCCAGGCGGGGCCACTGGCTGCCACCAGCCCGAAGGAGGGGACCATGCCCGAGGAGGTGACCTGGAGGCAGGGAGACAAAACAGGAGAGCAAGTCAGTACAGAGTAATGGGCAGCACAGCCTGAGGGAGCTGTTGAGGGGGTGCACCCCAAAAGAGGAGACCCCTCTAATGGGGCTGCCTGGCTCCCCCACCTTCACGTCAATGCCGCCGTGGCAGCGCTGGCGCAGGGCAGGGAAGGGGTAGGTGCCATTGGCAGGGTTGAGGTCAGAGCGGGCAGAAATGGCATTCTCGGCATTCTGGGGGGGGTCACAGCCCTTGCACCGTGACAGAGGGTCGTGCAGGTAGTTGTTGGACCTGCAAAGGCGGGGAGGAGAGAGTCGCAGTGAAGACATGGAAAAAAATACATATAAATTTATAACAACGAATACAATCACCCCAAGGGTCACAAACCCTTGGGAGGGTGTAGAACACCCAGGTCTGGGAGGGATGCCAGCACCCACCTCATCAGGCGGATCATGGAGTCCAGATCATGGACCAGAGTCTGGTTCCGGCGGAAGATCTGGGCACGTGGGTTCTTGTCATAGGTGAACCAGTCACCGTATTTCCTCACCAGCTCCAGGTTCCCACTGGCATTGAAGATCTCTTCATAGTACCTGGGGTGGGGAGGACCCAGCCAGTCAGCACACAGTTGTGGGATGGGGGGCAAGGACCGCATCACTGTCCCTCTTTATGGGGCAGGCTGTGGGTGGGAGGCGGTGGACGGAACTCACGGCACATTGTAGCTGGCCCAGTAGCCCTGCTGGTACAGCAGCTCCGTCTGATCAGCCGCCACCACCAGGCCCCTGCACTGGGAGGAAGAGCATTGGTCAGAGCAGATGGTAAAAATCCACTTGAGATAGGGGTTGAAGCATCGGGATGGGCTGGGACACATGTTGGGGTTCCTGCCACATTCCCACCCCAGTCAGGTGGCTGGGCACACACCCCTCCTCTACAGGCATTCCCTGAGCTTTTAGCCATGGGCACATCACAGAGACACAAATCATACAATATTATTAGTTGGAAGGGATGCACAAGGAAAACATTTAAGAGAATGGCCCATATAGAGATTTTCTAAGCTTCTAATGTTCTAACCAACTGAGCTAATCTCAGGGTCTACACCTGCATCCCTATTGCCCACCTGTTGGGATGTGGCAGGCAAAACCCTCAAGGCTTTCCCAAACCCACAAGGACGGGCAAGGAGATGATCCTGCTGTGGCTCAGTGCAGGAGCTGGTGCTCAGGGAGGAACAGGGTCACTCACGGGATCTGCTCCAGCACAGTCAGCACACCCGGCGATGGGCTCGCTCTGCCTGCTGTGAAGGCGTTGTAGTCCACCACCATCCACTGGTTGTTGTACCTGGCATGGAAAACACGAAATGCATCCCTCTGGCAGCCAGCCTCTTCCCAGGGACCCTCCATTTGATCCCACCATCCCAGGAAAAACTCCTGTGCCTCATCCCACCCCACTCACGTGCCACTGTTGAACCGTCGGAAGACAGTGGCCCACTCAGGGCCACTGCGGGCCAGGCGGTTGGCCACGATGTTCCTCAGCCACTCCAGGACGCTGCCCTGTGGGTTCAGGTACTTCCACAGTCCTGGGTTGTTGTTCCCAATGGTGGTTTCCAGTGCTACCTGCAGGAAGGGGAGTGATGGGGATGGCAGCAGAGCTGGGGATGGGTCCCCGAGGACCAGACCCACTCACCAACCCACTGCTGAGGATGTAGAAATCATCCACAGAGAAGATGGTGCCAGGGTAGGAGGAAAACACCTGGATGCTCCCGGGGATCTCAGACTTGCCTGGAGGGGGGATGCAGAGTAAGGGGAGCATCAGAAGGGGGGTGCCAGGCACAGCCCCCCCAGCCCAGCACACGCACCGTCGGCTGAAGTTCGGAAGGGCAGCGTGTACTTCTTGATGATGCGCAGCATGGACTGGTAGGAGGTCCAGGTGTCATGGGCCACCAGGAGATCCCGATTGCCTGGCAGCAGCTTCACGAGGGCAGAGCAGGAGCCTGAGCCCAGGACACGCGCTGGGGAGGAGCGGTTCAAGGCAGACTCCAGGTCCTCTAGGTCACCCCCTAACTGCAGCAGCCTGAGGGGAAGCCAGATGTGAAGTATCAGGTGGGGGGACACCCTGGCACAGGGGCTGAGCAGGCTCAGAGCTCTCTGTCTGTCTGTCAACCCAGGCTGGGAGGTTTCTCCGTCCCACCCCAGTGCACGTCCCGGTGCAGGGAGCACCATGGCAGCCTGAGCAGGGAGGAATAGGTGAGCACAGCAGTGGGGAAACTGAGGCAGGGGCTGTGGGAAGGACCCACTGCACAGCCCATGGTGTGGGGAGGAGGAGAAACTGCCTTGGCTCCATCTTGCCCAGCNGGCACAGGGGCTGAGCAGGCTCAGAGCTTTCTGTCTGTCCATCCAGGCTGGGGGGGTTTCTCCATCCCACCCCAGTGCATGTCCCAGTGCAGGGAGCACCATGGCAGCCTGAGCAGGGAGGAATAGGTGAGCACAGCAGTGGGGAAACTGAGGCAGGGGCTGTGGGAAGGACCCACTGCACAGCCCATGGTGTGGGGAGGAGGAGAAACTGCCTTGGCTCCATCTTGCCCAGCAGCACAGGACAAGCACTCAAGGAATGCGGATGAGTGGGACCAGGAGCAGAAGAGCCTGTTCTTGGACATGCTGGAATTGTTCCCACAGGACTCCCAGCTGTACCCNGGTGGGGGGACACCCTGGCACAGGGGCTGAGCAGGCTCAGAGCTCTCTGTCTGTCTGTCAACCCAGGCTGGGAGGTTTCTCCGTCCCACCCCAGTGCACGTCCCGGTGCAGGGAGCACCATGGCAGCCTGAGCAGGGAGGAATAGGTGAGCACAGCAGTGGGGAAACTGAGGCAGGGGCTGTGGGAAGGACCCACTGCACAGCCCATGGTGTGGGGAGGAGGAGAAACTGCCTTGGCTCCATCTTGCCCAGCAGCACAGGACAAGCACTCAAGGAATGCAGATGAGTGGGACCAGGAGCAGAAAAGCCTGTTCTTGGACATGCTGGAATCGTTCCCACAGGACTCCCAGCTGTACCCCAGACCCTGGGACAACCACCCCCCCACTCTCTACCACCTCCACGAAGGATCTTACAGGAAGCCAAAGGGTGCCAGGGTGAACCTGCCCTGGGGGAAGTCCAGGCGCCTGTTGTAGCTGTCCTCCAGCCCCTTCAGCTGCAGCAGGGCCAGGCGCACCTGGGGACAGGGGACAGAGCTGGCACCCGGCTCCCCCACGGAAGAGGAGTGAGAGATTTTGGGGAACGGGCTCCCCCATATCCTCAGAAGACACAGTAGACCCAGTGTGTCCCAGCACTGCTGCACAGGCAGGAGGAGGCACAGAGGGAAGTGTCACCCTCAGCAAGGTCATGACTCAGCACCCATGGCAAAGGGCAGCCAAGTCACTCCCTGAGCACCCCAAAGGCAGCACGTCAGGCACAAAGAAAGTCACAAGTCACTTCTGGTCGCCCCAGGGAGGAGGATCCACACAGCCACATCGCTGTCATCATGCCTGGAGCCCAGCCAGGACATCTCATTGCACCATCCCCACCCCTAAGTTAAAGCCCAGCAATCCCAGGGGGATGCAGTGGGGATCCCCTGGGTGGGGGTACCCCATCCTCACCTGGTGCCAGTACTCAGGGTCCTCTCCCTTGCCCATCTGCTCCTCCATCCAGCCCAGGTTGGCCTCCAGGTAGTCCCGGAGCTTCTGGCAGTACTCACTCTCGTACTTGAAGGGGCCACAGTAGCCAACCATGGTGTTCATCCAGTGCATGTACATGAGCTAAGGGGACACAGCAGTGCTGTCAGCGGTGGGGGACTCCCAGGAAAACAGGGAAAGGACAGGGTCATGTCCTCCAGGACCCCATTTTTGGAAAGGTCGCCCCTTACCTGCTCGGTGACCGCAGCCTCGGCGAGCCCGGCGGCGTAGGCTTGCAGGCTGTCATTGTACGAGGCGTTGGTGGTCACCTCCAGGAAGGCCCATCTGGGGGGACACGGTCACGGGGGGAAGGGGGGTGGACCAGGATGAGACGAGGCGCCTCACCGACAATGGCTCCCCCGGGGCAGCCCTTGCCACCCTCTCCCCGCTCGGCTCCATGAGAGCCCCGTCCCATCCCGCCCCGTCCGTCCCTACCCGACGTGCGGGATGCGGTCATCGAGGCTGGCCCAGGCCACGGCGGCGGGCAGGCGGCCGGGCAGGACGCGCAGCCGCCCAGAGCCGGGCTCCAGCAGCACGGAGACATTGCGAGGCGTCGGGGCGGGGGCTGCTCCGGGCAGGGCGGCGGCGAGAAGGAAGAAGAGGAGCGGGGACAAGAGAAGAGCCACAAACCGCGCCCGCGGGGCCGCCATGGCGGGAACACCGGCGGGGCGGGGCGGAATGGGGCGGGGCTTTGGTTTGGCCACGCCCCTCATGTAGCTCCAGTGCGTGGATGGGGCGGGTTTGAGTGGGCGGGGCCGGTGGGTGGGCGGGGCGGATTGGCGGGCACGCCCCNACGCCCCAGCTCTCGCGCCTCCTTTAAAGGCGGGTCCGTGAGGCGTGGCCTTGTCCCCGCTCTGGCGCTGCGGGTTTGGGAATCCTCGCAGCCCCTTCAACACCCCTTGTGCCTCCCCATCCTGCTCCCCCACGGCTCCATGCTCAGGGCCATGCCCCCAGTGCAACTGCCCCCAGCGCCACGCTCACGAGTAATGAGTGCAGGCTCCCCCAAGCCCCAGCCGTGCCCCAGCACTGGGGCCAAGCGTGTCCCTGTGGGGTCCGGCCTCACCCGGCGCAGCCTGTGGGGAGCGGCCGGTGAACCCTGGGGCTGGGCCCCACGAGGGTTCGTGGCGGGGGGGATACACGAGGTGCTGATCCCTCCCGTGGGCCCCAGCCCCGCCGCAGCCTCGGCCTTGTGCAATCCCGGCCGGCGCCTGTTTACTGCCTCCCGCTCCTCCTCCTCCTCCTCCTCCGGCGGGCAAAGTCCTCCTGTGGCGCGGGGGTCCCGCGGGGGCAGGAGCAGAAGGCTCGGTCTCCCTCCTTGAGTGGCCAAGTCACAGTGAGCTGCACACGAGTCCCCCCGGAGAGTCCCGCAGTGGAGCTGGAAAAGCTGCCACACGCCTGGGGCTGTTCCGGGCAGGGCAGCACCTCAAAGGCACCGCTCGCTCGTGTGGACACACGCTGGGCTGGCACGTCCCACCAGCTCCCAGTTGCTGCTGGTTAATTTCCCAGTACTGCCCAGCGCCCCACACGTCCCCACGCCCGTGCTCGGTGCTGTGTGAGACCACCCCGGGCACCGGTCTCGGCCCCTCCGGAGTGCAGAAAGCAAGAGGGGAGCACGGGGACTTTGGTTTAAAACCAGAAAAACCGGCCAAGGAAGCAGCGGGGGCTGGGGGCAATGCCCCTGACTACCCCCTGGCAGGGCCAGGGCTTGCACCCTTTAGGTGCCACTGGCCTTTGGGTGCCAGGGTGGACCTGGGATCCTCTGGGAGACCCTTCCAGCTCCGCACTGCCTTTATTTTTTACTTCCCTTCCTTTCCCCTCTCTCCGGGAAGAAGAGGGGGAAACTGTCCAGGGTGGGAAACGAGTCCTTGAATCCCATCAGGATCTTAGAACTCCAGCCATGGGGACTAAGCTGTGCATCCTCCCCAAAAAAAGACGGCGGGGGGGCTGGCACGGGGCAGGGGTAGGGTTGAGGCTGGGATGTCCTGGAGAGGGGCATCAGCGGCAGCCCCGTGGGGTCTCGGGCCACCAGCACGGGGGTCTGTGCAGCGCCGGTGCTCGAGGCTGGCAGCTGTCCCACCACGGGGCACCAACCCCGGCCATGCCTGCAATGAGCTCACCTGGTCTCAAAGGGTCATCCCAAAGGGGGCTGCAGGTGGGCGCAGCACCCAGAGTGGGTGTCCCTGCCTGAGAGGGACGGGACGGGGCAGAGCCCTCCGTGTGTCCCCCTCAGCAGCCACCCCGCCACCCGCGTGGGAAAGTGCCGCTGTCGCTTTAAGGGCGGAGGGTGGCGGCCCCTTTAAGGCGGGGGGGTGCGGGGGGGGATCAGCTGCCCGCGCACGGCAGCGGGGCCTCGCCGACACGGTGGGTCCGGGCAGCGGGTGGGGTCCCCGGGTACCCCCCATCCATCCCCCCGCATCCCCGCCCGAGATCCCCCACCCGCCGGGGTTCCCGTCCCCACCCGCATCGGGCTCTCCCTGTCCCCCACCCCTGCCCTGGGGGTACCCCCTGGTCCTGCCTGGGGTGTGGGTGCCCACCCACCTCTCCCTGCGGTCGGAGTGGCCCCGGGACTGAGTCCCCTCGGTGGGGACGTGGCGCGGCGGCGGAGACTCAGCCTGTCCGCTCGGCCTTTTAGCCTTTATTTTATTTTTTTATCCTAAATAATAATTTCATTTTTTATTGTTAATTTTTAACCCGTCCTCGCCCCTCCCGGGGAGCGCGGGATGGAGGTCTGGGAGCAGCCCCCGCTCGCTCCTGCCGGGGGCCACTGCCGGCGGTAGGTGCCCCCCGGGGCTGCCCACCGTCATGGGCCAGGGGGCCATGGGCCAAGGGGCCACGGGGCTGGCCGGGATGCTCAGCCTGGCCGGGGCACAGCCAAGCGGGATCCCGCTGCTGCTGGATGCGGGGCGCACGGTCCCTCCTGCGGGGGATGTTCTGGACCATGGACGAGGCCCGGATGTGAGTCTGGGGGCTGCGGTGCGGTTTGGGGGGCAGCGGGAGGGACGAGGGTGCTTGCCGGGGTTGTGGGATCCTGTCCTGTCCCTCCCCTGGCCGCGCTATCGCAGTTGGGATCTCATCAGGATTTCCTCCCCTGCTGTGTTTCTCCTCCGAAAACTTCGCCGCTTGCCGGGCTGGCGCCTTCCCATGGCCGGGGTTGGTTGGGGCTGTGTGGGGACAGGGACATTTGTGTGGACAAGGACTTCGACCCCTGCTGGCCCTGGCAGTGCCCTTGACCCACATGTAGCACAGATGGGGAAGCCGAGGCAGGAGTGAGTGACCTGCCAAACGCAGCCCCGCAGAGGGGCAGGAAGCTCCATGGCAGCCCTCGGGGCGGGCAGGGGGTGCTCGGGGTGGGGGGGACTCGGTGCCCGGCTGAGCAGCCCCTGCTCTGCCCCGCAGTGCTGGGAGGTTCGGAAGCACAACAGCTCTGAGTGGTGCCGCTTCATCCGGAACAACCCCGACTGCCGGATGGACGGGGGCTTCCTCGACTACCTCAGTGGAGTCTTCTGCGTCTTCCCGCCTCGGCTGCTGCCCCTCGCTGTCACCCTCTACGTAAGGACGGGAGTGGGGCCGTGCTGGGGGATGCTCTGCTGTGGGGGTGTGGACCCCACCGACCCCTCTCTGTGCCACCCAAACCCCGCAGGCTCTCTGGCTCCTGTACCTGTTCATCATCCTTGGCGTGACGGCAGAGAAGTTGTGAGTGGCTCTGCAGAGGAGGGGACGGACCCCGAGGTGACCGGGAGCCCCATGGTCCCCGAGCAGCCCCATCACCCCTCTCTGCCTCCCTCTCTGCCCTTTCAGCTTCTGCCCCAACTTATCGGCCATCTCCACCAACCTGAGGCTCTCCCACAACGTGGCAGTATCCTTGGCAAATCGCGGGGAACCTCGGCCAGGGAGGGGGTGCGGGAACAGGGCAGGGGAGGTGGCTGTGACAGGGTCACTGTGTGTCCCCTTGGCAGCGTTCCGAGGGAGGTCGATTCAGAGTGTGAGCTGGAGGTGGCAGTAGGACGAGCCGTCGGTCATGTGCTGGCTTTGGGCAGGAATGCACAGGCACGCTTGTCCCCAAGGAAAAGACTTTTCCTTGACGTCCCCTCTCCATGGCGTCACCTTCCTGGCCTTTGGAAATGGGGCGCCGGATGTCTTCAGTGCCGTGGTGGCCTTCTCCGACCCCCGGACGGCAGGGCTGGCCATCGGGGCTGTCTTTGGTGAGGAGACCCCCACTGTCAGCTCTTTCCCAGAGGCTGCTGGCCTGGGACAAAGTGTCTGGGGGGGGGAACACTGTGGGGTGTTCCCATGCCCTGAGAGGGACCCGTTGCTTGGCAGGTGCCGGTGTGTTCGTGACCACGGTGGTGGCCGGGGGCATCGCACTGGTCAAGCCCTTCACGGCTGCCTCCAGGCCCTTCCTCAGGGATGTCATCTTCTACATGTTGGCCGTCTTCCTCACCTTCCTGGTCCTCTACTTCGGCAGGATCAGACTGGGAGAGGCTCTGGGTGAGCGCCATGGGGGGCTGGGGTGTGGTGGGAGCAGCCTGGAGGTGCCATAACCCCCAGTCATTGTCTCATCCCAGGTTACCTGGGGCTGTATATCTTCTATGTCTTCACCGTGGTGCTCTGCACCTGGATTCACCGGCGGCAGCAGGGGGACAGGCCAGTTCCCCCAGGACCCTGGGAGCCAGGTAAGGGCCACCTGGTTGTGATGGGACCCTGGATATGGTGAGGTTTCATTCCACTGTCCCCGTCCTCTCCTCTTCCCGGCAGAGATGCCGACAGATCCAGAAGACCCAGAGTCCTCAGGCACAAACAACAGTGACTATGGTATGTTCTTCCAGGGGGGCTCAGAGCTGGCTCTGCTCTGTTCTCAGGGGTCCCAGAGGCCCACAGGCTGCTGCCTGTGTGACTGAGCCCATGGGGTGACCATGACCAGGTGGTGCCCTGGGGCGGGGGGGATCTCCCTGGGTCACACAGGGGACTGCAACCCCATGCTGGAGAGGCTGGGGAGCCCCACACCCAGCTCAGCCACCGTGGCCCCTCTCAGGTGAGGAGTACCGGCCCCTGCTCCCCTCCCAGGAGACTTCCCTGCGCATCCTCACCACGGCCCTGAGCCCCCTGGACTGCCGCAAGTGGAGGAGGAAGCCCTGGTACTGGCGGCTCTTCAAGGCCTTCAGGGTGAGGAGGGGGTGCATGAGCCAGGAGGAGGCCCCCGTGGGACATCCCTAATCCTGCTGGCCCCTGGGGCTGTGTCACCCCTGGTGAGTTGGGGATGAGTCATGGGGCACTGCCCAGGGTGTCCCAGCTTTGGGGTTCCTCATCACAGGTGCCTGTGGAGATGCTGCTGCTGCTCACCGTTCCTGTTGTGGACCCTGACAAGGATGATCTGAACTGGAAGAGACCCCTCAACTGCCTGCACATCCTCACCAGCCCCCTGCTCTGTGTCCTCACCCTGAAGTCGGGCGCCTGTAAGAGTCCAGGGCAGTCCTGACTTCCAGGAGGGGACAGGGCTGACATGGCCACCGAAGCCCTGGGAACTATAGGAGCCTTTCAGGCCTGGCTCTCTGTTCTGGGGAGGGAGAACAGGCAGTGAGGAGTCAAGCCAGGGGCCTGGTTTGCAGCTGGATGCACCCTCACAGGGGTGGGGAGTTGGGGTGCTCCAGGGGGAAGCTGAGGTACAGACAGGAGCAGCCCTGTGGGGGCTTGGGGTGGAGGTGGCTTTAGGGGACAAGACTTCACTCCTACCTCAAACTTGGTCAGATCCTGCCTGACTGATGTTCCATCTCCCCACCGTGTGCAGATGGGCTGTACCAGATCCAGGGCGTCTTCCCAGTCTGGGGACTGGTCACCCTGGCTGGCTCTGTCCTGGCCATCATCATCTTCATCACCACAAGCAATGAAGAGCCACCCAAATATCACTGTGTAAGGTGTCCCCCCATCCCTGAATGACCACCAGGGACCAGCCCAGCCTCCTCCAGACTGGGTTGAGGGTCCTGGGAATAAAGCAGGAGCCAGGACCTCTTTCCCAGTCCCCCATGTCCCATGTCGGTCTGCAGGGTCCTGTGGGATGCACCCAGGGACCTGTCCTCTTCCTGTCAGGTATTTGCCTACCTTGGGTTTTTGGCCAGTGCCATGTGGATCAACGCTGCAGCCACAGAGCTGGTGAACATCCTGCGGACCCTGGGCATCATCTTCCAGCTGAGCAACACCGTTCTGGGCTTGACACTGCTGGCCTGGGGCAACAGCGTTGGTGGTGAGGACTCTGCTGTGCCCCAGTGCCCCCTGCCCAGGCACACACTGGAGTGCCCCTGCCATCCCCCAAAGTCTCCCCTTCTCTCTCTGCAGACACCTTCTCTGACCTCACCATGGCACGGCAGGGCTATCCCCGCATGGCCTTCTCTGCCTGCTTTGGGGGCATCATCTTCAGTATCCTTTGGGTGCCAGGGGCAGGGGCTGCCTCAGTTTCCCTGCACCACAGCCCAGGGACAGTGCCTGATTCGGTGTGACCCCTGGAGAGGAACTGTGCAGGATCTGTCCCAGAGCCCCAGTGATGTTGGCAACCTACCCGGTGCCCTCACAGTGTGGGGGGACTGGTGTGGTATTTGTGAGCTGCAGGGATGGAGCCAGCAGCACCCCTCGTCCCCACAGCTATCCCAGCCCCAGCAGGGTGGGAATTCGGGCTGGAGTGTGGCAAATTTGGGATTTGCTAAAGGGAAGGAGGGGAAGAGGCTATGCCTCCCTGTGGTGGGTCCCCAGATCAGTCTGAAGCCTCTCCTCAACTGCTCCAGGTTGTATTTGCCAGAAGTAGGGAATGCTTTGAGCCAGGAACAGCTATGGGATGTGAGAAGGAGGAGGATGTGGGGTGGGAGGGATGTGGGCAGTACTGTTGCTCCCCCAAGGGCTCCTGTGCTGTGTCTCGATCCTAAACGTGCCCCAGACATCCTGGTCGGGGTGGGACTTGGCTGCCTGCTGCAAATGACCAGCAGCCAACCGCTGGTGAAGGTAAGGCTGCAGTGACAGGGTGACACGGGTCAGGCTGGCAGCAGGACCCTGGTGGCACTGCACATCACTCCCCCTCTCTCTGACAGCTGGAGCCTGACAGCCTCCTGGTCTGGGTCCTGGCTGGGGCCCTGGGGCTGAGCCTCGTGTTCTCCTTCGTGTCAGTGCCAGCTCAGTGCTTCCAGCTGGGCAAGGCCTACGGCATCTGCCTCATCGGCTACTACCTGGTGTTCCTCTGCATAGCCCTGCTGACCGAGTTCAGGGTGATTCATCTCTCCACCCTCTGACTGGCCCCAGGAGTTCACAGCCAGCCCTGGACTCATTCTGCCTCTCGACCAGATCAGGGCCTCACTGTCCCCTCCCCTGTCCCTGGCAGGGGGACAAGGGTGCCCTGCCTTCAGCTGAGCTGCTGGAGGTGCAAGGCAAACCCACAGCCTTCACTTTTTGGAGAGAGGGTGTCTGTGCTTTGGGAAAGGTCCTGTTAGTTGTTGCTCTCGTCCTCTCTCTGTTTAACCTGTGTAACTCAAGGCAGCTCTGGGCAGGAGTGAGGTTGAGACCTCAGTTGCCTCTGGTCCTGATGGCAGAGGATGGGTCAGCTCCAGCTTGGGGGCACAACAGGAGAGCCTTTACCTCCTCAATTACTTCACCTTTCCCTCCTCACCTTCCATGCAGCTGCTCCAGGGCAGGACTGAGGCAGTTGTGTACACAGGGTAACTTTGTGAAGGTCCAAGCACATGGTTTGTCCTTTTAAAGGACACTCTGTGTTGGCACCACAAAGCTGGAGTAGCACCAGGGCAGAGCCAGACAGGACTAAGGTGAGACAACGCTCCAGGGCAGCACTGGGTTTAGTGCAAGCAAAGCTGGAGGAAGAACAAACACCAAACCAAGGGAGGCTGGTTTCCCCTGCTTTTTTTAGCAATGTTTTTCAACCTTAGTTTCAGATCCTACTTTTCTCCTCCTCCTGGGGTGGGCATAGTTGTAGGAAAGGACCTGGAAGTTTTGACACAGTGTTAGCCTCTGGCAGGACTAGGCTTAGGCACTGTAAAAAAATTGCAATAAAAAAAAGCCAGAAACCCAACCCTGACTTTTTGCTGCAAGAGCAATTTCTTTTGCCCTGTGCTGGCGTGACACAGCCCTTACTCAGCAGAGAGCCTTTGGAGGGGAGAGGGAACAGCTGGGGCTGAGCTGGGCGTGACACCCCAGGCCACCCAGGGCAGTTTTTCCCAGGGTCTGGGAAAGTGGTTTCCTCTCGGTTCACCAGCAGCTGATGTCCCAAGAGCAGTCACATGTCCTGTCACGTTGGGAAGGGCCGTGTCACGGTCGGTTGTGGCACTGTGTCAGCACGGGCTCAGTCCCCAGGGACAGGGACACTGCTGGGGCTGCCCACGGTCCCAGGGGAGCAGCAGAGTGGGGAGGGGGGGTGGTTCTGCTCCCAGTTGGAGGGTCAGGGTTTAGTGGAAAGCAAAGTGCTGCCCCAGAGGGACACCCACAGCACTGCCCCATGGGAGGGGTGTTGTGCAAACAGCCCAACTGTCAGACCTGGTTCCTGCTCCCTTCCGGGCGTGCCAGCAGCCTCCTGGCCCTGGAGCATTTCTTCCTTTTTTCTAACCAGGGATTTCACAAAAAAAAAAATAACGTTCCTGTGCCTGCAGCTATTGGCTCTGCCCTGAACCTGCTGTGGCAGCTGCCAGAATGATCTGGGAGACAACCCCCACTTCCTTCCACCTAGCAGGGCTACAGCAACCGAAACCACAGGCAACGTTCTGAAACAGAGATACAGGGTTAGACACCTCTTCTGGCCTTAACCCTGCATCGGGGCAGGTCTGGAAAACATAATTTTGAAAGCATTATCTTAATGTTTAGGAAAACAACTGGCAGGGGGAGGGCAGAGGAGAAGCTGGGCTTTGTAACATCCTGGAACAGGAATTCGGAGCAGTTCGTCAGGGCATGCACACAAAATATTCCAATGCAAGCACTTGGTGCTCGAGAGGGAGGGCAGGCAGTGGTCCTCTTCAAACACTGGAAATGCTTCAGCTTGGCCAAATTTCTGGAATAACACGGGAAGGAGGAGAGGAAGCGGCTGCCTTTACAAAGCCGAGGATGCTTTTTATTAGTGCGCTTGAAAAAAATCTAGAGAACGTTTGACAGACATGTCCATAAAACTGTTTTTATAAACAAAACACCAGCATACAAAATCCTGCAGTGTTTCCTCCCATGCTCCCTACAAAATGATTGTCTCCGTCATTAGTCTGTGTGGGGGGTGAGGGGGGAATAAGGGAAGGATAAATAGAAGGGGATGCCCCGTACTCAAACTTTGTTTCCTTCCAAAGTCGTATGGAAGAAGTAAACTCCTGCCACCCTCCTTGGCTTACAAAAATAATTAACGCAGCGGGTACGTTGGGGAGGATCAACACCTCTGCACGGAGCCATGGAGGCAGCACCTGTGCCCTGATCCCCAGCCCAAGACCTTCACAGAGCCCTTTTATTGTATGATAAACAGGTCAGTGCCCCCCTCAGTACAGCTTAAAGCCACAGCTCCTTTTACACTCAAAAAACACCCCAAAAAGAAAGTCACCGACAGCCCTGCCAGGGGAAACAGGCTGTAGGGGAGTGTGGAGATTAAACACAGCCACATATTTTCCCCCCTAACCTTCACAATGCTCATTTCATCCTTCCCACAACTTAAAGCACAATAAACACCATCTCCTCCAGCCCCAGGATTAATCTGGATAAACCTCCCGGTCTGTGACTCCGTGCAGAGCAACTCCAAGAGCAACAACTGCATTGCCCGTTAGTTTGTGGTCAAATTTATGGTTTGGAAAACAGCCCTTTAAGGTCCTTCACGGTTCAGCTCAGAAGTAGTTTCATACCTGCAAGTGTCCAGGAAGAAAACAAAGAAAGAATTGCCGTGAGGCACCCAGGGAATTTGGCAAGGGTGGGGAGCAGCCAGTGGAGTGTGTGCTGCATGGAAAGCTGCTCACCCACTCCTTCCATCCCACAGCTCCCACCATGCTATGGAGGGAGAGATTTCCAGCAGCAGCTCTGTTTTGCCTATTCTGAAAGTCTCATCCAGCCAGGAAATGCTCCTGAGCTGCCCAGGTTGGATCAGCCCTCTCCTGCTGTCCTTGTGCCACGTGGCAAGGCCACCAAAGAAAAGACAGGGATGTGGAACAATGGGAACAGAGACACAGATCTCCCACTGCCTGAGATACCTGGAAGAAGGAGGAAGTCTCCCCAGGAAGTTCTGCTCTTAATCAACCTGAGGAAAGATCAAACAGCAATTACCTCTGCCAGGAAATTCTATCCCTGAGCACCTTCTGTGCTGACAGAGAAAAAAGGGACTTGGAGAGAGAGGTTCAAATGAAACATGAGTGATGACACAACCTGCCACAATCACACAACAAACATGGCTGAGCTGGGAAGGGAGCCCTTTTCCCCCTTCCCTCCCATCTCTCAACTACCAGGTCTGGCACCCTCCCTGTCAGCTGCAGAAAATCAGACAGGTTAGAAGAATCGTCTTCCACGCTCCTCCTGTATCCAAAATTGAGGGGAACAGCAAACCTCTTCAGTGGATCTTCCCAAGATCCAACTGAGTCGATGTTTGCCAGTCTGAGAAACATTTCTGCAAGGGTGGGAGCAAGGGAGGAGCCACACTGCTGTCCTGGGACTCACTCCCCTGGACAGAGCAAGGACCTGGCTGTGCACTAACCAGAAGACTCGTTGCTGTCAATGAGCTCTCCTTAACCCAGAACCAGGCAGAAAGAAGCCAGACTTGGAGATGCAAAACCTTCCATTCTTCCTCCCAGTCGTTTATCCAAGCTATGGACCAGCCAGAGGCTTGACCTTTGCAGAGCAGGTGGCCAAGTGGCAGAGGTCAAAAGCCACGTCGTGCTGCAGAATCCCATCCCTGAGCAGAGACAGGAGCTTTGGGGTTTGCAGACCCCAGTGTCAGGCAGTGCCATAGTCAGGAGTGACCAGCAGCAATGCACATACTGGATGGCTACAGCAGAGACAGAGTTCATGTCCCCAGACCCCTGTCCCACCCGTGATCACAACACAGTGAGGTGCCGGCCCTCAGTTCAGCCTCAGAACTGCTCAGGGACAGCTAAACTCAATCATCAGAGCTGGAGATACTACAGGGAGTGCATCTAGGAGGGGAAAAAGCAGTCTGCTCTTCCAAAAGTGCTGAGATTTCACACCACCTCCCCTTTCTTTCCATAAGGGAGGTGGAGAAGAAAATCTCACTCCCTGATCTTTTCCTAGGTTAATGGTACCCGTTAAGCAAAAGGGATCTTCAAAAAGGGTCGAAGTTTTAATACTAAGCAGGTGACTTCAGCAAATTCCCTGCTGGTAATGGATTACACATCCCTTTCCCCAAGGTCTGTTAGTGGTAAGACTAGGAAGTGGCTCAGAGGGATGAGGGGCTCTGTTCTGTCCAAGGTGTTCACCCTGTGCTGAGCATGGGCATCATGCTCACTCTGTGTGCAGCAGCCTTACTCAGAGCCCCCCAGACCTCTGGTTTTTCAGCAACCCACTGCTGAGGAAGAGATTTGAGCCCTAAACCAGTACACTGACAGGTCTATATACATCATCCCAAAATACACTGAAGGAATACTCTAGGTTATTGCATAGAAGGCGGCTGGCGTTAGCTAGGCCTAAATGACAGTCTGGGAGCGTTGTCGGAGGCTCAGAGGCTTCAGAGAGCTGTTGGAAGCAGATGCAGGCTCTGGCAATGGTGTCTGAGATTCCTCTTTTCTGGAGTGCTCCTCATACCATTCCTGCAAGAGGAGATGACACACACAGGGATCAGGCTCTGCCCCACACTGGCTTTGCACCCCCCAGCTGCACCAGCCTTGGGTCACTCTGCCATAGGAGGGCACATTTGTTCAGGCACAGAGGGCTCTTTCTGAAGCCCTGGACATTCCTGGAACAACCCTGTTAACTGCAGCCCAGTTGTGATGGATGCACAGAGACCCTGACACCCACAGTCCAAGCAAACCTGGCCAAGGGCACATCCCTCTCTCAGGATGCCCCTCCTGAACATGCAGGGGCTCTAGTGTCAATGTTCCCATAAATTCTGGGATTTGCAGAGCTGCTCCCAGTCCTGTGTCACAGCCCTGAATCACAGACCAAGCAGAACAGGCAGGGAGCTTCTCTGCTGATCAGCCAGCCCCATGGTAAAAAACACATTCCTTTTCCTTAGGGAGACTGAGGACTCATCCCAAGCTGTCTGCCCCGGGGACAAAGGACAGGTTCAATTGGTTCCAAGACTAATCCTTTCAGTACTAATCATTACAACAGTACATGACCTTCAACTGCTTTTGGCAGGACAGTGACCAAACCCATGGCAGAAAGCTCCTGACCACAGAAGGCACAAGCAGGAAGGTGCTAAACTGTCCACGGGATCAGCTGATTTATGTGTTTCCCACCTTGCTCAGCCTTTGCTATTTTGAAGGCAAACCAGGCAGCACTGCCTGGGAAAACCCTTGGCTTCTGTGTCAGACAGACACGCCTAAGCTCAAACACAAGCACATTCCAGAGGTTTAACAACCCTGTGCTCAGCAGCCAAGCCCTGGGCAGCACCACACAAGTGCTCACAGCCCCAGCAAACACCTGGGCAGCCCAGGAGAGCTCAGCCAAGCACAAGTGCCTGCACACACCCTGAGCATGTGGTTACAGTGGCTCAGCTGACACCCCTTCAGTGGGCACCTGGACCTACTGAGGAGGTTCTGATGTGCTCTGTGGTTTAACAAAGGCCTTGAGTGCAACAATGGACTGATCTGAACTACATTTTATGGATGCCCACCCCTCTCACAGCTGCCTGCTCTCTGAGGAAGGCAGTCTCCAGTGTTTAAGAGGGTGGTTTATTATTCCAGGCAGAGACCTGCTGGTATCTCCAGCTCAGGCCCACATACCTGTATCTCCTCCTCATACATCTTCATACTCAAATCACTCTTGGTCCTTGATCTGCGTCCCAGAAACACTGTTGACATTTGCTACAGAGTTGGGGGAAGGAGGAGGAAAAACCAAAGAAGACATTAGTCAGTCCCTGAGCAGCTCACAGGATCAGTCCTGGAACTTTGGGTATCCTTCACGTGGACACCCACCATCCACTGATGAGCTCGGGCTACCCTGGGTTCCTCACATCCCGTGTAAACAGAGAGTTGAAGTCAGAATTACTCTCTGATCACATGAATTATACGATCAGGACTGAGAAGCAAAAGAAACCTCAGGTTTGGCATCATCATTGCAAGGCTGAGGACAACTTCCTGCTTTGGTTTATTGCCTTTAAAACTGCTTCTGATCAGTATCTTCGTTGCTATTCTGGGTTTTATGTGTGAACAAGGGCTCAGCCTGAAACTACCGAGCCAACTAAAGCAAATAAAGGTCACCTGAGAGCCTGCAGCACCTGCCCTTTGTTGTGGTGATACACAAATATTATGGCTATTATTAAAACAACCACTTAAGCTCTTCCCAGATGCCTGAAACAACAGCTCTGAGACAAGAACTCATTTTCCCAATTATCCATCCTGTTTTAGAATGAAAATGTAAGCAGTGCCATGGAGAAAAGAACAACCTGGAATCAATGCCATCATGTTGCTGAGTAATGCTCCAGGACTGACCAAGCCTCAGGGCATGACGGCACAGAGAGAGAGAGGCAGGACAGTTACAAGACAGTGGTATCATTAGAGAAAAGAAATACATTTCTTTTCCAGTCACCCCTAGACCAGGACAACTCTAAGGGACGTCTGCATGGATAGCGACGAGCCCTTTGCAAGGGCTACTTTTCTACAGCAGCAAAACTTTATGATGCTGCCGAGTCCCTCCAGTTGCTCAGCTCTCAACACTACAAAGCCATGTGGATCTTCTCTCTTCAGACAGCAAAAGGCATTTGAGGCCCTGGCATGCCTCCCTCCCCTGAAGCTCAGAGCTTGCAGTGGTTCCTCCTACCCCATATTTGTCCATCTGCAAAACAATCTTCTGCAGCGGGGCTGTTTCAGTGGCAGCTGAACTCCTCTTGTACAGCTCGATTACACCAATCACTTCCTCCTTGGAGATCTCCTTCTCCAGCACAATGCCGTTATCTTCTGGAGAGGCAAGAAACAGAAAGAGGAAAAAAGGTCACCAAGATGAGCGTTGCTTCATCAGCAGCTACAATAACCCTGGAAGGCAAAGCCTAAAACACACAGGACCAAGCCAGAGGTCAGGTGCAGCTTCCTTTTGTGACTAGAATATTTGTATCCTTGACCCCCAACAAGGCAGGGAAGAAATTAATTGGTGTGTAGGGCCAGCAAACTTTCTGACCCAAACCATTTTCTCAACTTTTTAAAACATCAGGCTCCTCAGGAACTTAAAAAAAAAATCTTGTAGATTTTTGCTTGCCTGTAAATTAAGAAATCAAATAATCACACAAAAATTGCTGGCTTTTGACCTTCAACTGCCTAAAAGAGCTTAGGAGTTCAGAGCTAACCAGTGTCCTTCGTTGCTCCCTTTAAACTGGGTGCTGGAGGTATCACAGTAAATATTCCCCCTAACTAACAAAAAACCCCAAATTAGTCATCTTCCCGTCCTGAAAAGTCTCTTGTGGGAGCTTTGCTACATTATTGCTGTAATGTTTCCTAGAGTTAATTCATAAAATGCACATGGAAGTCCTATTTTCAAATAATTTGGTTGAAACAGCTCAAGTAGTTGAAAGTTGTATGTGCACACACATACATATATATATATATATGTAAAGAAAACACATACACCCACACCCACACCCACTTTTTGGGGAATGCTGTGGGTGAGATGAGGGGCAGAGCAGAAAAAACACTCAACATCACTCAAAAGCAAAGAATTATCTCAGGATGTCAGGCTAAAAAAAAAAATCTGGTCTTTGCTGGCCATTCCCATTCTCTCCTGTAGACACAAGGCACCAGGGAGAGGAGACACAACATTGCAGGTCAAGCACCCCCCGGTTCTGACCTTCTGAATCCTGGTTCTTCCGGGTGTAGTTCATGCGGAAGACAAAAGCATCCAGAATAAAAGCCACAATGATTGTCATCACCACCATGGTCACAATATAGAAGATCATGAAGTAAAGACGGCTCCAGTGAGTGGTTTGGGATGTCACCCCTTCCTGAAGCGCAGAGGGAAGAATTCACCAGTGCACAAAAGAAGGGATAACAGACATAAAACAGAATGAACACTCTCTCACTCCTGGCTCCACAGCTGGCCCCTGGCACTGCTTGTGCTCAATGCCCCACCTGGTCCTTGCAGCTGAGCTGCCCCTCAAGCTAAAAAAAGAGGTTCCTACATGGAAACACATGGAATGTTCAAAGCTTGTGGCTCTAAGAGCCATCGTGTCATGAGAACACAGGCTGGACAGCAGGGTGACAAACTGGAGTTCATTTGTCCAGACTGTGAAGCCTGGCCTGAAGGGTCACAAGAAACCATGCCCAGAACGTCCCACAGGTAAAATGCCACCCAACAGTCAGGACAAAATGATGTCTGGCAACAACAAGTGACAATGTAGGGACCATTCCAATCACCACAGGAAGAAAGCAGGGGTGGTGTGGAAGGTCCAGCTGAACTGGCAGAGTCTGTGCTGTCTGTACACAAGGGGTAGCTGAGGTTTACTCACCATGATGATGTACCAGTTGTTGACAACGGTCAGTTCAAACAGTGTGACTGTGTAGAAGAGGGAGAAAACATACAAACAGTTGCTTTATCTATTCTGACCTGTTTTACAATGATTTTTAGACACTAAAGTTTCAATACAACCAGGGAATCTGGAGACAGAACAGACTCCCATCACTGCAATAGCATCAGATCAAGGGGGTCAGACCCACAGAACCAGCAGTATGGCTTCATCTCTATTTCTTAACAGAATCAGAAACAGACCTGACTCTCTCCACCAGAGAGCATGGAGACTCCTGAAATCTCCAGGAGATTAAGCATCTCTGCTCACATATTAAGAAAAATAATGGAAAGTAATCAATACTTTCAAATAATTCTTGATCAGCAGGTTTAAAGAAAGGTATTGGCATTGCTGTTGATTCCTTAGAATGGCAGTGACTTAATGCCCTCCTTAAACACCTCTGGAAGTCTGGTGTGATCACCAGAACAGATCTGCTGGCTTCCAGCTGGCTTTAAGAGACATCTGCTTACCCTGCAAAACAGTCATGGCACAATTAGTCAGCTAGAGTTCTCCAGACAGGAGGAGCAGGGTGCTGAGTGTTTGAGGTGCGTTAGTAGGACTCTGGGAGAGTCCAAGCTCACGTGAACATCACAGCATTACAGAGCCATCGAGCTCTGCAAGAACACAGAAGAATCTTTGCTACAGACAAAGCTGCCCTTACCAAAGCTGTTCAAAATGTTGTCAAAGTTGTTGAGATAATAATAACCCTCTTCCACAACTGTTCTGTTGCCAACTGTGTGATTCACCCAGCGGAAGGAATCTGCGACTGTGCTTGTGCTGGTTGGAGAAACCAGGACAAAGAATGAGACTGGAAAAGCACGGAAAATCTCAAGGGTTATAAACACCAACCCCCCCAGAAGGTGGCGAGCAGCAGGGCAATTTCTACTCCCTGGCCAACACATGCCTTTTTGTCTGGAAGTTCCCTCCCTCACAGCTCAGCACCAGCCCAGGGTACACAGGGAGTCTTTCTAATCTTTCAGCAAATATTATACCAGAGAAACCAAGAGCCTGAGTTGGACTCCTTGGCTCACAGCCTTAAAGCTTGGCATTTCCAAGTAGTCTAGCATCACTTAAGCCAAAAAAGGCACAGAAGCTTCCAAGACCATGTGAATTTGTCTTGGTACAAAGGGAGGTCTAAATATCTAATACATCTGGCCAAGCAGCTCTGGTGTTACAGAATCCCAGAATTGTTTGGGCAGGAAGGAACCTTAAAGATCATCCAGTTCCACCCCTTTGCAATAGGCAGGGACACCTTCCACCAGACCAGGTTGCTCAGAGCCCCATCCAGCCTGACCTTGAACACTCCCAGGGACAGGGGAAGAGAAGTGGAGTGTCTACTGGATTTTCACCACGTGCTGCCTGAGCTACAAATCCCCATTCAGCCCCATACCTTCTCCTAGAGAAACAGAGCTTCCAGAGCTCACTGCTGCTGGCTGAGCACCAAAAACACTGCTGAGTGGGATGGATTTGAGGTACTCACTTGCAGCAATTCGGGTAGACCACGCCAGCAAAGAACTCCATGCCAACAATGGCAAAGCAATAGTAGAAGATCAACAGGGTTAAACCCAGGCTGGAGGCAAAAACAGAAAGAGTACTGTGCTACTCAAGAGTTGCTAAGGCAGGGAAACACAAAATCCCAGGCTGGTTGCTCTGGAAGGAATTTCCAGTGGATAGGAAGCAGCACTGAAAACCCCAGACCACCCTCCCTGCTGCTGCTGCTCAGCAGCTCTTTGCCCACTCTCATTCAGGGAGTCCTTGGACAAGGAACTTGCCACTCGCTGAAGAGAGAAACTAAAGAGCAGCCTGGATTCCCTCCCAGTCTGTCCTTTTCTGTTAAACAAATGCCTCTCCTTTACAGTTTCTTTAACAAAGAACACCACACACTGTTTCTGCCCTCTCCACATCCTCGGATGCAGGGACTGTGCCAGGAGCAGGGCTCTCTGGCCAGCACGCTCTGCCCAGACATCCTGCAAGGGAATCAGGGCTGAGGATGCCCCACTCAAACACCAACCTCCTTCTGCCTCACCAGCTCAATAACATTCTCAAGCGGCTTTGCTGAGGACAGGGGAACATCTGGGGCTGAGTATACTCATGCCAGTGTTCCTCCCTAATGGGCCTTCCCTCTCAGCAGAGGAGAGGTGAGATGGGGGAGAAAAATTAAACCAAGCATTGACTCTCAGTTACACAAAAGCAGGAGAAGGCCCAAGGTGTTGGAGTGTTGCTTCTCATGTACTGCTCCAAGAAACAGGACAGTTAACAGCCCAGTGCAGCACAGTTACAGATCAGAGCACAAATCCCTTCAGCAGGTCTGACAGGCCACATCCTGAACCCAGGCCTGGACACTGAACGTTGACTTCCCTCTCCCCACCATCACCTGAAAGAGAAATCAGTACCTGGCCATCCGGGGGAACAACTCAAACATAGTGTCCAGGACATTTCTGTAGCGTTTCTTCAATTTAAATAACCTGAAAGGAGAAGTCAGGAGTTATCTACACACTGCAGCTCTCCTGGTGTCGGGGAAATAGTCCAAGCAAGTATCCCAGTTTTCTGTACCTCCCAGGTAAGTGAACAATAAGGTTTCCTGACATCAAACTCATGGAATCTGCCCTTGCTCAAGTGGTCTTTGCTCACCAAATGATGTCCTACTGTCCCATCTGTTTATGACACATTCCACTAAGTGTTTACAGGATTGAGGATCTCAAGGAAAAATGCCTTCATCTTTTTGCACAGCACAATGCATAATTAACTATTTTAACCCCCCCTCAAAATCATAAGAACTTAAACCACTCCTGTGTACAGGCTCAGGATTCATTCCCCCTTCACTCAAACACAAGCTTTTCTGTGTTTCCCTCATGACCCAATAAAAATTGATGAAAGAAAACTCCATTGTGCCTGCTAATTTAAGATCTGGCAACCCCAGCAGCCTTTCCAGAGAAACACAGCTGCCAAACAGGCTTTGGCAGGGGAGGAACTGAGAAAACATTATTTTCCCCCCTTGAGTCTCATCAAGTGTTTTTAAAATCCTCCCTGAAGAGCTAAATTACATTAGCTTGTTTTTAACATAACACTTTGCCTCAAATCCCTTCCCCCTATGGCTCTGGAGGCGTTTATGAAGGTGAATGTACCTCGACATGAGAGGGTTAATCAGCCCCAGCTCACTGAGCTGCAGAGAGGTTACAGGCCATGGTCTTGCTTAAAGTGTGAGATGCAGTTAGAGCAGGGCTGTACTTCACCCTAGAAAGCAGCGTCCTTTGAAAACTGTAATTTCTGGTAATTCAATGGAAATTATTAAACTAGCTCAGACTGTCTCACCCTGACAGAAGAGCTTTTCTCTGAACAGCATCAGACAATTTAGAGGAGGTGTAAGAACCCCACGAAGGCAGACACAGGATAATCTGCCCCTGGTAAATCCCTTGATCTCTATTAGAGATCAGCTTAAGCTCCAAAGCACAGGGTTTCATATCCCATCTCAAGTTTTTGTTATCATTCATTTTGATAACTCTGGCTAATCTCATTACCCCACGCAATTCCTGTTTGCCATGGTCACATACCCACAGAGCAATCCTTGCCCTCTCCTGGTAAGGAGCTCGGTCCCCAATGGGATTGATGGAAAACAAGCCTGGCTGTTTTCTCCCACCTGCTCTCTGGATCTCCCCCCACAGCCTTCCCAGCTCACCTCAGCAGCTGCAGGGGCCGCAGGACCACAATGAAGTAAAACGGCTCCATGTCAAACGCCAGTGCCATGAGCCCCAGAAATGCAAACAGGGTGACTGAGAAGTCAAAGCTGGAAAGAAAAATACAAAATTAAATAAGAGCAATGGCTTATCACTAGAATTTCAGCGGAGAAGAGGTATTAGTGCTGCTCCAGCCCAAGGAGATGCTCAAGGCCAAGGCCAGAATTTTAACAGCCCGCTCATGGCCTTGTCTACAGGCTGAAAAATTCATCTCAGAAGTGGGTCTTTCCAACCCAGAAACATGAGTGTGCACTTACAGATTCCAGCCTGAGGACAGGTACTCCACGGGCCCCAGCCCAGTGGTCTTCAGGAGCAGCTCCACACCATAGACTGTAAAAGACACAAGGACAGCCATGGTCAGGAATGAGCATCACAGGGAGGGCTCATGGAGCCATACTTGGATTCTCCCTGAGCAAGAGACACTGGCAGAAGAGAAGTGAACTCACATCACAGTGCAATGAACCAGCACATGAAGATACAATTGCTTACACTGAGGCTGTAAAGGAAGACTAAGGTGCATGCCCATGGAGGGGATGATGTTGAGTTACAAAACTCAGCTTGTCAAGTAGTTCATCCAGTGCTTTCCGTCTCCTCAGCATGTCCCTGCAGTTTGTACCTCACCAGGCCTCCCTTGCTGTGTGTGGCAGAGCGCCAGCTCACAGCTGCAGTCAGATCAGAGCTGGGAATGCCTCCTGGAAGAGCTGGTGCAGCACAGAGCAACCTCCCACAGAGCCATCACAAGTCTGGAAACCTTATCACTCTGCACGCTGTGCCTGACAAATGAGGCTTTGCTAATCTCAGGGCTGAAACCAGCTCCAAGAGTCACACAGCAGCTTCTGCAGAGCTGCAGCAGAGGTAAGAGGCTCCCAGGTGACGTGGCACAGAGCTGTGGGACAGTGCAGCAGTGCTCACAGGAGCTGTGAGGATGCTGAAGTTCCCTGCCAGGCACAGCATTGTTCCAGATGGTGGCTCTACACCTGTGCCTAAGTTATAACTTCAATTTCCCTCCCAGCTCCTCATGAAATGAGACGGCTCTGTTGGGAGGCATTGGCTTACTTGTGAGGAAGACTATGTAGCTCCATGGGACGTTTCTGGAGAAGAAATTCCCTCCTGCAAGACACAAGCAGAATTGTTTCTAGCCTTCCTTTTCTCCGATCCCCAAGTATCACAGTCAAGAAACAAACTGTGATGTTTCCTACCTTGCAGCATGAAAGTTTCAACAAGAATCCAAATTCCATTCACAGCCACCACAGTATCTGGAAAACAAAGTAAAAACCCATAGCAAACCCACTGCTGGACCAGAGGACATCCATTTCCTAGGCTAACAAAAAAGTACAATGTAAGACAAGTGGCAGAGTCATTAGTTCCAATCCAATGAAAAACTGGATTTATAAATTGGGGGAATCTTCCACCCAGGATTTTCCCTGGCCTTTAACAGATATAGTACCACATATGCAGAAGGGGAAAAAACCATAAAACAAAACAGTGGTCTGATTCACATTCAATAAGTATCTTACATTCTGTCACATTATTATCTGTGTATTCCAGCTTTCTTCTAGTTCTGGAACAAGATCTTGAGAACCACTGGGTCCCCAGCAGTGCAGGACCTATCACTGCTCCCCAGTATTCAAATCTGAAGGTGCAGGACTTCGTTTTACTTAGATCTCCTTACTTTATCTCACTCTTTTCAGTTTAGGATCCTAATTCACAAAAAAAATGCAAAAATCCCCAACCAAACAACCAAATTACTGAGTAGGAAGGGATCATTTAGAACCCAGCAGGCAGCACCACAAGGAAGCGTTTTTTCTCCTCTAGAGAAGAGGAGCACAGACTCATTCCCACAGGCAGCACAGTTGCCAAGCAATCCCTCCAGCAGTGAGGACACTTACACCTCCTCAAATGCAAGGAAAATGTGGTTGACTGACAAGACAATTCCCCACCCAGCATCTTTCAGCTGCAAAATAAAACCCTCAAGGCTTGGGAAAGGTAACCACCAACCTACTGACTCCTACAGCACCAGACCACAGGTGTGGTGTGCAGTGAAGCAGGGAGGCCCTGCACAGCCAGAGCTGAGAGCCCAGCCCACGGTAGTGGTTGGTAGAAGTAAGCACTTCCCTCCTTCTCCACCAAAATCCCAAGATTTGTACACATGGACCACAGTCCAGGCCCCACCATGCAGACACAGCACACCAGACCCACGTGAGCAAGGGAACTGAGCAGAGACAGCTCATCACTTCTACTTACACATGGTGTACTGGAACACTCGGGACTTCACAAGGATGTTGATGCCTGCACAAAGGAAAGTAGGGCAAAACAAAGGTTTACACAATCCTCCCTACCAGAGATGCCTCTGTCTTGTCCCTAGAGACATTTTTCATACCAATCCTCAGCACAGAAACTGAACAGATCAGCAGATCTGACCAACTTAAACTTCGTGGGACTAAATTCAAATTTTCTTGAGAATTTTTAGCAGCCAGGGTTTGGGTCAGAGCACAGGGAATATTGACATGACAGAAATCTTCCTTGGAGACTCTGAATACAAGGCTCTGGCCTTGGAGGCTCTGGATAAGCACAGAGTTGGTTAGTGGGCCTTCCCTCAGCTGTTCATCAGGGCCATAAGAGAAAGTCCCTTCAGAGTGCCCTGTCTTTGTAAAGAAATGCTCTTCCTGTTAGTTGAGCACATGCTCTCATGGAAACACAGCCTGTTACCTTTAAAAATAAGGAATGCTGTCCGTGGAAGGTCATCAAACCAGTGCTCACGGTTTCGTTTGGCCTGGAAGCAGAACAGCAGATCAGCCTCACTTTACCCCATCACCTGATTCTTTTAATTTGCCTTTGTTTCTTACCCAGCTTCTCTCTAACCACCGATCTCCTTTGCTCTCCCTCCCACACACACTTCCCCTCTTCTCCACCCAGCAAAGACTTACCTTCCATTTTAAGCCAACAACTTCATAGAAATTGTAAAAATCCTTTAGACTGCAAAACAGAAAGAAACATCTGATTAGAGCCTTGGGGTTGACTCAAGCCATAATTGCTCCTGTCAGGCGTCACCAGTAGAGAGTCCCTGGAAGTTATTAACTCCTTAATAGAACTGCAGCCTTAGCTGATAGAACTCAACACTGACCTCTTCCCAGTCTGGCCAAAGGTTCCTGAGCAATAATAACCAGAATCTCCTCTCTGTAACACTTCAGCCCTTAAAGGAAACTCTGACTCTACTGAACTCTGTAATTTTACCACAGAGAGGAAAGACCTGAGGCTTAGATGGCAGCTCCGAGGGACAGAGATTGCACTGCTCTTCATGAAGAATTCTTGGACTGTCTTAATTACTCATACAGACCTTTTCTAACATCTTCACACATTTTCTTTTCAAGGTGACAATGAGGTTTGAAAAAGGACATAAAAGCCCAGAAACTCATAGAACACGAGTGCCTGTCTTGGTGCTGAGGGTCAGACCTGTAGCAGCTTTCAGGAGTCTGAAAGTGAGGATGCTGAACTTCTCACACCCTTACTGGTGTCATTAGGTGCCTAAATTTAAGAACTCAGTCTTTCTCCCTCTGCTATTTTCAATACTTCTCTGTGGCACTTGACTTCAAGGAGAAGCATCAGCACCAGTTTCATGGGAAACTCACTCCAAACCCATCTGTGGCCAGAACAAAGGAAAAGGAGGAGGAGGTCTCTTGCTCTAATTCTCTCCGCTTCCTTGCTGGCTGGAGTTAGCTGCACTCACTCACCAGAATGGCAATTCTCTGCCTCATAACACAGAGGAAGGCAGTCCTGAAAGAACCAGCATAACCAGATTTTAATTAACAAAACCCTGGGGGGGACAGCCAGCTGCTGGAAAAAAGCAAAAACTTGTTAAGCTGCGAGGCTGCACTGTGTGAAGAAATGCTCCTCACAGGCTCTAGTGCTGTTCCCCAATTTCTGACTCCTCTGCTCTCGCCGGGGAGGGAGGTGGGAAGCAGATCCTGCCTGTGAGTGCCAGCACAGTGCTGTATCCACAAGAGGGCACGCAGGGACTCCATCACCTCCGAAGGGAAACCTCAGCTCTCAGGGTACCCAGCCCTCCAAGCTCCTGCTTCTCAGACAAATCCTTTTGATCGTGTAACTCCATTCCCACATCTCAGAAAACATTCGTTCCATAAACCCCTCTCTGAAGCCCAGACTAACTTCAGGGAGTGGAGCAACCTCCCAGCTCAGGGTGCAGCAGGAACACCCTCCTACCTGACCAAAGGAGTATTGCTCTGATTCAGTGCTTTGAAGGTGAGATATCTCTCCCTGGCACACATCCGAGGCTTGTAGAACCGCAACAGCCCTTCGAAGTGCTTGAAGGAAATTCCAGACGGCCTCTGGAAACAAAGGAACGTTGTCATAACCAGCGACATCAGGCAGGAACACACAGAGGCAAGGGCATTTAATTCTCACTCTGGATTTGTTTCAAGCAGGATTTCATACATTACAACTGAACCCACTAAGTAGCCTAAGCTATTACTTCAACGTACCAAACTTATCCCAGGGCACAGAGATCAGAAAGCTCTCCTGGCAAACAGTCCCTCCAGCAAATGCAGAACTGTTCCCTGCTGTCCCATCGCCTGAAAATTGTCCAACCAGATGCCCTAAGCAGAGTTCAGTCCCTCTTCTTGGGAAATTAGCAGGCAGCCTAACAGATCCCATTATGGCACTTTTAAAAACTATCAGCTATGTGCACTATGCATGAACTAATGTACTGGAAGTGGGTTAGTTACTGCTGGGCCTTATTTCTCTTGCTGCTCCACAAGTTCACAAGTTAAGCAAAAAAAAATCAGCCTTCTCCCCCAAGTGCCTGTCCCTGCAAAAAGTTGTTTGTAGGTGAATGACTTGTGTTTCTGCACCATTTACTCATGCAGGATGTAGCAAATGAGCTGTACCTTCACTTGCATGACCCACCCCTCATCTCAGTACTGCTGATTGAATGAGTAAGTCAAGCAAGTCCTCAAATGACCCGAACTGAATCAGAAAGAAATCAATGATCACATGCACTCCGGAACATATTTCACTCATTTTATCAAGCCACCTCCATAGCCTCACACGGGGCTGAAATGCAGATTATTGAGTACAAGTTACATAAATTAAAAACCAGTAGCCCTCGGTGAGCATGATTATAATCAACAGACAAAAATCACCTTCTCTGGAAGATGCTCTTGCAACACCCCAGCCCCCTGGTGCTGCCAAAGCAGCTGGCAGAGCCCTGTACCTGTTTGGTGACCAGCAGGCCGTACGCGTGCTGCATGGCCGAGCGCTTGTGCAGCAGCAGGGACTTGAATTTCCTCTTCTCAATGTCATTGAAAGTGTCAAACACGACAGCGAGAAGCTGAGAGACAAGACAGGAGAGAAAGTTTTGTTTCCATCCTCGTACTCTGCACCCACCTGAGCCAGGGCTTCCCAAACAGGCAGGAACATCCCAGAGGCATTGCCTGCAGCAGGGATTTGCCAAGCACTGGCTGAGACAGAATGGAGTCAGTGAGGTTCTGTTGGCATAAGGGATCCAACAAAGGGATCACCAAGCTCACTGCACACACACTGATCCACTTTTTGGAGGAGGTCCAGATGTTTCTGGCCTCTCAACAGCTTGTTAGTAGGTTTTAAGAGCTAAGGCTAGACCACACACATGCCAAGAGAAAACAGTATGAGGTTTGTCAGAACACTTTGATCCGTTCCTGGAAAGCAGGTTTTGAGCCGCTCTCTGCACTCACCCTTCCGCAGGAGCTTTGGCTCACACGTATCCAAGCTAACCTTCCATCCAGGACACAGGCAGTGAAATCCAAGCCTACCACAGCATCATATCCCTCACCTTGGGTTGCAGAATTCCCCAACATCTTTGGCAAGCCCTTTTTCACCACTGCCATGCTCCCCTGAGCAGCCATGCTCTCACACTGCAGTGATCAGCACTCACATCCTGCCATACAGACTAATTCCATCCCCTTCGAACTGATTTACAAAGTATTCCAGGCAAGCCCAGATAATAAAATGCCATTTTATGATAAATAATTAAGACAGAGAAGGACAATAAATTTCATGCAAGTGAGTATGTCACTCCGAGCACGATATTAATGTGAGGGAAGCTGAAAGACGCTCCTATCATTTGGTTTTCTGTGATTTAGTTCAATTCCTCGTGGTTAAACATTAAAAGAGCCCTACCTGTAGCAAAGCTGCCATTTCTGGAAGTGTTCTGCCAAAGGGCCCCAGATTATTATGGAGCACTTTTGGGAATGGGGAAGACTCTGATGGGTAATGAGCTCTAAAATCAGGTGCTTGGGGGACTCACCAAGTTCATGATGAAGTAGAGCTCAATGGAGAGATACACGATGAAGAAGACACAGGACCAGGGGTTCCGGGCATAAGATGGCATCATCACATCAGGAAAACTGCAGCCCAAAGGACACAAAGAGCATGAGTTACACTTGCCACTACATAGGCCAGAGGCACAGGACACAGAAGTGTGGGTGTGTGTACAAACTCACACCCAAAGACCTGCACATTTCTGCAAAGCATGTGGCTGCTCATGACACAAAACTCCCTCCCCGCAGCAACAACATGGGGGCATGATGAAAACAACAAATATGGGAAGCACATTCCTTGCACATCCCAAATACCAAACAGGATTTGTGATGTGGCTAAGGGTTGTGCTTTGCTACTAAACCACAACAGCAATACAGCCTTGGTGGAATAGTTAAAACACCAGATTTATTCCATCCTTTTCTAACTTCCTAACCATGAGAGCTCTCCCTGACAGCAGATCAATATTTGCCCACTATTGTTATCCCAATTTCCTAGCACATAGGTGAACTGAAGCAGAGGAAGTTACTTCTCAACAGCCAACTGTTGGCTGACAAAGGAGAACAAATAGAAACTTTCCCTTCTTGGACCAAGGCTCAATAAAGCCATTTTCCCCCTTATTGCCCTCACAGTGATGAAGCAGTCTGAGTCCTTAGAGGTAACGCCACAGCTGAAGTCACAGTGTCCTAAAGCAAAATGAAATACCAGTTCTTCCCAGGCAGCCTGACCCTGGAAATGACTCTCTCCTGCAGAGGCAAGGGGTCACACTTGGAGACAGAACACTTCTGCAGATAAACCCTTGGCTCTGCTACACTCCTCTGGGACAAAGGGAAAGACTGAGCCAGAAGAGCGTGAACTTACTTTGCAGTGGTCAAAAGCACGAAGAGACTCACAAGGCTGTTCTCTAAAGTATTGAAGTACTGAAAGAAAAAGCTCCCATGACAAAATGCAAGCAGAATTTCATGGGGACATTTTGTTCAAAAAAACAACCCACTTCAACACAGGCACTTCCACAATGCTCTGATGACTTCCCCAGGACAAGTTCTTTAGCACCAGCCCTTTTTAAAGTTCTTTGAGAAGGATTAAGGTTTAAAACAAAAGCTTATCTACACTCTTTGGTGGCAGTTACTCTCAGCAAGCCACAGCCTGGGCAGCAGCAGGAACTCTGCTGGACTCTGGCTACCACAGAGGAAGTGGCCAAGTTTCCCCCCAGACACCTCCTCCCCTGGGGACAGTGGCAGGTGGCTCTTTTGACTGAATTAAGACATCAAGAACAAGGAACAACTCTGTGAATGTTCCTTTGGGACATTCCTTTCTTTGAGGAAGTTCCCTGCACACTCTTCCCCCCCAGCAGAGGGTAAAGCTGGGTGACACTGCCAAGCAGCCTCAGACCAGCCGGGATCTGGTCTCCCAGGGACCCCATGGAATAAATGATGTCTGCACAGTAATGTTTGAGCCTTAAACAATGTCAAATGAGACTGGAGCTGCAGCTGAAAGAGTTAAGATACTCACCGGATCGGAGTGGTTAGGAGAAAACAAATAAAAACCTAGAGAAACAGCAGAGGACAGAAAGGAAGGGGGAAAGAACAAACAAAAATAAAGCCTGTTTAATGTTGAGCAATGGAGTACTTAGTTCCAAAAGAGAAGGTCACACTAACACAAAGTCCTCTCTGACACTACGAAGACGGGAGTATCTGAAAGGCTTTCTCCATGGAAATTTGCCAAGAGATGTCACTGATCCTTTTTTGGAAAACAAACTTTTGGGGGATAGTTTGGACTGCAGAAGGGACACCACAGACATTTGCGTTTGTGGGGATATAGATTAAACTGACAAGGCTGAGGAATAGTTGATGGAAGGAGAACTCAGACATACACTCCCCTGACTGTGCTCTGGAAGAGGTCAAAAGGACCTTTGCCTCAAAGTCAAATACTTCCAGATGTTTTTGATCTTTAAATCTTCCTTCCAGATAACTACAGATGAAATGGGATAACTGGAAGATCCTGGCAGGACTCAAAATATGATCCACTTTATATTCATCTGGGCTGTTTGTGTCGATTTTGGACAACAACTGGTTAAAAGCATCACTTCACCTTCCATAAATACAATTTACCTAGAATAGCAAAAATCACCATGAAGAAAAGCAGGAGGAGAAGGATGTCAATAAATGGTGGGAGGGACTGGAAGATCTGTCGCAGATTTCTGAAAAACAAGAAAACTAATTAATACACTAAAACTCTCACGTTTACTCCTCCAGGTTGTCAGGGAAAAAAACAAAACACCATCACATCACACTTGAGGGCTTTCTTCCCACTCCCTCCAAGGATTAAAAGCAGAAAGCTCGCTAAATTAAGATGGTTTCCAAGCTACCCATCTGTCCTGTGCAGTCAGCTCCCAGGTGCTGCAAACAATACTAATGTCACACTGTCAGTTTTCCCTCTCCAGATTAACTCTTATCCATCGTGCAGTTTACAGGCAAATCAAAGGGCACAGAATGCAGCCACACTCATGTGTTGGGCTCTCTGAGGTTGTTTATACACCTGAGGACAGCACCCAAGCATTGTACGCTGTGAACACATCCACACCAGGTACACTTCGGTCACAATTCAAAGACCTCCAAGATCTTAAATGCCCATGAGAAACGATTTTCCCAGCGTGCCTGCAGGATCTGGGTGCTTTTCCTCCAGCCCAGCCCCAAGCATGACAGGAGAGCACCCAGCCAGCTGAGCATCACCTTCTGACAGCCCCACAGTAGCGACAGTCCACGAGGAAGATGCAGCGCAGGGCCCTCGTGATCCGGACGTGCGAGGTCTGGCGCACCAGCACCACGATGGCCTCGATGAACTGCACGAACAGCACACAGGTCTGCGAAAAAGGGGGGTGGTGAGAGGCACAGCTGCAGTCTGCCTTTGGGAAAGGCAAAGTTCACAGTGACCACCTGTTTATCTGGATGCTTTAAGGAAGGGAGGTGTCCCTGAGAGCTGAGAGATCCCACATGAGTCATCTGGCAGCTGGGACACGGCCACGACAGCTCTGCTGCAGTGCAGGCCAATATTTACTCTGGTTCTTTGGATACTGAAGGAGAAACACTGACAATCCAACAGATAACTTACCTTTACCATAGTCCTTTTGTGCCTGATAAAGGTTTGGAAGCCCAGCCACCTCAACTTCATTGAGAGTTCAAAGACAACCACGATTAACGCAAAGAGCTCCAGGGTTGCATGGACCTGTCACAACACAGCTTTGATTACAAACAGCAGTAGAGCAGAGACCACACTTCTGACACTCCTTGTTCAAGCACACATGGATTTGACAAGCCTGAGCACAGCCCTGTGACATGCAGAAAAACTCAAGGCCATTCTTTTAAAGCTGGCACAACACTGCATTTCAAGATTTCTATATTTACTGCTTTGTGCTGTTATTAAAGCCTGTGCAGTTTTACTTCAATCAGTATCTGGCCATTTCCTGAAATCCACAACCCTTTTGGACTTGAGCAACTTATAAAAAAAAAAAGACACACCAGTTTGTGTATTATCCCTTCTCTCAACCTGCACTTTGTGAAGGATGGACATAAAGCTTCAGTCAGTCACACACTCATTAAATAGAGCTGGGAGGAGGACAGGAGAAGGTTTAGCAGCCTGTCCCAGATCTGTGTTCCAGGAACCAGTGGTGGTGCTGGGGTATTGGGACCAACCATGACAATGACCTTACAGTCACCCCAAAGCACACAGACTCCTGAGTTATCTCACAAACAAGGGAAAAACACACACTTCTGTTACAAAATTTAAGAATTGCACAAACTGATAATACAAAGCAAGCGTCACTTTCATTGTGGTCTATGCACACCAGATGGAAAAAGGAAGTCTTGCTGTCTGGTCTATCTGCTGACAACCCATTTATACAACAAGCCAGGTGGGTTTATTCTTTCTACTACCTCCTTCTTCCTCTCTGCCTGGCCTTCTTTTCCCTCTCACCCTCACTGCAGAGCCAGCAGACTTCCTCACTTTGCCCCAGAGTACTCACAAAGATGCCCAGCCGGAGCATGGGGACGGCTGGAGCCTCGCAGAGGGACAGCAGGAGGAGCAGCAGTGCCGTGCTCAGCTCCATCAGGTAGAAAAGGTGGTTGTGTGCAAAGAGGTAGGCAGCGAGTGCTTTGGCATTTTTGGGGTGAGTGAAGAACTTATCGTTATTTTCTCCTTCCTAAGGCAGCAGGAATAAAGAAGAGAACAGCATTAGTGACTCTTGGTGCTATAAAAGTTTTCCACATGCAGATCGTAGACTTTTATAAGGCTTAGATACAATTCCCAACAGACTGTTCCTGCTGACAGCCTCCAATTGATCTGTTTATTGAGGAATGGACTCTACAGACACAGGACATCTCCCTCTACTCGTAAGCATATCTCAGAAACAAAACCTACTAATATTCACAAACTCCTGCTTCAGAAACCCTTGAGCCTTTTTAAAACGAGGAAGAGAGCTGGAAGAGTTTTCTAAAGGCAGGCAAAGAAACTCCAGTCAACATTCCAACATAAACACGGCACTTCATTTCCTTGCAAGCACTTCCACATATTTACAGACTTATTTGATTAAACTTCTCCAGGACAGAACACAAAAACACCCAGATAAGCTCCAGGGCACCTGGCTGACAGTTGCTCCTCCTTATCTTGGCCTTGCAAAACGTCTGGCAGAAAACACAAGAGCACAAACTGTGTTTTCTGCTTCAGGAATGTAAGCTGGACTCCATGAAAAATTAACAAGCCTCTATGCTGATTTGTCATTCCCTCTTAACTAGAAAGCTTAATTAACATTAAAAGGTCAGATATTCCATCTTAACTCTTTGCCTATGACTGATTTTTAAACAGCCACATTGTCACTATTTTTACCTCTAGGACAAAACTTAGTTTGGGGAGAATTTAGAGGCTTTTCACACAGAACCACCCAACAGCTTCTTCTCCTTTTTGAGTCAATAGTTTTGGCAAAAGAGCCTTTGTCACTCACAGGAAACTTGCTGTCTCTTGAGAACTGTCATAAGAGATCGTTTTCCCCCAGCTGGAACACACAGATGCGCAAGAAGTGGCGAATTTTTATTTTTTTAAATTAACATCTTTCGAGGTAAGCAATTACTGTAAGGACAATCGAGCTATTACTATCAAAGCAGAATAACTGTGATTGCAAATGGATAACGAGGTCAGGAAGCTCTCCTTTAGAAGTGAAGCATTCTCCAGACTCATTCAGAAGAGGGTTTCAAATGTTTCTCATTTACTCCAGCTCACATTGTGTTTCAGAACAAACCCTGCTGGGTCAGGGAGGCAGATTGTGAGCGGGGCAGAGCCCAGCAGTGAGTTCCATCAACACCAGCTCCCCCCCCCGAAAGAGCCCAGGCTGGGATCAGCAGGGCATTCTCATTCACGCCTGGCAAAACACACTTGCAGAATGAAAAACAGTCTAAATCCTGCCTCTTGGTAGCCAAGCAATTCCAAACATGGCTGGACAGCAAAGGCCTCTTACCCAGATAGGACACTTGCCTGCAGCTACTGTTCACATGAACACTCTGCAGGCTCTTTAAGTGATTCTACTTCATTTCAAGGACGGTGTCATCGTGGCCATTGGTCAAGGCAGCAGCAAGAATCATCTGCATTTGAAGGGCCTGCTGTGTCCATTACCATCGGAGCCACAGCAGCTCAATGACCCTTTGCAGAGCTGCTCCAATAATCAGGAGTTTAAACAAAAGGCCCAGGAGGGGCTGGAGCCACCATTTCCATTGTCAAGGTTGCTCCAGCACACCAGGGAGCTCAAGTATTGCCAAGGTTCAGCCTACATGAGTTAAAAATATCTGAGAAGTGAGATTTCTCAGTCCTGTGGGGTCAGAACAGGGAGGGACAAATGGTTTATGTCATCTTGCAGTGGCTTAAACAAAAAAACCAAAGTGGGTCCAAAGCACCTCGAGCTGCCATGCAGAGCTTTGAAATGGAACAAAGAGAAGGAGGAAGGACAGACAGGAAGGGAACCAGCAACGATTTCAGACTGGACAGCTCTGGAAGAGCTCAGTTTTGGTGGCTACTTCATCACACCAACCTGTACAGCAACCACAGCGTGATCCCTTTGTTGAAGAAAGATGGTGTTTCCTGTAACTGGGACATGGGTGGGGTTTATTGTTTCTTTTCCAATAAAATAATTTTCACTCCCATGCTTTCTTCCTGCAGCAATCTAGACCTCTACCTTCCCTCATGCCTTACATGATCTGCAAAGCACCAAATTTGTTCTTTGTTCCTTAGAACCAAGAACTCCCCTAGCACCTTGAAGATGATTTGCCCCACGATGCAGCACACAGCAAGGGCTCACCTGGAGGTAGATGGCTGCCTCTTGGTAGTTCATTTCCCAATTGTGGCGGGCAGAGCTTTGCTGAGCGCAGCACTCCCCCGCCGCAGGGCTGGAGGCATCATGGACAACGTCATAGCTGCCTCCATCTGCACCAGAGAAACATGGATTCACAGTTAGGGCAGCTGGGATCGATCAGGGGGCACTGGAATCAGAGACAGGATCAGGAGGTGGCAGAAGTACCCGGGAAACTGGCAGCTTGTACATTGACAAATTGATTCTTCCCAGGTAGGAGCTTTTAAGAGACACTCAAACTCAGCACTTCAGCACAAGGATGCTCCCAGAAGATCATCAAAGGAGACAGGATCCTATTTAATACAGTAGACAGGTCTCCTGGCTCAGGAGAGCTGTGCTGTCATGCTTGAAGCAAGTTATCAGCACTCATAAACTACAACCAGGCAGGTAACAGGTCCCAGTCTCCAAGGATGTCCAACCCACAAAACAAAAGAGGGTTTGCTGAAAGAGCACTGCCTTTGCACATTCCATGGTAGGAGAAACCACAGAAAAATAGAGTACAGGACTACAACTGCCAAGGGAAACCAGTGTGAGTACAGAAGCTGTCAGTACTTTTAGCAGAAAACCTCATTTTTCAGAGCTCCTTGGGGTCATTAAATAATACATCTTCACAACACTCTCAGATGCAGATAAGTACCAACATCCCTCTGATGCCAACAAACAGCAAGATTAATTTTCTGTTCACACTCCAAAGATTCATTATGAAACTTCTAAGAGCGTGTCCTTTTCACCAGTAAAGCTCTATAAAACAATGAACATTTGAACCAGATTTTGTAACTAAAGATTTCATTTAAAAAATACTGAATTCACTGATTTCATTTAAAAAATACTGAATGCACAAAGCAACTCTCAAGCACAGCTACATACACATAGTGCCTTTCCCATGGGAGAGCTACTCTAAAATAATTGCCATTTTTGCATTCTGCAGCCTCAGTGTTATTAAGACACATGAAAAATAAGCAAGAAGACAATTATTTTATGAAAAGAGAATGCCACTTGGTTTCTTCCTCTGGGACTGGGGTTTTTATTTTGCACCTTTGACAAAGAATACTGAGCAGTGAGTCCTGCTTAGGGCCATGCACAAAACCTGTGGTGGAGCTGGCCACACACTCAGTCCTGCAGAGTTTCTGTTATTTCCCACACCACATGGCTGTTCTTGCTCTCAGCAGAGACTTCCCTCCTTCAGTGGCTCATGTTCTCGAAGTGGGTACATGTAAAATTGATCTTGCCAGCACAGAAGTGCTGATTTCCCCCTTTTTATCAGCACAGGAGCTGTGGTGTGGCAGCTTGTTCCCTCTGTGTCAGAAGTTATCTGAGAGTGGGCAAAAATTACCACGAGGTTCTTTTCCTCTCTCATGACAGCCTGCTGAAGATTTGCTGTGACAAAATAATCCTCACTGAATTACTGATTCAGTCTTTCTAGAACGCTCTTTGGAGTGCTCATGAGTGTCCATGCCAAAAGCTCTGCACCCACTGAGAGAAATGGCACCATGTGCTTCTGGCAGAAAGGCAGAGTGGGAAGAAATCAGAAGCCCTTCACCAATGCAGAGCCACAGCTGCCTCTTCCACCCTCAAATCAAATTAACATTTCTCTGGGATTTGTGAAGACTTCCCAGATCACACACGCAGAGTGCTGAGAATCCTGTAGCATGAAGCCTATTTCTCTTCCTTGCTTCCCCCACACCCTTAAAATACCACTCAAAATCTGGACAAATGTTTGAATGAGGCCGATTCCTCCCCCACACCCCTTGATTTAGCACAGCTCTTGACAAAAACTGAATGGCGGAGTTTTTATTTATCCACAGCGCTGAAATGGCAGCCTTCTGGTTTGTCTGCTTTTTAACTAAAAGATGACAGCAATATGCAAAAATCAGAAGCATTATGTCGCGAGCTCTAAAAATTTCCTATATGTTATTATTTACAAAGCTTTTGCTGTGGATGTGTTTCATAGAGACAGACTTTCTCAAACTGCAACCTGAGAGCAAAACCTTCTTGCATTTAGCTCTTAACAGAACTACAGAGGGAGCCCACCTTCATCAGAACCTGGACTTTACATTACAGGCACACCAAATTTAAGAGTATCAAAACACACTGTGGCCAAATCAGCAGAAGGTTTGTAGCATCAATCTGCACACCAGGTACACTGAACCCTGACAAAAGATGCCAAAACTACCTTTAACACTGAAGTAGCTCTTTTGCCAAAATCAGCATCTCTGAAAAGGATCAACACTAAGAAAAGACACCACAGCGAAAACCCAGGACCAGGACCCCTCTCTGTGCTTCCCACTGCGGACTCGCAGCTGAAACAGAAGAGATGCCAGGGAGACTAAGGTTGCAAGTACAAGGATATATACTAGCAGAAACAAAAAGTAACTCTAGAAATCAAGATGTTTTCCTCCTGTTTAAAACACGCATCCTCTTTCCAGGCACAGACAACACGAAATGTATTGGTGAATTGTTCCAGTGGGGAGCTGCATTTCGTGGATCAGCTCCTTCCCCATCAGGTACCAGAAGGTTGATCTAGCATCCCTGAGGCAACAGCATCATCTGGGTAATAAATAATAATAAAAATAATAATAAATTTGAAGAGCAAGCCTCTGACTGTTCTCTTGGCAGCCCTCCAGCCAGCTAATTTCCTCAGCTGCTCCCATGATAACAATGACACAGACTAATGCAACCTCCGCTCCGCTCGTGCTGCAGAACATCCCCGACGGCGTTTACCATCAGTATGGAGCTCAATGAGATAGGAGGATCTCTCCACGGGGCTCCCGGAATCCTCCAAGTAGATGGCAGGCAGCTCTCTCCACTGCATGGCAGCCGCTGGTTCTCGCAGCCGGGGAGAAGGAGACGAGGCAGATCCCAAGTTCCTCCCTCCCCTCCGAAAGCCGATCCTTGATTTCGCAGCTTCCTCAGGGGAAAGCGACGCACATCAGATTCTCCTCTGCTCGCTGCAGAACTGAACGTTTTCTCCCCTCCCCTCTGAGGAAGGTGGCTCAGACCTCAGTGAAATTTCCCTCTCGCTGTCTGAGCACCGGGGTGTTTCCAAGTGCAAGTTTTAGGAAGGTTTATCTGCGGAACGAAGCGCTTTCGAGCACGAGAGCGATGGTAAAAGCAAAGCTCCGTGTGCTGTGCTCTCTGATTTTGGCATTTAGCAGAACCTGCTCATCAGCAAACACGAGCAGCTAAGGGGAAAGGAGTCAAAAGTGCTGAGTAGTCCCAGCAAGGAATCTCCGGCACAAAAAGAAAACAGACATTTGTGGAGTTCACAGTACAAGGGGCATGACAAAGGAAACGAGCTGAGCTGTTCACGGAGGGCAAAACTTCCTTCTACACTTGTGTAACTTATTCCAGACGTTCCTTGAAAAGAGAGGGAGGGAGGGGAAAAAAAAAAAAGAAAAGAGGGGGGAAAAGAAGAAAAAGCAAAAGCAGCTGGCTGCTTACACAAGGCATCCGGAACGAGACTGCCGGGACTCCAGCATTTCCATTCAGTGCAGCAGAGCATGCTCCTGTGTAAATAGTTTCCATATGTCATCATTACAATAAAAACAAAACAAAAAAAACCACCAAGAAAGAAAGAGAAGGCGCATAAACTTTCCAGAGCCCAAACCTGTCCCTTTGCAAAACAAACTCCCTGCTTAGGGGAAGTCTCCATGGGCTGAGCAAAGAAAGTCCTCTCATTCAGAGGAGCTCATGGCCATGGGGGACAGTGAGGGCAGAGCTGAAAGGGGGATAAGGAACAGAAAACATCCACAGGAACCAGGGCTAAATCACCTTTCCCAGGCAGCTACTACAGGCAATACTGAAATCACTCGGGAATTTCATGGGGTTTGGGGTGTCCACTAGCTTAAATAATAACAATTCAAAAAATTATCCAACAAACTAGTAACCTCCTACAAATTCAAAGAGTTATAAACCAACTCTACAGGGTAGCTCTTACATTTGCCTCAAAGCTCCCCCAGTCTGGCGCTCATTAGCCTGTTTGCCAGATGTTCTGCTTTCTAGATAGCACACACTTTTTATGGCCTTACACTGCAACAGCCTGAGATTCCCTAATTAGCTCCTCGACTGACTCCAGAGCCTTTACTGGGCTTCCCAGGGCTTTACTGGACTTACCAGCTCCCAAAAGGCTGAGAAAGGTTTGGATGCTACTTGCCATCCTGCCCAGATAATTCTTTTTTAGCAAATACATCTGTGATGACAGAACACTGTGTGAAGGCAGGGCAAGTAAATTAATTCAGCAAAAATATTCTTATAGCTAAATCTGTCATTCATATTATTTAGACATCACATGTGGAGTTAATCTAAGATGCAAGTTACTCTAATGAGTTCCACGTGTGAGTAAAACATTTCCCTTGATAGGCAAAAAAAGAAATGCCAGTGACACGTGCCTTTGAAGACAGGACACATCCTCGTTCACGTGGCCTTGCAAGGTCCCTGCAAGTGGAGACACCAAACAAAGCAGTGAGAGAGAAAAGTAAGGAAGGCATTATCTCCTGCAGTTGGGAAAGGTCAAACTGTCCAGGGCACGTGCTCCAGGCAGCTCCAGTCACTGTCCTGGACAGCTGGAAATGTGCTCCCTGAGGCTGTGGTGAGGATGAACAAGGCTGCAGGAGGAGGACAGCATTCATCTGCCAAAGACATCCAGAAGCACTCCTCTCTCCTGGAAAGTCCTCATCAGCTGAAACACATGGAGCACTCGCTACAGAAGATGCAAATCCAGGAAAAAACAAGGTAGATGCCTATCCTTCCCCAGCACAAGCTGTGCAGGCCCCTTCAGTCCCAAAGCCAAGATTTTAGCCAAGTATGCTGGAGTTGTTCCAGCACCAACAATGGCATATTCCCTTCCAAGGGCTGCCATGCCATGTAGCTTCACCTCCAGAGGACTTCTCTTCCCTCCCTGCTCCAGTGTGGCCAGTAAGAAACCGCTCCTTCCCAAGTGCTGAGACATGAACACGTGTGTGTTTGTCTCTTCAAGGCCAGACTCACCTACCCGGGAGAAAAAAAGCTGGAAACTGCCTGGAAAGCACAGCTGGTCTGGCACTTGGCCACACATCTCAGAGGTGAGAGAGGCAGACAGGGAAATCACTGCCTTTGCTGTCTGATTGCCAGTTCAGAGCTGTGCCAACAGGAGCATCACAGGAATGATCCTCGCAGCCCATAATACCCTCGTGCCTGTCCTGTTTCAGGGGGTGTTGGGGGAAGGAATTTAACAGCCACGGGGAAGTCTGAACAGTTTGCTATCTGTTTGTTGCCGAGGAATAAAAGGGCATCTCCAATAGAGAGCAGAGCCAAGCCCTTCTGTTGCAAGAGAAATAATATGCTTTAGAATATTTCAAGCCAGCACAATTGAGTCATGCTCTTCCTTAGAGACAACAGCATAGCAGAAACATACGCAAAGGCCTGGGGGCTCTTTGTCTTACTCTTATTCTCACAGCACTCGCCTGCTGTGAAGCTCAACAAATAAAGTCACTTCAGCTTCCTACTTAACACAGGAAAGTTTTTTAAAAAAAATATGAATGTAGCCACTTCCTGTTAGTGGCATGAGGCGACTCAAGTCAACCATCCTTGGTTTAAGAATCCAGCGAGTTCCTACGGCACCAACACGAGCTCACTTTGTGCTCTCATCACCACACTACAGGGAGCTGAATCCTCGTGAAGGAGGAGCAGATGTCCCTCAGCATGGTAAGTCACATTTTATATATCATTGCCTCTTATCAATCGTGCTGCTGAGCTTCTTATATTGAAGACAGCTTAAGCCCAGCATTGTTTAATTAGAGGACCACTGTATCCTTGCTAACATCTGCACTGCACACATGTAACCCTCCCCGTGCACAAGCTAAACATGATGCCAGAAGAGCTAAAGCATTGTAGGAAATGGGTTTGTCCCAGCAGAAGCCTTGGCTCCAGCCAGCTCTTGCTCTGAGTGAGGCAGAGCCAATTAACCATTTGCTCCACGGCTCGGGAGATGAGCCAAGATGATTCACTTGGACATTCGCTTCCTGCACCACCCTGCTGGGGACAAACAGAGCCATTTGTAAGGAAGAATTAAAAAAAAAGTAAAATCAAAGGCTTCTAAGAAAATAAGGATGAGGATAATTTTACCCATCAATAGCAGCCAAGCTCAGTTGGTTGGAGATCCTCATCTGTGCAGTTCACTGCTTCGCCTCTCCAGGACACCTGTTCTCCTCTGATCTCATCCCTGAGTCACACTGGGACTTGGGTTTGGTTTTTTTTAACTTTTGAAATATTATGTGGAAAGTTTTGACCAGGAACTGTCTGACTGCAGGACAATTCTCTTTCCTGAATGCAGAGCAGCAGGAGGCAGAGGGGCAGGTCCCTCCTTTCATTAATGAGAGACTTCAGTGGCTGAAGATGAACTGATGGAACAGGGCCACTCCTTGACCCACAGAGCTGCATCCTGCAAGAATAACCTTCCCTACCCCCCTACCTCTCACTCCCCAGCTGCTCATGCAAACCATCCCCTGCCTAAGCCCTATTCCACAAAGCTGCTTTTTGACAGCTGTGGGATTAAATCCTCCTGCATGTGAAAGTCTGTGAAATGAGGAGAGCTGGAACCAGGCGCTCCTTCAACACCAGACTGTGTAACACAGGAGTTCCTGCCTCTTAAAAGAGCTGCAAAGTCAAGCCCAAAGCACTTTTAATCAGTAAAACTCTCATAAAAGGAAAGGTTGAATTAGGAAAACATAATTAAGAATCCCACTTGTGTGTTAAGCCAAATTGCTGCCGGTTTCATACCCTTTATTTCTGATCTTAACAAAGGAACCACCGCACCACAAAAACGAGAAGCCAAAGCCACAACAGAAGGATCACCTACAACTTTACATTATCCATGTTTTTAGCATCTAATGTGCTCCATAATCTCATCCGTCCAATTGTATCACGGCAGCAAAGGCTTTACATGCACTGAGATAGAATTATACTATAACTGGAATTAAATATCTGAGTCACTGAGGGGCTCTGTGAAACAAATAATGAATGGAAAAAACAATTGGAAATAGTAAAGTTTTTTGCTGAACCAAACCAAAAAGAAAGAGGAAAAATAGAGACAACTCTGCCTAAGGCTCTGGCTCATGAGAGAAGCCAGACATGAAACACACACACACACAATTCTAATTCATAATTTTGAAGGAAGTAGGGAAATAGACAATATCAGAATCCCTCAGCTATAGCATTTCTTTAGCACATCCTGTTACATGAAGGAATTTCCTCTTTTTGTTCCATAAGGGGAAACCAGTGCCTCCTGCTTTTAACACATTAAAGATCTGCTTTGGCATCAGTAACAACACAATGTCAGCAGTTTAAGAGCACGTTCCTCATTTCAATTCTCCAAAGCAGAGCCTTTGGATTTCCCTGATGCAGTTTGGCAAGATGTTTGATTAAGCCGCAATCTGGCCTTTTAACGAAAGCAGTGTGATGCCAGGTCCAGCTGCCAGTTGCAGCCACCAGCAGCTCTCCAGGGAAGACACAAAGTTAGGAGTGGCAAGCGGAGAGGAAGGGCTTCCCTTATGGGAGAAACCAGAATTAGTTTGGGCAACAAAACTCCTGCAAGGCCACCCAGCCCTGGAGCACAACCAGAATGGAGAAGGCACAGGAAAGGTTTGTGCTTGCCTGGCCTTTTTGCCCCTAAAGAGAGGGATAGCAAGGAAATGCCATCAATTTAAAAGTTAAATAACAAACTCTTAATATCTTACCATGGCAGGCTGAGACCAATTAAAGTTATTTGTTGTGGTAATAATAAGGAGGTAATTGAGCTTTGTAGTGTGAGAACACAACTCTGCCATACCGGTTCTTTGGAAATACAACACTGCCACATCTCCTCTGCCTTGTCACTCCGCCAGGAAAGAGAAGCTGCCAACTTCAGAGGAAGACACATGTAAAGGAACAGGGGAAACCCCAGCCTCTAGTGCTCTGGGACTGTTCTCCATTAATAAAAAAAGACTTCTGCACATTTGGTGGAAAGCGCTGCTGGCAGGAACTGGAGGTTATAATAGCTGGAGAGGAAGGAAGGAGTTAAAACATTAGTTTGACATCTGCAAACCAGCTGCCAGAGGGTTTTCCCTCCACTGGTCCTTACTTGGACTCCTACAACTGTCAGCCAGAACCACACCTTTAGAAAATGAACAACTTCAAAAGTCTTCCAGCGCTGCAGAATCCTCTCCAACCCTTATGAAGTGATTCTACCTCTCCACAACTTACAGCTGGTCACACACACACACACACGTGGTTTGCCTGCATCTCACTGTCCAAGGAGTTTTAATCACTCAGCTCCTCTCTTCACTGTCCCCATGTCCTCAGACTATGGCATCCCCTAAACTGATCAGAAATTGCTTCTTTTTTCCCCTTCCAGACCAGAAACTGGAACACACACAGTTGGCACAGGGACAAAATCTAACCCCTGTGACAGTCTCCACTAATAACATACCTATTCACCAACCAGTCCCCATAACCAGATGGATTTTGAGACCCAAAGCCATCAGCTACACAGCATTGATTTGTACTATTCACTTCCTCAATCAAAATGGCACACAGGTGCCAAAACAAATACCTTCCCCAAACACTGAGTGTCCCTCTCGTTACATCACAAAATTCATCAATGCATGACTTCAGGTTCATATGATGCTCCTTTTTCATAAACACACATATGAAAACCTGCCCTTTAAATTCAGATTTTAGAAGAGTTACTGCTATCTTCCCATTACTTTGCTTGGAAACTTTGGCTGGCTGGCCTGCACTCTCCTGCCTGGTACAAAACACCTTTTGGGGCTGGAAGAAAGTCTCTACCATGGTGATATCCGGATGGCCTCAGTTGCAGCCTTAAGGAACAACCAAAAGTCATCCGCTGATTTTAAATGGTGCCCTTTAGAATCAGCTGTTTAATCTCTGTTTGATTTACTGTGAGAATGGAAGAATAGGCCATACAGTGACCCAGTCATCTGGCTTTTCAACAAATACAGAATCCATATGGTATTTCTTGAGCTTCCCTGTAGCATTAGTGGAGTATTCAACCCTGAACTCCTGACAGGCCAGTACCCCTTAACATGTCTTTTTATTTCTCAATTCCTTTAGAACATGTTTAATTCTACTGGCCACATTTCTCTTTGTGATTTTCCTCCACTCCCACTTTCTATTTCTTCATTGGATATATATTTATCTATGTGTCTTTGCTGTTAGCCAGCCCTGACACGCCCGTGCTGTGACTCCCCAGCTCACCGACCAGCTGATTCCTGTGACGGGAGCACTGCATTGACAAGATGGATTATGCCACAGCTCTTGTGCCTCTTTCCAGGCTCAGGTCCCCTCCAGCCAGGGTGACTGTGACACATAAAAAATGGGCAAGACTGGAAATATTGCACTGGCCAAAACTGCCCTTACCCTCTTCCTCCAGAGCTCATGCCTACAGCCAGCGACCACGAAAGCGTGAGCTGCAGAGGTTGGCATCCCTTCCTTCCTCCTCCCACAGCTGGTTATCCCAGCCAGCTCACCAACCCAATCTGACCCTGGGGAGTCTTCACTGCTCCCAGTTCAGGACTGATGGCTTAGTCTTAATTCTACAGGCATTTCTTGGTTTGGGTAACAAAGAGCAGGAAGGTATTTGTGTGTTCCAGAGACATTTGTTAACCACATTGCTTTTTGTGCCATAAACTTTCCCAAATCCACTGGGGATAGTGAAAGTGTTCTCAGAAAAACAGTTTTAGTTGCAATAAAACACAGGTGATCAGATATTCCCAGGTGACAACACAGACATTCACATATTATAGAGAAAATGCAAGAGCAGTTAAGGTGTCCAGCTCCACAGAACTCGAGGTTTTAACACAGCTGTGCAGAGACATACATCCCAAATTTTATTCCCCCACACAAGCAGGAAAAGAAAAGCCTTTTGTTCCAAACAGACACCACCAGATCATGACTGTAAAAGCAGCTTTAAACCCCCACAGTACGATTCAAATCACAGCAGTCTTTTCTTGTCATCCTCAGGATGCTCCACCAACCCCACAGTGCTGCGGTGGATCAACACCAACACACCTTCCCTGCCTCCCTCCCTCCCAGATGAGGGACAGGTGCACGAGCTTCCAGCGGAACAGCTCACCAGGAGCAGATGGATGAAACCCTAAAGCTGCTCCTGCAGCTCTCCACAAAGAAAGCAGCCATGTAAAAACCAGGCTTCTTCTCCACATGCAAAAAGCAATTATGCTAAAGACACAGGGAGAGCCCTGCGAGGTCCAGATCAAAACCCAGAGACTTGGGAGGCGAGAGAAAGACCGATCAAATTCACCGCACTTTTTCCCAGCTTAAGGATCAGAAATGGAGCGTTCTGGCTCATAAATTCTACTTCCAGCAAATTCAAGCTTAAATCCCCTGAAGGCAATAAGGAAAAGGCAATCAACAACAACTCTAACCACTTCACAGATGCTCCTGTTTAGTTTATACAGCACTTCTTACAGCATTCAAATGGGTAAAATGGGATTTCAACGCAGGGGGGCTGACGGCAGCAGGCAGGATTCCACGGTGAAGATACCAAGGGCAAAGGAAGTTCTGAGAAGCATCATATTGGTTATGATGAGTGAACTCAGCGTGCTCAGCCTTTGCTCATTTTAATCTGCCAGTAAGCAAGCTTGGCTAACCCGAACATCCTGCATCTACGGTGCCTTAAAAAGCCACGGGAATCACAAAAATGAGGGGGAAAACGAACAAACTGATGCATTCCCTGGGAAGCCATGAAAAAACTAATCACTATTTGTTTCCAACTGTTGTTCCGCTTCCTGAGCCAAATGTTCCCAAGTCAGCTGTGGTGGCTGAGGAGTGACCGGTTAGAGCTGGAAAGTGGTCGATTTAAAATTGCAGCTCGAACACTTTCAGACTCCTTAACATCTTTTATAGTTCCAGGACCACCTGTTCAAAAAGCAGAGCCCTCCGATGCCGTGGCACGTGTCCTTATCCCGCATCTTCCAGTGAGAGAGAAAACACTGAGAAGAGCCTGTTCTGCCCTCATCCCAAAAAGATGAGCTCTGTGCTGGAAAAGAGACACACAAAGCAGTAAGGTCATCACTCCTGTCTCCAGGAAGACAGTGAGAAGCTTCCAGACTCCTTGGTCCACTCTACAGCATCCTCCTTAATTTACAGTGAACATGCAGGCAAAGATGATCATCCCCAGTGCTCCGGGAGACAACGAATGAGAAAGAACCATTTGACTCCTGGATAATGGAACACTAACCCAAGTCTTCTCTACCTTGTAGACGCTGTTACCAGCTCAGATTTGAACAGCATGGGGCATTCAGGATGAAATCACTAGGAATTTTTTTTTTCTTCACTGCATGAAAGAGTCAACAGTGCAGAGATTCTGTTTGACAGAGCATCCTACTGTGAGACACACAATGTGTGCATTGTGCAAACCGCTCTCCTGCGGAGCTCAGAAAACAAGGAAGGCTTGGAAAAAATACCCCACGATATCTGCAGCCCGTGATACCTCCTGGTACTTTACAGGGCTCATGGCTCTTGTCTATAGGCAGCAGGTTCACAGAGCCACGGTGAGAATGTCTCCAGACAAATGCGTTTGAGGTTTGGACAATGCAGTGCTGTTTCTTGTGAATGAAAAGTACCAGCTCTACCCTCTCAGGCAACTATTCAAGCAAAGCCCTGCCCTAAAACCTGAAATCTCAGGACAAGTGAGATTCCAGAGGATGGCAGGGAGCAGAAACACACTTTTCACTATTTCTTATATCATAGCAAAAGATATTCAATGTCTCCTAAAAAGCAGCATTTCCCTCCTTGCTCTGTATTTACAGGGCTCATCACCCAGGGAAATGAATTGTACTGAAGGGGAAAACAATAATCTCCTTATGTTTAGGGTGTTCATTCCCCTTTCCAAGATTTTCAGCCCTCACTCATCTCGGAGGCAATTTTGCTTCGCTTTGCTTCCTTAGAACATTCATTATAAGTCATCTAGGCCAGGAAAGGATTAGAGAAGCCCTGGCAGAAGTTGCAGAATGCGAGGCTCTTAAGTTGGAGAAATGAGACTTTCAGAGGCATAAACAACAATCCAGCACGAAACTACCACTCGTGCTCTGGAAAAAATTCCCTTCTATATGTAAATTTTAAGCAGGTATATATTATGAAAAACAAATCATGCACAGCCATGCAAAAGAGCAACTCTTCAGAGCAAAGGAATGAAGCCTACCTGTCTGTCCACTTCCACAGCAGGTGTAATTGGCACTTTCCAGGTGAGACTGTTGCCCAGAGTGACATCAACTGACCTACCCCAGGTATGAGGAGGAGCTGCTCCAACAGCAGAACCAGACTGCTTCCCAAAAAGACATCCCAGACCTGTGCTCTGGCCATGCCTCACCTCTAAAGGCAGCAGCAGAAGCACTGCTGCTGGAACTAATTAAAGGCAAATCAGGAGAAGTAGGGGCCATGACGTGAGAAAATATCTTGCACAGAGTCCAAGAAAGCCACCAGATAATCCAAAAGGCTGTTTAAGAGCTTGGCTGTCGGAAATCTCGGGATCTGCCAGGTCCATTGCAAGCAGTTGCTTGTTCCCTCATCCCCTATTTCCTCACATTAATTAACTACAGCATTTCGTGCCCAGTGCCCCAGTCCAAATAACCATCTTCAAAATCCTTACTTCCACACAAGGATCAGAACCTACAGATCCTGAAGGATTTATTAAATCTGCCAGATGGCTGGCATTTAAAATGCCTCTTTCCCTCCAAAGGTAGCAAAGCCAGAATGCTTCCACAGCAGCTAAAGTGTGCTTCAAGAAGCACAGCTACTAAGACTTTGTGTGGTTGCAGCATTTTCCCAAAGGTCTGGTTCTCTGTTCCCTCAGCCCATTAGGATTGTACATGTTTTACACCTGCAAACCTCTTTCATCCATGGATAGCACTAAAGGAAGCAGCAGTAGTGAGAAGGCAACTGAGATGTCTGAAGAGCAGGGACTCAGGGACTTTTGACATGGGCCCGTAGTGACAGAACAAGGGGGAAATGGTTTCCCTCTGCCAGAGGAGAGGGTTAGATGGGATATTGGGAAGAAATTCTTCCCTGTGAGGGTGGGGAGGCCCTGGCACAGGTTGCCCAGAGAAGCTGTGGCTGCCCCATCCCTGGGAGTGTCCAAGGCCAGGTTGGAACAACGTGGGACAGTGGAAGGTGTCCCTGCCCATTGCAGGGGATGGAACAAGATAAGCTTTAAGGTCCCTTCCAACTTAAACCATTTCATGATTTTCTGAGGTGATTCCATGACCAGGTGAGCTGAAGCTGTGGACTGCATGGACAGATTTGCTCTCGCTGCTGATACAAATGTGTTCTGGAACCAGATTCAACACAGAAGAGATCTGTATCACTTCAGGTTGCATTGCTTACCAACCACATAAAAATCCAGGTGGTTCACATGCCTCAAAACAACATTAACTGCCTCAAATCCCGGGCCACTCCCCAAAGCAACTGTCCACCTGAGGATTAGTAAAAGAATTTTATTTAAAAAAAAGACAAGTTTGGTGTATATAACTTCCATTACTGCTGTAATTAGACTCTGTGTTCAGGATCATCACACGAGTCTCCCCCAGGCAATTCCAAAAAGCTTTGCTGGAAGTCCCTTCACACATTCCACCAGGGAACTGTGCAAGGCCAGAGGTTCCCCCTCCAGCACTCTGGGGAGCACAGCACACAGCCTGTTCTACAGGCACAATCCACAGTCTCTGGGCCTTCCTTACCCACATTCCTCACCAAGCACACCTAGACCATCCCCTCCAGCCTCACCAACAGAGAAATCTCATTTTCTTTGCACCTTTTGGGCCACCTGCTCCTTCCAAGCAGTGACAGGCACAGGGTCACATATGTCAACAATCCTCCTTCTACCCAAAAGGCCAGGCTGGCTCTAGTTTTCCTGACAATTTACTCTTCAGGCAGCAGAAAGTGAGATTGCAAAGGCTCACCTGAAACCCCACCCAAAGTTGTAACTTCCCATTTTCCAACAATCCTTCTAGAAGACATCACTCTTGGCTGTTGCAGTTGCTCTCTCGCCCCCAATAATTAATTTTTCCCTCAAAGGCAGATGCAGTTGCTTTCTTGCAAAAACCCAGAGTTGAAAGATGACTTCTTCCCCCTGACATCACTCACTGTGTAGGAAAACAGACGACATCCCATTGTTCCCTGTACAACACTCAGAGCTGTACTTTCTGCTCTGAATATACTGAAACTCCACTTGAGCCTACAGCAATTTCCATGCAGGAGGCAAAGGAGAGTCTTGTATCTGATCTAATACAGGATAAATCAATGTGCACTCATTTATTGCTTACATAGTTCCCATTAGCTCAAGGAGAAACACTGTGCCACAGTTTCAAGGCTATCCACGCTGCCTTTGTAGATGGAAAACAGACATTGCACTTGGAGATTATTTTGAGAACTCTGAACACTTCCCAGGAGTTCGGGTGAGGGATGGGAAATCACTCAATGCTGGCAGGTTCTCATCATTCTCGGGACACGATTTTGGGAAAGGCCATATGAGGATGGCATGTCCCTTTTTGCCTTCTACAGAAATTCCACCTCGTATTAGTCATTCACCTCAGGGAGGTGCCGAGTGGGTTTAATTAGAGCCCGTACAGCACTCAGAGATCCTCAGATAAGATGCACCAGGGAAGGGCAGCGTCACAGTCATTAGTGTGGATTCAGGTGATGAAAGAGCTTCTCCCTGTCTCCTTCAGCTGCTGGAGCTTGAAAGAAAAATTACCCAGTGCCACGTTTCCACACAGGGTAGTCAGAAAACCACCAGTACCACAGGGACCACGTTTTTCTGGATGTGGTCTGAATTCCTGTCAACTTTGCAAGGTTCTGACCCTTTGTGGTGGCTGCAAACGGGAGCTCCCTGGAAGGGAGCAGCACAAGCCAAGCAAGGCAGAGGTTTAACATTCCTCCCCACAGAAGTATTTTCTCTCATTAAGTGCTTAAGAGCTGGATTATTTGGGAGATTAATTTTTGCAGTTGGACATTTTCTTTAAGAATGTAATTTTCCACACGATTTTCTCCTTTAGCTTTCTTCTATTCTATGCCCAAGCCATTCACTTACCCAGTACTTTTTTACATCTGCTACTGCTTTTGGAAAACCCTGTTTCTATTTATCTCAACCCAACAACCTGTCTGCACTTCCAGACAATCAACACCAAGAGTCCAAAACTATCAATCCATTTATCCAAGGACACGATTGTAACAAAGCCACACCACAGATAGAGGGTTTTTTTCTTTTAAAAGCACAAGATGTTGTTTAAAATCACAAGAGCTGATACACTGAACCACAGGTACACAGCACTGAGGGAGACTTGTGACAGGCTGGAAAATGGATTAAAACTTTGAGAGGTTCATGGACACCGGAATACAAAACAAGAGTGAAAATTATTATCAACCTCAAACGTGATTTAACAAAGGGCAGTTGGAGCCACTTTGGTGTCACCTGGAAGAGGATAGGCCCTTCACTGCAAACACTCCCAGCCTGTTCTGGGGACACAATGAAATAATGGGTTTGTGTTTAACCTGCCACTGAATCCCTTGGAGCTGATGGTCGGGCACAGTAATGAGTGAGCTGTTGCCCTAAATTCTGGCTGAATATTCTGTGATGAGAGTTGAGGCAAAAGGAAGACAAAACCAGAAGGAAACAGCCCCCTGACCTTCCCTGTCCCCCCTGTCCTCATCGTCTCCCTGGCAGGCTCTCCCTCTTCTGACAAGGACTTCTCACACTCTCTTTTTCCCTGGAAAAGCCAAGTTTCTGACTAAAAACATGACATTGCACAGTTCTGTAATGCCATTTCAGCCCTCAGCAGTGGGAACACATTTGATTCCTCCCAGCCTCCACGAGACACAACTTTTGTGCATTTCACAGCAGATTTCCCATGCAGCCAAAGGGGAAAAGCAGGACTACACGTCCTGGTTTTCAAACAAGCTTATTTTACCAGTGATGGTGTCAGTGTGTTCACTCGCTCATTTAAGCTTCCCGCCTCTCAGAGATAAACGTGCCTTTCAAGTTGTTGATGCCAGCCTCTAATCCTTCATCCCTCCCTGACTTCAGAAGGCTCCTTCTGTATCACTTCCATAGAATAAGCTTCATATTTTTGCAGCAAATCCGACTTTAACAGCGATTAAAACATAGAGCAAAATAAGAGACATTTCATTTGGAGAATCGCAGGAAATGAATTCTCGGAAACCACACAGGAATCTTTATAAGAAGCACAAAATTGGTCCCTAAACAACTTCCCTGTATTTCAAGGGAAGCAGATTGTGGAGTTTTTTTACTTATTAATACATTCATTCTCACGCCTGTGCTTTAACACCCAACTTCTTCTTTGAAGGGATGGGATGCGGGGGCAACAAAGAGAGAAGAGCAATTAAAATTAGTCACAAGAAATCCTATAAATACACCAGTGGACAGAGGAAGAATTCTCTCTCCTATTGAACTTAAAAATAGACAGCTAAACTTTAGAAGACCAACAGATGGGATGGAGCAAGGATGCAGCAGAGTCTAGAGAAAGTGTATTGCAGGGGTGGGTGATGAGGGGGAGGAGGAATCCTTGCTGTCCAAAGCTAACTCCTGCCTTGGGAAGTCAAGAAGGAGCAGATTAAGGGAACACATCTGATTGCATGAGGAATCAAATCTGAGGCACAGAGGGATAATGTGGAAAAAGGGATGCCAGGCCAGGAAACTATTTATTTGTTACAAATGTTCAGCTGGTGGCAGCGGAGGCTGGAATAGGATCACAAGACCCGTGCACGCACCTGCAATGTCAACTGGAAGTCACAGGGATGTGTTGAACAAAACTCAGACACACTCAGTGAGATGTAACACAAACGAGAAACCCACAGAACAGGCTCAGCCACATCTCTGTCCCTGTCCAACCTGCTGCAGGACAATGGCTTTAATGAAGATACACCAAGGAGAAAGCAAAGCTTCTGAGCGATAGTGGCTTTTGTTGCCTCCTCCCAATGCCCACAGGCTGGCTCTGCCCCACTAAACACCTGCGGCTAACACAAGCATGAATATATTGTCTGAAAGTGTTCCAGGTTCTTTGATAAGAACTCAATGAAAATGATCAACCTGTATCACTTTTCTTATTGGAAAAATGAGAATGTAAACTGTAAATAGACAAACTAGCAGTTGCAAAGGGCAGATGTTTATAGTGATAGTAAAATACCACATGAGATAACTGCAGTGGGACAGTGCCAAGGGAAGGACTCACTCTGGGACAACATGCAGTGAAGGAGAGTTGGGCTTATGGTCACAGATTACTCCATGGAAACAAGAAAATGTGTGTTAGAAACAGCACTGGTAGGGCCTGTCCAGCCCACTCGGTGCCACACGGAGCTGTGAGCAACCAGGCAACACAACAAGCAACCTCCTGATGTGGTTTTCTCAGGCAGCACCGTGATGCTGAGTGACAACTCTGAGAGCTCCAAGCCCTGGCAAGCACCAGGTAAAGCAGCCACCACAAAGAGACAAACATCGCAGGAGGAGGGAACGACAAAGGGATCTTACTTTCGTTGGGCAGCTCCTCCTGATCCAGGTCATCCAGAGGGGCTGAGGCAGTGCTCCCACTGTCTTCCAGGGTGAGGATGAGGGGAACGTCATCGTCCATGCTCACAGCCATCCCGTCCCTTCAGAGGCTCCTGCTCCAGGAGCTTTAAAGAACACCTTCCACAGTTCCACTTGTGAAACGCTTGTGTCAGACCCTCTCCGCGGCAAGTCCTCCGTCGGGGCTGCCTCCCGGGCACACGGAGGGAACAGCACACGCGCCCATGGCTCCACAAGCGATCGAGTTATTTGCCTTCCAAAAGCAGCGCAAGACACTCGATGTATTTATGCCCAAGCGCGGTCGGGGCCGCCTGTGGCAGGCGGTGCAGGGCTCGCAGCACGGCGGGGACGCTGCAGGGAACGCTGCCGGGCAAACTCCTCAGCCCCGGGCACAGGGAGCAGCGGGCGCGACGCATCCGGAGCCAGCATGGTGCTAAGTGTCACCGCCACACATGGCCCTGTCCCCCGGCGAGCACAAACAGGCGGCGAGGGCAGAGCGGCAGCACCGGGGCCGCTCCGAGTCCGCACACATCAAGTTCCCGTAGGGGATTTTTAACTGCGCGATGCCACAAGGTCACGGGTTTCTCTGAAAGGAGATGGGAAAGGAAAGTCAAGCAGGGCCAGGACAACGCCACGGGGACGATCCGCAGCCGCCGTCCCTGTCCCGAGAGAGGGACACCGGCACGGGGCTGTCACCGCGCTGGGGAACTCGGCCCGGCCGCCTCCCCGCGCTGCCCCCCGGGCCCACCGCCCCGCTCAAGGGGTGAGCCGGCCCCTCTCNGAGCGGATCCGCATTATTGCAGCCCCGTCCTCCCATCACTCACCTCGCCTCGCCATTGGGCAGCGGTGCTGCCTCTCAACCGGGCGCGGATGCTGATTGGCCCGAACTGGTGGGGGCGGGCTCTCCGGGACGGCAGCGCGGGCTACCATTGGCTGTGCTGAGGCCCCGCCCCCAGGGTCAGGGGGAGAGGAGCAGTCGCCGGGCAACGGCGAGACGCGAGTGGGAACGGCCGGGACCCCCTGAGGGGAACAGGGCCGGGACCCCCTGAGGGGAGCGGGGCCGGGACCCCCTGAGGGGAGCGGGGCCGGGACCCCCTGAGGGGAACAGGGCCGGGACCCCCTCCCGGCTCCTCCCGGCCCCTCCTGCCCCGCTCCTCGGCTGGGCCATCCCCTTCTCCCTGCTCCAGGACGAGACGTTCCTGTCCCCAGGCCCCGCTGCCTGCAGAGATCAGTCCGGCCCTGAGGGCAGCCCAGCCCAGCCCCAGCGAAATAAGAGCAGCCGCCTGAGTCAGCCCTCTGTACCAACAACTCTCAGCCGAGCTGAGCGACAGTGACACTGGACAGGGTGGATCTGAGCTGGGAAACAAATAAACATTTCCTCCACCTCATTTTATTCACATTTAACGATGGTTTAACGATGGGGCACGGCAGCAGTAACAGAGCAGCTTTTGCTCATGCCGAGCTCCACAGCCCTGGCAGAACCAGAGGACAAGGCAGCACTAAAGCACCAATGTGAGCGAGAACCACAGAACAAAATGAAACCCATTTATATTTAACATCATCCTGGTGGTGTAAATTGCGAGGAAGTGCCAGTTCTGATCTCCTGGAAGCCCTGGGTGACACCCTGGGCAAGCGCGAGACAGGAAAGTGTGTGGCTGATGTGATGGGCTCTGGCTTTCCCTGCTGATTCCTTGGAGCCTGAACACACCAGTGGAAGCAAACTGGCCATCCCTGGCCACCATAAACTGGTTTTTCAGATAAAATGTCTCTTCATTTTAAGAGGCTTTCAAGGACTCCAGCTCTCCAATGTTGTACTGGTTCAGTTCCCTGCTGTTCAGATTTCAGGGCAGTTATTCCTGATGACTTGTCTCACTGGATCCAACACACCCACCTGCTGCCAGGGATCAGTGTTCCTGCTTGTGTGTCAATCCTCCACCCTCTTGTCTCCATCTAGTGTCCAAACCACACTCGGATTCTCTCCCAGCCCAGTGAGTCCCGCAGGCTTCACAGCTGCACTTCACTGTGCCCACATCCAAAATTAAAGTGAGCAGGCTCAGATTCACCCCCAACTCCTCCTCTGAGAAGTCTCCAATTGCTGTTCCATGTCCCTCCAGTTTCTACCCAGTTGGAGCAGAGCTGCTGAACTGCCGTGATGGGAAGTGTAGGGAAAGATCCATGAGCTTGGAGCTAATCCCAAGGAACCTCACTCAACTTCTCAGGTGTTAACAAGATCAGGTTATTCTTGCTTCCTCTCTGGCTGGAGCAGCAGGCCCTGGGAATGCTGGCTCCCCTCACCCTGGTTCAGCAGCCAGGAGGAATTCTTCTGAGGTCTGGGATAGCTGACAGGACCCCTTGGGAGGAATCTGCTGAAGGCCCTCGAGCTCGCAGGAACTGACATCTGCTGCCTTGCCAGGCTGAGCCAGAGGCACTTTGTGCTGTCTGCACCCAGGAGAGGGCTTGTCCCAATGGAGAAACACATTTCTACTACTACTGCTCCTGGATACAGCAGGAGAACGAATGGGATGGGAGGGACACGGCCATGACCTGTGCTACCACCCACATCCAGAAAAGCTGCCTGTTCCAGACATTCCTCACACCAGAGACAAAGAAAAAGAGAAGGGGCAAGAAGGCCAAAAAATAAGCACAAAATCCAGGCAGGGCAGGCTCCTGGCTGGCTCCAGCTCCACGTGCTGGAGTGCGTCAAGGCTCAACTTTGCTACTGCTCAAGGTGCAATAAAACCATTTCTGGAGGCAGAATGATGCTCCTAACCTGGCTCAGTGTGCCCTTGGGGTGTATCTGAGCGTTTCCAAACTCCCAGGACTCTCCTATATTCCCTGAGCTCATGGGCTCCTGACCACAGCCTCCGTCCCCAGGGAGCAGCGACTGCAAACCCCAAGTCACTCAGCCCATGTCCTTTATCAGCCTCCCTGCCCATATTCCTACAGACCAAGATGCTCTTTCCCACCTCAGGGATGGGAATTGAGGAGCTGCTTTGCTCAGTCTCTGCCCAGATGGCTCAGCAGCATCGCACAGACCAAACATGAGGTCCCAAATTTATCTTGGATCGTTTATTTGGTGACAGCACAGCATTGCTGTGAACAACCCTCAGCACAAGCCATAGGGTTACGTGTCCACTCAGCACTTCCTCATCACCATGAGCTGCCGAAATCCCTGTGGCAGATTGTCACAAACCCCATCCAGCCTGGGGCCACCCCACTTGCCAGCAGGATGCAAGGTGATAACATTCCTCACCTCTGAGCTTGTCCTTCCTTCTCCTGCCTTGCCAAAGGAGACCATAAAGCATCGATGACACGGAGCAAGGACAGCAGGGGGACATCAGGAGATGTCCTGTGCATGGAGGCAGAGGGAATGGGGCTCATTCCTGGAGAAGAGAACATTTTGGTGGGGCTGAGATCAGCCTCCCAGTACCTGCAAGAGGAGGTGACCACGAGGGTTGGGCCAAGCTTTGCGCTTGTCTGCAGAATGAGAGAACAGACAAAATCAAACAACAAAGACTGACTGGAAAAGGGAAAGTTTCTGCCTCAAGGACAGTGGAGCAGTGGGAGTGGGGCCAGAGAGGCTGTGCAGCCTCTACCCTTGGGGGTTTCCAGCACCTGACTGGAAAAAGCCCAAATCTCACCTGCCTCGAGCAGGAAGGTCGGAGTGAGAATCTCCTGCATTCCTGTGAACACAAGCAATCCTGTGACTGCACACGACAGGCAGGACAGAGCAGGACTCCTCTCCCCAGAACTGGTCAGCAAAGGTCCTCTTTGGGACCCTCGGACCTCAACTGTCCCCACCAGCCCCACCTGGCACCCTCACCCCAGTGGCACCCCGTGTTCCCTCTGTTAGGAGCTCCCCCAAGCTCAGGCCCTGCCTGTCCCTGCTGAGCTAGGCTGTCATGGTACCTGTGCCTGGTCCTTCTCCTGGACAGCCCTGGACTCTGCTGTGGGCACTTGTGTTTCCTGCTGCTCCAACAGCCCACTTGGATTTCCCAAACAGGAAGAATCTGATGTGTTACTGCACCTCTTCTGATGACCACTGGACATCAAGGGAAGCAGGTGTTCCCACCAAGGCTGTCCTGCTCTGGGGCTGTGCCCTGCACAGGGGTAACCTTTGGCTCCTGGCTTGTCCTCCAGCATGGAACGTCTCTGTCCTTCCTTTTGTGCCATGGAAAAGCCCAGGGTGCTCACAGACTGATTCACTGGGAGGTCTCAGGTTAAGGCCATATGTACATCCAGACAGACATTTGGCATCACTTCCAGGGGGGCCGGGGTTTGCAGCCACCCACTGCTTTGGCATTCCTGGCCACAGGAGGTCCTGACACACTTTGGGACCGAGCCCTCATCAGAGGGCCTCGGGGGGCGGCGGGTGTTGTCGGAGCACTCTGATTTTTCCACCTTTCTGTCCCCAGGTTGTCTGGAGCCAGGCGGAGCCCGTTCAACGGGGTGCTCAGCCGGCTGATGGACTGGGAACGTCCTCTGCCAGGAGCAGCTCGGGCTCCCGAGCAAGTGTCGGGACACTCCCAGGCACAGGACTCGCCCTTGGGGGCAGGCTCCGAGCCCGCCGTGTCCGGAGGAGCAGAGGCCGGTGGGTGGACGGCTCTGAGGGGTGTCCCCTTGGAGCGGGGAGAGAGGCCGGGCTGGTTTCAGGGGGCGGGCGGGGGGCTCCAGAGCAGCATGTGGAGCTTGGCGATGTCTTCCTTCCCCATCCTCGGAGCTGCCCGGGCGGGGCCCTGGGGCTTGGCACCGAACAGCGACTCGTCGCAGAAGGACGGAGCGTGGCTTCGGGACCTTGGAGGGCGACAAGCGGAGACACACGCGTCTGTCACAGCGGCAGCACCGGGATCCCACCGCTGGAGGGGAGGGAATCACGGAGTGGGAGGCTGAGACCCACGGGACCCTCCCGCGAACAGCCCGGGATGGGGGAGCCGAGGGGCTCCACGGGGCGCCCCGGGGGGAAGGACGCGTAGTGAGCCCCGAACCCCGGGACAGCGGGCCGGGGGCAGCGCCCCGNCCGCCCCTTCCGGGCCCGCCCCCGACACGTGGTTCCGCCGGTACCGACATGGCGCCGCCGCGCGCCCGCCGCCAGCCCCGGGGAGCGCCGGTACGGGGGGAACGGGAGGGGAACGGGGAGAGCCCCGGGGGAGTGCCCGGCCCCCATGTGCCAGTGTCCCCACTGCGCCCGGTGCTGACTGTGCCCCGTACCCGTGTGCCCAGTTCCCGTGCGCCAGCGAGCCCAGTACCAAGGTCCCGAGTACCAGGGCCCCGGTACCGGTGTCCTCAGCGCTAATGTCCCCAGTGCCGGTATCCCTGGCACCCACGGTCCCCAGCACGGATGTCCCTGCCTGCCATGCCAGCGGTGCAGAGCTGTGACACCGATCACCACGGCTGTGCCCTCGCTGTCCCCAGGTCCCCGCGCCCGCCCTGCCCGCCTTCCCCAGCGCCGCCAAGGAGGACGAGGACGATGGCGCCGATGCCGAGCTGGACACTCAGGCCATGGTGCGGGCCCAGAACCAGAAGAAGAAGAAATCCGGGGGCTTCCAGTCCATGGGTGCGTGTGGGGTAGGGGACAGCTGTCCCTAAGGGCAGGGACTGTCCCCTTCTCCCCATGCCCCTTCACCTGTCCCTGTCCCCACAGGCCTCAGCTACCCCGTCTTCAAGGGCATCATGAAGAAGGGCTACAAGGTGCCCACTCCCATCCAGAGGAAGGTGAGTGTGGGGGGTGCTGGGTCCCCACCCGAGGCTGCTGGTGGGACAGTGACAGTGACAGCGAGGGCGGTGTCTCGCAGACCATCCCCCCCATCCTGCGCGGCCGGGACGTGGTGGCCATGGCACGGACGGGCAGTGGGAAGACGGCCTGTTTCCTCATCCCCATGTTCGAGAGGCTGAAGGCGCCCAGCCAGGCCGGGGCCCGCGCCCTCATCCTCTCACCCACCCGGGAGCTGGCCCTGCAGACCCTCAAGTTCACCAAGGAGGTACAGGGGACAGTGGGGGAGAGTGGGGACAATGGCTTTGGTTTTACATCCTACCAACATGTTTCTTTCTCACCCCTAAGCTGGGCAAGTTCACTGGCTTGAAGACAGCCCTGATCCTGGGAGGAGACAAGTAAGCTGCCCCTATGTCCCCACCAGTCCCTGCTTCCCCGAGCCTTCCAAAAACCTGGCGAGGGGCTGAGCTGTGCCATGGCACTCCAGCCTCTCTCCCTTCTCTCACAGGATGGAGGACCAATTCGCTGCCCTGCACGAAAACCCGGACATGTGAGTGGGGCACAGGAGGGAACCCACTGGGAAATGGCCCCTGGGAGCCATCCACTGTCTAGGGACATCACCGAAGTTTCGAGCCAGTGTGCCTGGTGGATATATCCTGGTGTTCCCTTGAAGCATCTTCCTGTGGGACAAGGGAGTTTCTATTGGGCCTTCTTTCAGTTGGATTTGGGATCTGCTCCCAGGATGGGGTGGGGACACCGTCCTCCCACTTGGTCCTGTCACCACCTCTCTCTCCACAGAATCATTGCCACCCCTGGGCGCCTGGTGCACGTGGCAGTGGAGATGAAGCTGAAGCTGCACACCGTGGAGTACGTGGTGTTTGATGAGGCTGACAGGTCAGCAGGGCACAAGGGGGTCCCTGGGGCTGGCAGTGTCCTCACATGTGTCCCCGCACATGGGGTGAGGTGCTCAGGGGGTGGCAGAGAGGAACCTGCCATGTGCCATGTCCCCTCCCCTGCAGGCTCTTCGAGATGGGCTTTGCTGAGCAGCTCCAGGAGATCATTGCCCGGCTCCCAGACTGTCACCAGACCGTCCTCTTCTCTGCCACACTGCCTAAGCTGCTCGTTGAGTTTGCCCGGGCTGGTGAGGAGCAGGGGCAGGTGGTACTGGGGGAGCTTGGGGACAGGGACGTGTTGGTCCTGCATCCGGGCTGAGCCCAGCACTGGGAAAACTGAGCTGGATTAACACTGGGCCAAGCTGTCCCTGAGTGCCTCAGTGGAGCTGGTCCCAGTAGCACATCCCACATGTGACCCATGTCCTGCGTGTCACCACATCCCACAGGCCTCACTGAGCCCATGCTGATCCGCCTGGACGTGGAGTCCAAGCTGAGTGAGCAGCTCAAGGTGAGATAAGCTGGGGAGGCTCGAGTCAGGCTTTGTGCCCCCCCAGCCCCTGTCAGCCACCTGCTCCTGAGGAGGGGACAAGGGGTGGCAGTGCTGGTGCAGGGGCACACAGGCTGAGCTCTGCCCTCCCGGTGCAGCTGGCATTCTTCCACGTGCGCGGGGACGACAAACCAGCCGTGCTGCTCCACCTGCTCCGCAACGTGGTGAAGCCCCAGGACCAGACCGTCGTCTTCGTGGCCACCAAGCACCATACTGAGTATCTGAAGGAGGTAAGTGCCATTTGGAGTTGCCCAGCATGTATTCCTGGGAGAGCTTAGGATGCCTTTCCAGCATTTTGTAGCTGTGGCACATCCCTGCTGGAATCTCTCTCTTTTGCTGGGTTGAGGAAGAAATCCCAGTATATGTGATCATGGAGGTGCTGCAACCACACACTCCTTGGAGAGAGGGAGGAGCACAGTGGGATTTGGGTCTGAGTGGGCACCCTGGAGTTCCAGGGTTGTCCCTATGTGTTGCCTGAAGGCACATGCCTGAGTGGGATCTGATCTCTCCTCTTCCCTCCCCAGCTGCTGACGGCGCAGGGCATCCGCTGCACCCACATCTACAGCTCTCTGGACCAGACTGCCCGCAAGATCAACATTGCCAAGTTCTCCCAGGGCAAGTGCCCGGTGCTGCTGGTCACCGACGTGGCCGCCCGTGGGCTCGACATCCCCATGCTGGACAACGTCATCAACTTCAGCTTCCCCGCCAAGGCCAAGCTGTTCCTGCATCGTGTTGGTGGGTGCTTTGCCCCACACGGGGGTCCCTCAGGGTGACAGGGAGGGTGTGAATGGGCTGTCCCTTGTTTTCCCCATCACTGTGGCTTTTTGGGCTGGTACTGGTGCCTCCTGGCTTGGTGGTGGTATCTTTGCAGCCAGAGGTTGCTGTGTTGAGACATTAGGACAGACTGGGGACAAAGCAGTGCCAAGAGAGTCCCTGATGTCCCAGCTGGACTGTGGGGACTCTTGGGGGCAGGGCTAGCACATTCATTTTAGGATGGCACCACGGTGGGCTCCCCTTTGCCCCTTCCCCAGCCATCCACAGCCCCTTGCCACCCATGTCCTTATGGTAAATGTCACACGTGTGGGCTCCCAGGGACACCAGTGAGTGCCTGCTTGGCTGAGGGTGGGGTGGGCTGGCCTGGGGTCTGGTTTCCCACTCTCCTCCCACCCTTGCCAGGTCGTGTGGCCCGAGCTGGCCGGAGTGGCACTGCCTACTCCCTGGTGGCTCCTGATGAGATGCCCTATGTCTTCGACCTGCACCTCTTCCTCGGCCGCCCCCTCGTCCTCGCTGGAGCCCAGGAGATGCCCGCGGGTGAGGCAGGCAGTGGGGTGGCTGCATGGCCAAGCTGGGACAAGGGCCATGGGACCACTGGGGCGTTGCCCTTGGCCAGTTCTGGAGCTTGAGGTCCTGTGGCTGGTGCTTGTACAGAGGGGAGATGGGGAAAATGGGGTGTCAAGAGTGATTGAACACTAATGAGCTCACTGGGGCTGTGAGCTTTGCACTGATAAATCCAGGGTGAGTGCTGGAGAGGTGACACGGTGTCCCCTGGGCTGCAGATGCCGGTGGGGTCCTGGGCCGTGTGCCCCAGAGCCTGGTGGATGACGAGGAGTGCCTGCTGCTGACAGACCACGAGGGCTCACTGGAGCTGCGCAGCCTGCGCCGCGTCGCTGACAACGCCCACAAGCAATACCTGCGCTCCCGGCCCGGCCCCTCACCTGAGTCCATCAAGAGGACCAAGGACCTGGATATGTCCCAGCTGGGCATGCACCCACTCTTCAGTGAGTGCATTGGGGGTGCCAAGGGAGGAGACCCTGTTCCCTTCACCCGGGAGCTGATCTGTGCCCCTCTCCTTCCCACCTGCCCCAGGTGCTCGCTTTGAAGACACAGAGCTGGAGAGGCTGAAGTTTGTGGACAGCATTAAAACCTACAAGTCCAAGGCGGTGAGTTGAGACACCTGGGATGGGGTGGCAGGGAAGGTCCGTGTGGCTCACTGGGACTCATGCTCCTGCCCTGGGGACAGACCATCTTTGAGATCAACGCCACATCCCGGACACCGGCCAGCACCGTTATGCGATCCAAGCGGCGTCATGACCATGCCCTGATCGAGAAGTTCCAGCGTGGGCAGCAGGAGAAGCGGGCGACAGCACTGAAAGGGCAGGGACTGTCCCTGGCACCCTCAGGGCCCCAGGATGGGGAAGGAGGAGACGAGGAAGACCTTCAGGTAACAGGGTCTTGGACACAGGAGCTGCTGCAGAGTGACCTCAGCCCAGTGGTGGCAGCACTGGAGCCCCCAGGCTGTGCCAAGGCTGGGGGACTGGCACAGGGACTTGCAGGGCTGGTGGGAGGGATGTGGATCCCCCAACCCCTCCGCTGTCCCCATCCAGGACGTGTTCTCCAATGTGGGGGGCCAGAAGCGAAAACGGGGCCGAGGGGGAGAAGATGGTCCCAGGAAAAAGCCACAGCAGCCGGCACAGCAGGACGAGGATTTCTACATCCCATACCGGCCCAAGGACTTCGAGAGCGAGCGGGGGTAGGTTTGAGGGGGCTCCTGTTACTGTCCCATCCTGGCCTGGGCAAGGGGCTGCTCTCATAACCCTCCTTTGCAGGCTAAGCGTGGGGGGCGACGGCAGTGCCTTTGAGCAGCAGGCGGCCGGGGCCGTCCTGGATCTCATGGGTGACGAGAATCACAACCTCAACAAAAACAAGCAGCTGCTCAAGTGGTGAGTGGGGTCTTTCCATGGGCTTTGGTGGGAATTGGGGCTGGGAGGGTCCCACCACCTGGTCCCACCGTGGTCCCCTCTCTCGCAGGGACCGCAAGAAGAAGCGGTTTGTGGGGCAGACGGGCCAGGAGGACAAGAAGAAGGTGCGGACGGAGAGTGGGCGCTACATCAGCAGCTCCTACAAGAACAACCTGTATCCTGCCTCTGGGCTCTGCTGCCTGGGCTGGGGAATGGGGGCTGGACCTGCAGGCAGTTGTGTGGCATTGGGCCTTGCTCCCAGGGGTCCATTCCCTGCCAGAGCAGGGGGAGGGAGGCTGGCCAGACACCACAGCAGGTCTAGGGAGGAGAAGGCACTGCACATTCCTTTAACCTACCCATCCCAGCTATGAGAAGTGGAAGCAGAAGTACAAGGTTGACGAGCGGGATGAGGATGAGGAAGGACAGCACAGCAGGGAGCAGTTCAGAGGGAAGCACAGGCACAGGCACGGTGAGTACCCGGAGCAAGCCATGGAGTCCTTCAACCTTCCACCCCCTGGCTCTGTCCCCCACCCTGAGCACGGCCATGTCCCTCCACAGGGCCCACACAGGCCCCAGGCCAGGGCAGGGTGCGCTCGGAGCTGAAGAACAAGCAGCAGATCCTGAAGCAGCGCAAGAAGGCGGCCAAGCAGCGGTTCCTGCAGAGCGGGGGCCTGAAGCGCCTCAAGGCCAGGAACCGGCAGCGGGTGCAGGAGCTGCGGCAAATGGCCTTCGGGCGCCGGCCGGGCACCACCAAGAAGGGCAAGCTGAGGAAGAGGATGTAGGGGAGGGGGCCCTGCCTCCAGGTCTCCCCTCATGCCTGAGCTGGGAGCTGGGGAAGGACACAGTAAATACTTGGCTGTTTTGCATCCTGACTCCCTTCTGTCCTTGCTTCAAGCATCGTGCCTGGGGTAATTCCTCTCTCCTTGGGCCACCCTGAGGCACAGTGCTAGAAAAAGGAGGTGCTGCAGCTCCACAGCTGGAATATATTTTGATGGGAGACACCTCTGGAGATACCAGGAGTGGCTCCCTGTTCCTCCCCCTGCCTGGGGTGCTCTGTGCAGGAGGGTACCCCAGGGATGCCCTGGCCCTGCCCCAGTGCAGTGCCTGTGCCACTGCCATCCATGTTGCTTCTCATTGGGGAGTTTCAAGACTTGTCAGGGAGCGACCTCCATCCTCAGCAGGTGTTGGGGGTCCTGTGGCTCCATGCTGGCCCTGGCAGCTTCTCCTCAGTCCTGGGAGCAGCTGGGTGCCCCCAGGGGCTATTCCTGGCTCCAAGACAGCCTGGCACCCCTGTGGCGTGGTGGGTGCTTGCAGGTGGCACATATGTCAGCAAGGCTCTGCATGCAGTGCAGCACCTGAGAAGATGGGAGCCTGATACTGCAGCCATCCAGGGATGTGAATGTCATTATGCGTCCCCCAGCTCTGCTCTCCAGGGTCAAGGGCTGCACTGACCATGTCCAGCTGAGCCTGGCTGTCCTCCAGGGCCACATCTGTGGGGATCCTGAGCCGTTCCGTGGAGAGCTGGAAGAGGTTCAGCACAGCCAGCTTGATCTGCCCCAGCAGCAGGGTCTTCTGGGTGGCCATGCTTTGGACCTGGGCCCAGCAGGACTCCTGGGGGACAGAGAGGCTGAGCCCTAGGCTACCCAACCACTTCCCTGTGTCCCCCTGCATCCTCCAGGTCAGGACAGGACAGGGGCACCCAGGAATCCTGGCTCTCTATTCCCCCAGGCACAGCTGCTGCTTTCTGGGCACATGGGGACCCTCAGCTTAGCCAAGGGGGGGCAGCCCAGCTTCCCTTCACCTCTGCATTGGGTATCCCCCTCTGCCACACCAGGGGTCTGTACCGCTGCCCCTCTCCTTGAGGGGAGGGCACCCTCTGTCCCCTCTTACCCACTGGAGCACATCTTGGCAGGCAGCCTCCAGACGTGAGTGGAGCTGCGCCAGCTCCTTCTTGGTGCCCAGGAGCTCAGTGCTGGTCTCCTCCTGGTACCGCTGGAGCCGAGCCCTGCCCTGGGCCAGCTGCTCCTGCCCGGCTTCTACCTCCTGTGCCAGGGCTGCCCGTGCCCCAACCAGCACCCCGAAATGCACCAGCATGGCCGGCACATCCTGGAACTGGGCAGGGAGAGAAGGCTGAGAGGCTGCAGGGCTGGGGGAGCTGCTGTCCTGGACAGCAGGACCCCACACTCACCTGCCCCATCCTGGCCAGCACGTCCCGCAGGTAGTCCCCGAAGCGGCGGAGGCTCCGCAGGCGCCGGGCCAGGCGCTCCCTGTGCCGCAGGAGCCCCTCGAGCTCCCGGNTCGCCGCCGAAGCCTGAGGAAGGGGACGCGGTCAGTGGGACCCCCGCAGCCAGCCCGGCCCCGGCCCCCACCCTGGCACCTTAAGGAAGGCGTCGAACTGGAGGACAACATCCCGGTGCTGCTCCTCCCTCCGGGCCAGCTCCTCCCGGCGCTGCGCCAGGCGCTCCATCCTCTGCCGAAACTCCTGTGGGACCACTGGGTGCTGAGAGCACCGCTGGTGCCCCTGAGGTGGGGATGGGTGCCAGCCCGTGGACAGCTGGGGACATGGCCGCTGTCTGCTGGTCCCCATGGCACACCGCAGCCCCTGGGGAGGGGCCACACGGGGGCTGAGGCCGCCCTCACCTCCCGCTGGCTCTGCAGCTCCTGCTCCACCTCTGCCACCTCCCGCCTCCTCAGCAGCACTCGGCTGGAGGGCAGCAGTGCAGTCCCATCCCGCGCTGGCTCCGTGCTGCCACGGGCTGCGTGGGGCCCAGCGCGGCTGGGAGGAAAGCCCGGGCAGTGGCATCTGCCACCGTGGCATGGGCAGGACCCCCACGGACCACCACCGCCTGCAGAGCTCAGAGCGGGAAGATTAACCCACCCCCCCGCGTGTGCAGGGACGACGCAGGGTTATATTTTCCTCCATCCGAGTTCTCCACCGTCCTCGTTCCTGCCCATCCCTCCCACTTCAGCCTCCGCCCACCTGGAGACCTCCCAGCGCCACCGCTGCCCCCCAGGGAAGGACAAGTCGGGCACAACCTCAGCTTTCTGGTCACACCCTGGGGAATCCCCCAGCTTCCCACCACAGCCGGTGCCCTCTCCTCTCTGGAAGTCACCAGCACCCGCCCAGTGACACCCAGCGATGGGAACACAAACCGAGACCCCCGAGGACCCAGCCCGTGCTCTCCTCCAGCCATCAGCTCTCGCTGCGGAGCAGCCGCCAGCCCGGGGAGGACGAAAGGGTCTCACTCACAGCAGTCGCAGCCTGTCCCGGAAAGCTGCGCACAAACGCTCCTCCAGGTCCGAGTCCATCTCGGCCGGCGGCTCCTCCTCGCCCCGGGGCCCGCGGAGGAGCTGGGACCGGAGCAGCCGAGGTGGCAGCAGCACAACACTGTTGCCAGGGGCAGCCAGAGGCTCCCGCAGCTCCCAGGGATTTTCCTGGTATGGCTCTGAGCGTTGCTGTGAGGGCACGGTGCTGGGCACAGGGAATGCTCCAGGGCTGCTTTGCAGGGCTCCTTCTACTGACACTCCATCTTTCCACCCACACTCCATTCCCTCCTTCAGACCTCAATCCAGTCCCTCAGAAGCCTCTGTTCAGGCTCCATGGCCCTTTGGAGACCACCATGCAGTGCCAGATGACCCGACTATTGTCCCACCAAGGGCTCAGCTGTCCTCACTTCCCTGTGCCCCCCCAGCTCCCCCTGTTCTTACATCCCACGGACCGCTCAGACCCCTTGACTTCACCCACAGTACACGTGCTGCCCCTTTCACCCCATGTGCCATCAGATCCCCATCATCCCCCTCGTGTGAGTGCCCACAACTCCCTTGTTAACTGCCAGCACTCCCTCCCTCCACCACTTCCCACTTTAGTTTACTACTGCCCCCTCATCTCACCTTACTCTGCTCCATTTGGCCATTTCCATGTGTGTNCCTCCATCACTGCCCACTTTAGTTTACTCCTGTCCCCTCTTGCAGAGCTCTCTGCCCCCTCATCTCACCTTATTCTGCTCCATTTGGCCATTTCCATGTGTGTTCCCTCTGTGCACACCCGGATCCCTCCCTGCTCCTCTCTGCCTCCTGCCTGTGCTTTTTCATCCCTCATTTTATCCTGCTCAGATTGAGCTTGTCCCTCCACCTCCTCCAGCATGTCCCAACCACCTGTCACCCACCTCACAGTGCAGATCCTGCTCCCCCCCACACTTTCCCTGTGTAAGTTTCCTCCACACTCTCCATCACAGTCAGGCATCCTCCTTAAAGCCACACCACAAGGAAGAGTTTAAACTCCAAGTTAGACACAGAGGAACATTTCAGAAGGAATAGGGAAAATATATTTATAATAAAAACAATTCAGCCTCCCCAGAGTCGGCAACACCTACATTCTGTCCGTGGTTTCTTCCCTTATCCTGGGACTGCTGTGGCCCTATGATGACTTTCTCCATCCCAGCATTGTTCACTGTTCTGAGCCAGAATCCCACACTGGAATTCGAATCACAGGTGAGTGGGTTACTGTTCCCATGCTCCACCTGTGCTGGGTGTCACCTTGTTTTAAAGACACCAGGTATGAAGAGGAACATGAAGAGAGGAGAGAAATGCAGAAACATGGTGGGAGAAGGACAGAGTGAAACTGTGGAAGGGTCAAGTGGGAAGGCTCTGACTGAACTGGCCCATCACAGGACAGCTACAGCCTGTGCTCAGCCACAGGTAATGAGGACGTGCTTGATGCTGGATTCCAGCCGGAAATGGAGCTCCATGTGCTTCCTCAGGGAGGGACAGAAGTTATGAGCCTCATGTCTCTTCTCCCCTTGCTTCTTATGAAGACACCCCACTGTGCAGCTCTCTGTCATCACCTGCACAGGGCACAGAGCAGGAGAACCTCAGCCAAAGCCAACAGGAATTCCTCCCTCCCTGGTAGGTGCTGCGGGAAGACCCACAGCTTAGCAGGGAACAGGCAGCTCAAGGCTCACCTTCCGTGAGGTAGTTCAGATGAGCAGCCTGGGCACTGCTCCCATCGACCAGTGCCATCGCTTCCTGCTTGGTGCAGCTGTCTGGGGCCTCCTCATATCCCCTCCCCTCCTCATCATCTTCTGAGTCCACCAGCACTAAGACATCACCTGAGTCTGAATTCCTGGGAACAGCAGAGCAAGTGGAAGCTGGATGAAAGGCTGAGGAGAGCCTCTTCCCTGCCCTACAGGAAGGAAGACAAGTGAGGCCATGCAGGACTGGGCTGAGG